>QANY01006045.1:1709793-1807086 GCA_003255025.1 Datisca glomerata
GGGGGTTCATGACTATTCCTGTAAATTCTAAGAAGGCTATTCTAGGCTTTCGAAAAAACTTCACAGAAGGTAAAAATCTCTATGAAGGGAGGAATCTTAATTCTTTCCCCTTTCAACACCATTTTTTGAGAGAAAATACGATGTTGTTCGAGAGGCAGAAAGTAGAAATGGAGACTAAGAAAAGAAGAACATAATAACAAAAAAACGAGAAAAACAAAGTACAGGTATTTAAAGTTGATTACATCAGCTAAGCCAGATATTTATCATAGTCAGTCGAACTGAGATCAGTGTTTCTGCTATCAGTCTCAATAATTTCACAAAAAACAACCTAAACCTCGAAATTCACCTTTTTAATCATGTTCACACATTCTCACAGGAACAAAACAGGAACCAAAAAAGAGAAAGATGGAAGGAAATTACAGATTGGTAGGAGGATTCGAGAGGATGAGAGCCAACGAGGTCGCTCTTAACTCCATGAAGCCCAAACCGAAGAGCATCGTTCTGGATCCCTCCGATTTCGTGTGCAATAGTCTTGGGAGCTTCCATTTTTCTTTTACCTGTGCAAAAGCTTGTTGAGCAAGTTCTGAACAAACGAGAACTAAAGGAAGGCAGGCTCTGCGTTATAAATAGGGTGAAAATTGACTTCCGCGAGAACTGCAGCGTATGTGGGCTAAAATATAAATACACCTCTACTTGATCAGACTATAAATTATATTTCTATACTTTTTTTTCATACTTTCATGCTCATATATTTTTATTAAAAATTCTGTCAAAAATAACTTTTAAAGGCACGTGCCTTCAGTTAACAGGTTTATTAACGGAAGTGAAATTAATCGTTTCTTTCTTTTTTTTTACTGTTACTTTGTCTTTTTTTACAACCCTAAATCTAAAATTACAGGGGAGGGGGGAAGGTTTCATCGCGCGACAGAGATGGAAGAGGGCTAGGCTAGGCTTCCATTTTTTGGCCAGATCTAGGGGTCAAAGAGGTTGAAATTTTTTGATGAATTCTTTCGGGTATGTACTCTATTTCGATTTTTCATTTTTTCTTCCAATTCTGGGTTTTCATGGCTTGATTTCTGTTTTCTATTTCGGCGATAATTGGCATATATGGCTCGATTTATGTTCTCGTTGGTTTCTGTTACGGGTTCATTGCTTTATGGTTTAGGTTCGCTCGATTTTGTTCTGTATTGATTTCTCATTGGTTTTATGGGATTCTCTTTATGTGATTTATGTGTTCGCTCGATTTTTGTTATATGTATATGGGGTTTCGGGTTCTTGTTGGTTTCCGCGGTTTCGGGTTCTTGTTGGTTTTTGTTATGCGGTTTTATTTTTTATTTGTTATGCACAGATTTGACTTTGTTAATGTTTATGGGGTTATTTGTTTATGCACAGTTATGGGGTTTGTACTGTTTTGTTTTGTTTTGTTTTGTGTTTGACTTTGTTTTGTTCTGTAAAGTTTTATTTGCTCTATAAAGTTGCTTTGTTTTCTTCTATAAAGTTGCTTTATTTTTTTGCTTTGTTTTGTTGTTTGGGTATTATTTATCTTCTGTAACTCCTATATTTTGTTACTGTAGGTGAAAAGGACAGCAAATACTATGGAAATGAGGGACATAATACTAGAGATTTATTGTGGTGGTACGTTTGAGTATGTTTCGAATATGACATATAAGAACAATGAGCTATGTAAGTTTCAGAAGATTGATCCTGATTTATTATCTATATCTAGAATTAAAGGTACAGTGGGAGAAATAAGACATGGTAATATGTCAGGGTATAGTTATAAGTTTCCACATAAGGACTTAAGCATGTTAAAGCCTATGTGTTCTGATGTTGATAGACATGAAGTGTTCTTCAACTTGAGTATTTGGTCATGATTTGCTGCAAGTTTATGTGTCACATGCATTGAATAAGTTTATTGAAAATCAAGGTGAATGTAGTCTACCTGCACCTAGTATTGCATCTCCACCTACACATGCACTTGCATCTGCATCCCCACATATTGAATTCAATATAATATTATGAAATAATTGTAATATAATTTTATTAAATGTTGTTTAGGTTGCTATTAGTACGCATTAATCTCAAAGTGTTGGAGAACAATCAACTGCTACAACGAGGACTAAATTACCAGTACGTATTGTTAAAATTGGTCGTTTACATTTCTATTGATTTTTTACTATTTAATAATAATCATCTTATTGAATAGGTTCGAAGAGTTACCACTGATGTGATAGGATCTCAAGGACCGTCAACTGTTGTGTAGGGAGATCTCAGGAAACATCAAGTGTTGTCCAACTTTCTAGAAGAAATCCTAGGAAGAAATCAATTCCGACTAGTAGTCCTAGGAAGAAAAAGGAACGTAATTATAAATATGTGGTATTGGTTGTGAGTATTTGATGATATGTTGGTTATTTTGTAAATTTGTGTCTGGAATGCTAGCTATTTTGAAATTTTAAGTCTGAGACGCTAGCTATTTTGTGAATTCATGTTAAAGATGCTGACTATTTTGATTAGATCTATATATTTTGTGAATTTATGTGATAATGAATATATGAAAGCCATTTTTAGGTGCAGTTTTTTATGAAGCAGTTTTTTTTTACAGTAGGAATGAAGCAATTTTTTTAAATCATTTTTTTGGTACAGAATGAAGTAAATTTTTTAGCATATGAACAGAAAGCAACAAAATTTCATTAATGAAACAGATTTTCTTCTTACATGATAGGAAACTAGATTTGGAAAATATGTTGAATTTGAAGTGATGACTTAAAAAAGAGGAGAAAGAAGAGAGTTATTTATAGGGGCAAAATAGTGTAGGTAAATGGAGGGAAATAATGGAGGAAATTGAAGAAAATAGACGGAAATTGAAGGAAATGGACGAAAATGGAGGAATATTGATGGAGTTAATTTTCTGTTAGATTTGACCGAAAAACGTCACTGAAGGGTATATTTTATAATTAATCGAAGTTCAGAGATATAAAAATATAAAAATATATAGCTATAATTTATAATTTGATTAAATTGTAGGGGTGCATACAAATACATCGCTATTTTGTGCGTTTGCTTGGTTTGTGGGTCGAATGGGCTTTTGATCTACGAAAGTGGTCCATAATAAGCCCATATCAGGCTCACTATAAAACGTAGTAATGATAATAAAAAATGAGCAACTTTTTAAAAGTATCATGAAACATTTTCCTACATATAAAAAACATTAAAAATGGTCATGGTCATGTGACTCTTTTTTTCATAGTCTGGGGCATGAATTTCGAAGTCTGACGTGAATTTCAAATTTTGTGAAATTCGAAATTCTCATAATTTTTGAAGGTATGGATGATACATGCCTAGACATAATACATACATGGTTGTTATATATAGTATATATTCATTTAGTTTTTCAAAAATTATGAAGGGGGTTCAAGGCATAGAGCTGGATGACTATTTTTTATTTTTTTTAATCTTGGGCTATTTTAATATTTTTTTGTTGAAAAATGAGTTATTTTTAATGAAATCCCTTATAAATAACAAACTTCAAACTTTAAATGACAGAACTAAAACTTTATGGTTAGAAATGACAAGTGAATTTTGATAATGCAGTTTATATTTTAACCTATTATAATTAGTTGTAAAACAAGTGTCATTCTCTCTATACGTATACTAGTTTCATATTAAATGAGGTTCGAACGGGCTTTTGATCTACGAAAGTGGGACCAGAATAAGCCCATGCCAGGCTCTTTCCCTCTCAGTTTGTTTCGAAAATATAAGTTCAAGTTATAAAATGTAGTAATGATGACAAAAAAAAATATCAACTTTATAATGAATCTTTAAAATTATCATCAAGATTCGCCTAGTTTTTGAAAGAATTTTTGATATATAATGTAGATATAATACTGTAAATAGTGAATCATCTCATCACGAATAATGTGTCAAGATATACACGCGGCACTCATAGAGAGGCCCGAGTGGCTCCTGTATGGCACAATAAGACCGATGTAGGATATGAGCAAATATGTTTATAAGGAACATCGCTCAAATATAAAGGCAACGTACCTAATGTCTGTGTTTGTAAGGGCCGTCGCTAGATTTATAAAGGTGGCGAGCCCATTGTTGAGATTATATCTTAAGTGTTGTGACCCGCCTTCGAGCTTAGTGACAAAGGCTCGAAGGCTATTCCTTGCCTGAGAATAACCTATGGACTATGGTCTGGTAGAATTAGGATAAAATTATATTATATCAAGAGAGGAAAACCTTCTTGAAGGGTATGGTCCCCTTAGGCACCTTGGATGTGCCCTTTTTTTATGGAGAAAGGTAAAATGGAACGATAATCCCTGTTGGGAAAACCTCTATTGTGCCACCTTTAGGGAACCCAAAGGTGGACACACCAGTGCATCTGTAGTCGGAGAAGCCCGATGACGGGTGGTTATCTGCCGCCGGGGTGGTCGCTGTTGGCGGGTAGTGTTCCCCCGGGGTAGCTTGACGGTGGGTTGAGTGAACTCACCCACCGTCGGGGTAGCTCGACGATGGGTTGTGTGGTTCACCTTCCGCCTGGTAGCCCGACGGTGGGTGGCGTGATTCACCCGCCATCGGGGTAGCCCAACGACGCGTGTGTGGTGCCGTCGTCATTGGGGGAACCTAAAGGCGAGTGGTGTGTTCGAGACTCCTTCAAGTTTAGTGTTATGCACAGTTCAAGCCTCCCCTTTGTGAGTTGGTTGTGCAACTTCTCGGTGCCATGAAGACACGACTAGTCGCATGCATAATGTAATGTCACATTTTATGAACGTGACATCGTTTTAAGAACATGGTCATATTTTAGGCATGGTCACATTTTAAGCGTGGTCATCACGTGATTTTTGTGTCATTACTAAGGACGTATCTATGATCCCCACTTGATCCCATCTATATAAAGGCTCATCGATATCGTTATGAGGATCATCAATTCACACATCTGCCATGGAAAAAAATCAGGGAATATTCCATACTTGGAGTTCTCACCAACCTTAGAGTAGTAAATGCATTTGTCACCATCTGCTGGTCACCTTAAGATGCTTGTCTTTCACCCTTCCGATCACACATTACTCACATTCCCAGGCTTACCTGTCATGGACTAGGTCACCGATGAGTGTGTTTCATACTCATATTTTAGACACTCTTTTCTTTAATTTTGTTGGTTCTTAGAGATTTATTGTTAGATTTCTGTTTGTTTTTATTTTTATTTTATAAGTAAGATATTCAAGTACATTTGGGGTGATTTTGGAAAATTGGCACGGTAAAAAATGGAATAAGAAGTGATAAAAGGACGGATTTGGGAAAAATGGCCAGTGCCATGACGCTGTCACACTATTTCAAGGGAAGTATCGCCAGTGTTAAGACGCTGGCTTCTTAGCGCGGCGATGCTGGCGCAACAACAAAAAATAAACAAATTCACCAACGTCACGACACTGGCGTGATTTTAGATATTTTGTGTGATTCTTTTTGCTCCAATCTTATCCTTGACGAACCCTAGTTTATAAATAGAATATTTTAGGGTTCTTTGAGAGGGAAGAGAAAAAGCTCTTGGAAAGGAGAAGAACAAGATCTAACCCATAAACAAATTTCAACTCCAATTTCCTCTTCAAATCCAATCTTTCTTCTCTCTTTTCTCTATGTTCATGAATATTGTTAGGATGTTTCTTCTTTTTGTATGTTTTAATTTTCTAATCTAGGGATACGACGTAGCCAAATCATGATTATTCCTTAATTTTGGTTTTCAATCTAATCGATATTTATTCATTATTGCTGAGTGTTATGATCTATTTTAACGCCTGTGATTGTCTGGCCAACTATTGTATTATTTGAGATATAATTCTAAGACTAAGAAGTGATGATTAACTTTGTCCTTTGTTCATGGTACCATTATAATTTCATAATTTAGAGATAATTATAAATCTAATGTAGTAAATATAATTTCTCGTGCTTAATGAGTTTCGATATATTTAATCTTGACAGAGATGTGTGATTCGCATACTGTTGGATTTTGCAGAAAATTAATGAACCATGACTAGTTTTTAGGTGGAATATAAAAAAATTTAAAATAAACATTTAATTGAATCAAATACAATACCAAACCAATGAACATGCATAACTGTAAAAACATATCGAGAAGAGATAGAAACAATGTATATATTTTCAATTAATGGAGAAAATGTGATTTGGTGGGATCCAGTTCTCTATCTCACGTTCTTCATTCTTGAGATCCACAGAGCTAATAATTGATCTTCAAACCAACAACCACCCATTAGAGCTAGAAGTAAATCTCTTAATGATTTGTGTAGGAATTGAGTGTGGACTCTAAAACAATTGTGGAAGAGAAAACAAAATCTCACTCTTCCCTGTAGGATTTCGGCGACAAGAATGAGGGAGGAGGAAAGGAACTTTTTCTGTTATGATGAACACACTTAGAGATGCAACCCTAATGCAATCCTTTTTATATTTAAATATGTAATTTACCCATATATCCCTATATGTCAAAACCAAAATTACATTCTCTGCATTGTGATGTGTGCTTTTTACATCAATCCTAGAGCCAAAATTGTGTCCAAATTGATGAATTAAATTGATCTCTATCAATCAATCAATTAATTTCTGTTAATTACTAATTATCTAATAATTAAAAAAAATAAAATAATTCATTTGAACATTAATTTTAGTCTTCACTAATTTAGTGATAACGCCCATCTCATATTGGTTCGGGAAGTGTACCTTGGTCTAACACGTTTTTGGTCCAACTGACGTTGTTTCTCATTCTTGTCCTTATGAGATACTCCCGAGACTAAATGGACTCACATGAACAAAGCTATGAGATTCAAATACTAGGGAAATTTATCTTCATAAATTTCTAACCTATTTAATCCTGACATCGTACGACTCAACTACATGTCTGATGCCGAATGAACTCTCGATTCATGCGCGCTAAATTTTTTGTTGGTGCAAATGAAAATTTATACTTCACGCTCCACAAAATATTTAATGATATTATCCTTCATGAATATCAGTAACAAGAGTAGGATGTAAAATTATCATTTTACCCCTCTACTTATTATTTCCTTAACTTTTTTATTGACAGTGAATAAGAAAGACATATCAGTGAAGTGTCTCATACAGATCACCATGTCTTATTCAATTACTCATGTCATCGAGTACCAGACCTGGTTGATTTATTCACACACTCATGAATAAAACATAAGGTGATATTGTTGCTTTTGCAATCTTACCACGAATTTCATATATGTGAATCATGTAACTCCAATATAGTTGAATCCTAATAGCCGATGTATTGTCTAGCAATTCGAACTCACTCCTTTGACGTATAAAAGATCGCAGATAACTAAGTCAAGTTTTGTATTTACCTCAAGATTAAGATAATTATAAAAATACTCTTAGGTGTAACATATAGATTTGAAGCTAGATAAACGACTTTGTTCTAAACTAATTGGTTACTGGTCTATTTAACATGTTCCATAACATGAATAAATCAATCGTTAGAGTCTCCACTCCCATGCCCCGGGACTGACATCATTTGGTTCAACCTAACGATCATAATTGGGCTCGATTGCCCAGTCGATTCTAAGACTGCGAATAACATTCTGAACTATCTCAAAAGAGTTTGTTTGGAAGATCGCTCGATTTTTACTCTTCTTACGTTGATAATAGTTTCAGGACTTAAGTAAATTACAAACACACTTTCATTAAAGGAAACTTTCAATTTACTCATAAAAGTTAGTAAAACATAAATGTCAAAGAAATAAATGTTGACTCATAAATAGTTATTACATCATATTTTATGGACACAATTCTAACAATCTCCCACTTGGACTAAATTAGGCGTGTAAAATCTCGTATCTCCATGCCCTACAGATGACCATCAAAGATTTTACTGCTTAAAGTATTCGTGAATGGATCTACCAAGTCGTTAACCGTCGATA
This sequence comes from Datisca glomerata, assembly GCA_003255025.1. Taxonomy (NCBI): domain Eukaryota; kingdom Viridiplantae; phylum Streptophyta; class Magnoliopsida; order Cucurbitales; family Datiscaceae; genus Datisca; species Datisca glomerata. The sequence goes on from QANY01006045.1 coordinate 1,717,749, forward strand.
TGTGTGTACTTTAACATCTCCACGCTAAACAATCTCTTTGATGATGTACTTCCGCTCAATGTGTTTGGATCTTTAGTGGCTCCTCGGTTCCTTCAAGTTTGCTACAGCCTCACTGTTATCACAATAAAATGTCAGCATCTGGAACGACTTCTAGAGTTTTTAGAAACTTTCTAAGCCAGACAACCTCCTTTGTAGCTTCTCAAGCCGCTACACACTCAGCTTCTGTGGTAAAATCATCAATGCAATATTGCTTGATACTTTTCTGTACCACTACTCCACCATTTAAGATGAACACCGATCAGTGTCGGTATAACCCATCATATTCAGGTCATTACCTAAAAACACAAGCATGTAGTTCCTCATTCTCCTAAGATACTTGAGAATATGCTTAACAGCATTCCAATGCTCGAGTCCAGGATTAGTTTGAAAATGACTTACCACGTCCATGACGTAGCAGATATCTAGCCTAGTGCAAAGCATTGCATACATGAGACTTTCTACGGCATAGGCATAGGAAATCTTTCTCATGTCTTTCTCTTCTTGTGGAGTCTTAGAAGATTGATCCTTGGAGAGGATGACAACATGCCTAAAGTGAAGATATCCCTTCTTGGAGTCTTGCATACTAAAGAGATCCCATCACCTTATCAATATAAGATAATTGGGATAGTGCCAACTGCCTGTTCTTGCGATCCTGAAAGATTTGAATACTGAAAGATTTGAATACTAAAGAGATCCTTCATATCAAAATGCTTTTTAAGCCAGATTTTGACATCAGACAATTTTTCTACATCATTCCCAATGAACAATATATCAATCATGTACAAGACCAAAAAACCACTTTCTCTTCGTGTATCAGCTCATACATACAAGGTTCGTCCACTAACTGCTCAAAACTAAAGTTCTTGACAGTTTTATCGAATCTGATATTCCACGATCGGGGTACTTACTTAACTCCATAAATGGACTTTAGTAGTTCATAAACCTTGCCCTTTTGGCCTTTCTCCGTGAACCCGTGTGGTTGAGCCATATTAATGCGCTTTTCAAGATTGTCATTCAAAAAAGTAGTCTTGACGTCCATATGCCGGATTTCATAATCGAGGACAGTAGTAATGGACATGAGGATTCAGATGGATTTAAGCATAGCTACCAACGAGAAGGTATCCTCATAGTCAATACATTCCTTTTGGGTGTAGCCCTTGTTTCAGCCTAGTTTAGAATGTCTCTACATTCCCACCCGGACCTCTCCTTTTGTTATAAATCCATTTACAACCTACGGGTTTTGCCCTTTTAGGAGGATCTACAAGCTTCCAGACTCCATTCGAGTACATCGATTGTATCTCGACGTTCATGGTGTATTGCTATAGGTTTGCTTCAGGACCAACCATGGTTTATGAGTAGGAAACATATTCATAATGATCCTTATCTGAGATTGCTATCAAGGCATCTCCATAAGATATGTACCTGTCATGTTGTCTCACAACCCTCCAACTATGTTGAGGCTCCATAGGCTCCGAATCCTGCTGTGGTTCCTCCATCATTGAATCAGAATCAAGGTCCTGATTGAGGAGTTGGTGTCCTCACACTCAATAATTCCTCTAGCACACGTGTGCTTCTCGGCTTCATACTTCTTATGTAGTCATTTTCAAGAAAACGCGCATTCGTGCTATAAAAGACGTATCCCTTCGTTCCCTTGGGATATCCTACAAATATGCATAATTCTGATCGACTGGCCAACTTTTCTGTCTTTGGTCTCAGTACGTGTGCCGGACATGAGATCATATCCTTGGTGGCTTACGGATGACTTTCGTCTAGTCCATCTTTCATATGGTGTACTGGGCACCGTCTTTGATGAAACTTGGTTTAGAATACATGCTGCTTTTCCAAAACATATCCCCAGAATTAATCTGAGAGGGATGAGTAACTCAATATGGATCCAACCATATCCAATAGATTTTGATACATTCTCTCTGACACACCATTTTATTCTGGAGTGCCAGGTCCGTAAGCTGAAAAAGAATACATTCTTCCTTAAGATAGTATTTGAACTCTCCTAGCAAGTACTCTCCACCATGATCAGATCATAGTATTTTGATTTATTTCTCTAATTGCTTCTCAATTATAGCCTTGTATTCTTTGAACTTTTCAAAAGTTTCAGACTTTAGACGCATTAGATAAACATGCCCAAAACGTGAGTAGTCATATGTGAATGTTATAAAATATTCTTAACCTTGTCTTGTTGGATATTCAATGGCCCGCATACTGTTGGAATCAGTGGCGTCGCGGGGTGGAGGCGTGGTGGTTTTAAAAAAAAAATTAAAACTTTATTGATTAAAAACAAAAACAATTGCGACGCACAGTTTCTAAAAAACTATTTTAAACGAAAAACACATTTTTTTATCGGATCCATTATATATCTTTACATTAAATTGAAGGCATAGAAAGATAAGAGTTATACCTTTTGTAGTCTCATCAAGCATCCTTGCAAATAATGAACTTTTAATCCCACGAACAAGAGAATGCGAGATCTAACTAAGATCTTCCAAGCCAATCCCCAAACACACTAGGACGTGTATGTGCACATAGAATAAATCGAAGACACTTTTCTGCCTCTAGATGTATTCAACACATGAGATTTAGAGATTTTAGAGACAAAAATATGAGAGAGAATAATAGAACTCACAGAGCTTCGATTAACAATTAATTGATCAGATTGTTCACTTAGCTTAGGATAGCTTGTGACTGCTCTTTGAGGCCAATAGCACATTATCAATATGTATCTTCTAGGTTAAATGCTCCTTCAATTTTGGATGTAAATAATAAATTATTTATTTAAAGTGCCATTAAAGTGGGATGCACTACAATTGGTGTAACACTGCAGTGTTGCTTGATACTACAATGTCCCACGTGTTACTGTAGTGCCACGTGGCACTATAGTAACTCCTGTGAATCTCTGATTGAAAAAATTAAAGACTGACATGTGATAGTCTAATATGCCATGTGACAATTATCCTATAATTTATTATTTATATAAATTAGATAAATATCTAGATATCAGTTAACTCAAAATTAACTTATTTGATATCCCAATCAATTATCTTATCTGTTAATTAACATATTAGATAAACCAAACTAAATCATTATCTCATCATGATTTAATATTATTTAATTACATAAATCAAATATTCTACTTCACTAATCGATCAACATTAAATTAATTGATATTATTATTTATTTGTAATTTCTAAATATTATAATAAATAATATTATTAATTAATTCTTAATTAATTAATATCACATAATTATATACTTGCCACGAAAATTTAATTCCTTATGCAAGCTAGTTCTTTTCTCATGTCCTGAAGTATTCACACCCTAGATTATGTAGTACAGATGTGACTCAGAGACCATGAACCCATAATTATAAGCTTTAATAAATTAGATTATTAATTAAACTCTTTAATTAAATAATCTTTTGTTAATTCCATTATTACTCTACTATAAATATGTAACTACACTCTTAGAAATTATAGAATATATTTACAGAGTACTTTCGTGTAGTCTATTGATATAATTACTTCATGTAGTTTTGCATTCAATTATTGGTTCGTAAATTAGAGTTGATCAAAATTACCATTTTATCCTTCTAATTACCTCTTGATCTTTCAGTACCATTAATTCACTAGCGAACAGCCAATTTATAATCCTATTATAAATTTGAGCTCAATAACCATTCAGTTCTAGAATTAACACTTAAATAAATCAATATACGATCCATTATGAAAACTTATATTCCAAATCTTGTAAAATCATGTTCCAGTCTGTTTTACAAATAAACCTGAATGAGTGAATCAAAAGATCCAATAGACATACATATGAGTTCATGACTACTCAAGATTCAGACTGATCGACATATGATGATCAATTTGGATGAGTATTAAATTTTTATAATAAACGGTAAGTTAATAAAGATATTAATTCACATCGGTCATGCCCTATATAATTTAAGTATATAAAGTAGCTTCACTAAGATGTCTATCCACATTAGTGAGCCGCATCTAGATCACAAGCATTCATAATACTTAGTGAACCGTACTAGCAACCATTTATTAAATATTCTATACTTAATAAGTTGTGGACTATTTTCTTCATTATCTATGATCTTAATCCTCTCGTACTTATATAAGATCGTAGTCTCATTAATGAATATGAAATTTTTAGATATATAAATTATTCAAGAATAATTAAAAAACAAATTAAAAAAATGTAATTTTATTAATTTTATATTAAAGTTGTCTAAATAAATGCTTTGAAGGCAGTATGCCCAACAATCTTCCAGTTGCCCTAAAGTAAATGTGGCATCTCTCTCAAACCCATATTTCACACATGACCCTCAAATGACTTCGCATTAAATGTCATGGTAAAAGGATCAGCCATGTTCTAATCTGACACTATCTTCATAACAGTCACATCCCCTCGATGCAAGATCTTTCTTACAAAATAATATTTCCTCTCAATGTGATTGCCCCTCTTATGACTTCTCAGTTATTTAGAATTATCTACCGCCCCACTGTTGTCACAGTACAAAATAAGTGGCTTGTCCATATCTAGAACTAATTTCAGATCAATATAGAACTTTCTAAGCTATATCACTTCTTTTGCAGCTTTACAAGCTGCTATATATTCGACTTTCATAGTGAAATCTGCAATACTAGATTGTTTAATACTTCTCCAGACTACATCTCCTCCACCTTGGATGAATACTGATCCAGATGTTGACTTTCAACTATCCCTATCTGATTGAAAATTAGAATCAGTATATTCAATGGGATTTAGGTCTCCACCTAAATAAATAAAAATATAATTTCTCGTATCCAAAGATACTTGAGAATGTGCATTACTGAAATCCAATGTTCTAAACCGGCATTTGATTGATAACGACTGGAAATTCCTACTGCATAACAGATGTCTGGTCTTGTACACAACATTACATACATGAGACTTCTAACAGTTGAAGCATAAGGAACTTTTCTCATATTCTCTTCCTCTTTGAGGTGTCGTAGGACACTGCTCCTTAAAAAGGATAACTCCACGTCTGGTCGGTAGTTGACATTTTCTAAAATTTTTCATAGAGAAGCTCTCCATCACCTTATCAATGTAAGATGTGTGAAAAAGTGCCAAGAGCTTGTTCTTTATACCTCTTAGGATTTGAATGCCTAGAACATAGCTCGCCTCTCCCAAATCTTCCATTTGGAATTTCTCAGCTAATTATTTCCTTACCTTTGAGAAAGTGTCTACATCATTCCAAATTAGTAGAATATTGTCTACATAAAAAATTAAGAAAACCACTATCTTATCTTTGATGTATTTATAAACACAAGCTTCGCCAACAGTTTGCTCGAAGCCATACAATTTAATAATTTTATCAAAGGTAAGATTCCAAGATCTTGATGCTTACTTTAATGTATAGATGGATTTAAGCAACTTGCATATTTTCTAATCTTTTTTCTTTTTCACGAACCCTTCTACTTGTATCATATAGTTTCTTTCTTCAAGAGAGCCATTTAAAAAAGCTATTTTGACATCCATTTGCCATATTTCATAGTCTAAACTAGCAGCCATGGATAAAAGGATGCGAATGGATTTTAACATGGCACGAGAGAGAATGTCTGTTCATAATCGACTCATTCCCTTTGTGTATAGCCTTTGGCTACCAGTCGTGCCTTGAAAGTCTCTACTTTCCCATCTATACCTCTTTTCTTCTTGAAGATCCATTTACATACAATGGGCCTGCCATGTTCAGGTGGATCTGCAAGTTCACAGATAGAATTGGAATACATCGATTCCATTTCTTGGTTCATGGCACCTTGTCATTTCTCCTTTTTAGGATCTTCCACCACCTCTATAAAGGTTAATGAATCATCCTTATCTGTGTTAGACACTAGAACATGTGCCTCTGGTTCGTAGTGAATAGGTTGTCTTACAACCCTCCTACTACGACGTTGAACCGGGGTTTCCTGAACATGAACAATGGTTTCTGTGGTTTATCGTTTATCAGTTAATGACGGATGTGGTTTGATCTCATCAAATGCTACTTCTTCAAGAACTACTTTGCTCCAAGGTTTGTTGTTTTTCATATAGTCATGTTCAAGGAAAGTAACATTTGTCGATACAAACATCTTTTGATCATTGTGACCATAAAAGTACCCACATATTATTTCTGGAGCATAGTCGACAAATATACACACTTCAGACCTTGAGTCTAACTTTCTAGTCATGGATCTAAGAACGTGAGCTGGACACCCCCATATATGGAAATGATGCAAATTAGGTTTTGAGCCGTTCCTTAACTCTAAAGGTGTCTTGCTTATAGACTTAGAAAACACTACATTAAAAATGTAGGTTACCGTTGAATTGCATATCCCCAGAATGTGAGTGGTAGTGATGAGTAACTAAACATCTTCTTAACCATATCCAATAGGGTTCTGTTTCTCCTTTCTAAAATACCATTTTGCTGTGGCGTTCCAGGTGTTGTGAGTTGGGATAAAGTTCCATACTCCAACAGGTAATCCTTGAATTCTAAATCCAAGTATTCACCACCTCGATCTGATCAAAGTGTCTTCATAGTTTTACCTATTCCTTTTTAGCTTCATCTTTGAAGTCTTTAAACTTTCCAAAAGTTTCAGACTTTCTATGCATTAGGTAAGTATAACCATATCTAAAAAAATCGTCAATAAATGTCACGAAATACCCATACCCACCTCTACCTTGTACATTAATCGGTCCACAGACATCACTATGTACTAGCTCAAGTGGTTTTTTAGCTTTGTGGCCCTTTCCAGAGAAAGATCTCTTGGTTATTTTACCCTCTAGACAAGATTCACAAACGGGAAGAGTCTTAACTTTTAGTTCTTTCAAAACACCATACTTTGTTAACCAGTTTAATCTATTTATATTAATATGTCCCAACCTAAGATACCATAGATACGTGTCATCACCATGAGAAACTCTCAGTCGTTTGTTACTTTTAGGATTTGCTACTTTAAACAATTCTAAATTATTTAGCGCACGTCAGTCAGTTTAAGCATATACAGTCCGTTCAAAACTTTTGCATGACAAATATTGAATCCATTCTTTGAAATAATAAACTGATTATGTATAAAAGAAAGATCAAATAATTGTTTGTGTAGTAATGATAAAGAAATCAAATTTCTCAAAATATTAGGAATAAAATAAACATTGTGAAATTATTTCTAAAGCTTAAACGGAGTGTCCCCAATGCTTTTGTTGACACGAGCGTACCACTGCCAACTCTAATTATCACCTCACCATCAGCCAGCTCCTATGACCATTTAAACATTTGCAAAGAAGAACATCATGGTGAGTTGCTCCTGAATCCAATATCTAGGATGACAAATCATATTGCACTAACACAAGCTTCAAGCACAAGTAAATCTCATTTACCTTTCTTTTTCAACTTAGAAAGATACTTGTTATAGTTTCTCTTCCAGTGACCTTCAACTCCACAGTGGAAACACTTTCCTTTGAGTTTGATGTCACCTTTGTTCTTCTTGGCCTTAGGTGACCTTTTGGCTTTCTTTCATCTTTTGTTCTTACTTTTGTCCTTAACATTGTTCTTCTTCCTTTTGTTATACTTAGCAACATTGGAAGAAGGCTTTTTCTCAGCAACATTTACCTCACCCTTTTAGGTCATACTCTTGTTGTGACTTAAAAGTATGTAGTTCATTCAAAAATTGGGTCATGTTGAATTTTAACTTGTTCATAACATAGTCAGTGGTGAACACGAAAAAAGCAGGTGTGAGCCATTCAAGTATAATGATGACTTGAGCTCGCTCATCAATGGCACCCCCATGTACTCCTGCCTCAAGCATTATATTGATCATGTTCACGTATAAAAGTACCTCTCTTCATCTTGGTTGTCATGTAACTTCTAGTAGCCTCATGACGACTTTGATCAGACTGCTGCCCAAACATCGTATGTAGAGATTCCATAATCTCATAGGCTATTTCCATGCTTTCATGCTTGGTTCTTAGAAGATAATTCATGCTCACATGCATATAGCACTTAGCTTTGTTGTTGGACATAATCCAAGCATCAAACTTGTCCCTAACATTCTTAGGAGCATTGACAACGGGCTCCTCAAGTGATTCCTCAGTAAGAACAAACTTGTGATTCTCACATATTAGCATCAAATTTAAATTCGATTTCCATCTTATAAAGTTATCACCATTAAGTTTTTCAAACGCGAGTAAAGTTGTAATAGGGTTGCCCATGGAAGACATTAATAACTGAAAAATAAAACATACATAATTCAATATAATTGAAATAAATAACAAGAAATTTTGAAATTAAAGGTGATGCATGAATGCAACATATCAAACACATAAACTTAACAGTTACTAATCCAAGATAAGAGAATCTAACAATTAATGTACCGCCTTAGGATCGGTCAGATTAATTTTAAACGGTTTATGAGACATTCTCATCCTTATTTATTAAAACTTAAACTATCTAATATTTTCACTTATAATAATAATGTATTGCTTATTTGGTCAAGTGACAATTATCCACTCAAAGATTAATTGTGACTTTGTGAGTGTAACCCATTATTTCAGATTTCATGACTTGATTTAGAATATACCGCCTTAAGGTCGGTCGAGTCTAAACTACATCACTTAGTCCTTTCTTTTTAAGAAGTTTAACCTTGATATTGATACAGTTCGAAACCTTCCATAGGGGGATAAAAACAAAGTCATCTTGAGGCCCTCTCTGTATACCACGGTGTTGTACTAATAATGGAGACCATAGGTTACATTGACATGTCCACCTTCTCCCACTCACTATTTTATAGTTGATGTGTTTCTATTTTAACTAATCAATTAATTTCAAATTAATTATTAGTTAAAATACCCTATGATTGTAAAATTAATTATTAGTGTAATCTTATTGGTCTAAGTAAATTTAACATGTTAAAGAGCCTAAATCAAAATTAGGTGAACTAAGAAAAACTAATTAATTACATTCATCAAACTTAAAAAAACTCTTTTAATAAAGTCAGTTATCCTAAAGGTTACTAAGGCCTTTAGAGTGAAGTGATTACCAAGTTTAACTAAATAAAACTTAGCAATTTACATGCAATTGATTTCTCAAAATAATTCATATAAACATATTAGTTGAGTCCTAATCAATCATGTTTCTACTAATGACATACACGATTAAATAAAACTGTGTGGGGTTTCATGTATGGTGTGTGATCGACTAATGCATGTCCATGCTATCAATAAAATTAATTATCATAAATTTAAATAAATATAATAGATGAATAAATAAATGAATGATGAACCGAGTGACTATTGGGTAATTCTAAATTACAACATTTGAAACCTAGAAATAATTACAAAGAGGACTACAAGAATACATATTTCAAGCTCATTCTCCACCAGAGTCCATCTTCATAATCTTTAGACTTTGATCAAAACCCTTTTACTTAAGGAAAACTAGTTTCTTAATTAAATAATCCATATCCTTTTAATTACTTGAATTTGATTTATCAATCTAACTGACAAGTCAAACTTAGGTTAAACCCAATCAATTAACTAAACCTTTAATTTTTTAAAAAAAATTAAAATTTACAATTAACTTTTTAAAATGAATCCAAAATTCATATTCAAAATTCAAAGTTCAAAATTAAAAATTAAAAGTTTAAATTTTAAAAATAAAGGATAAGATTAAGGTTTTCACAAAGCATCGCGGGGATAGAGCAACACAGTACCAGGACATTGACCCTGTACCCCGATAGTCGCAGGGACTGCCATCAGCAATGGTAGTGGGACACTCCCACTACTACTACCGGTTGCCTGACCATTGCCAGCAGTGCAACCACCGGCGCCACTCGTCGGTGGTGCTTCTGGCTACGTCGCCGATTCCATCCCATTGTTGGAGTCGTCGCCAGTGACGCCATTAACGGCAACATCACCGGTGACGGAACTCCTCCAAGGAGTTCCACTCCTTCTCTTCTCCACATCTGTCTCGGGCATTCTTCGTCTCCTCTCATGATCAGAATAATTACATCATGATATTCAAAATAAAAATTACAAAATTCCTACACCTCAATTGGCTTACACAAGATCTAACGATAAATAAAGAACAATGCCTAACCCAAAAGTCACTGTACAATTAACGATTCGTCATCATGCATGCACTCAAAAAATATAACCATCCATTGATTCATACATATCATATATATAATGAATAATTCAAGAAATTCACACAATATTTAATGTAGACATATATAAAAGGCCGCTCTGATACCAATGGTCTTCAATTTTGATGAGTATTAAATCTTAATGATAAACTTTAAGTTAATAAAGATTGTAATCCACATCGGTCATGTCCTATATAATCTAATTATAAAAAGTATAATCACTAAGATATCTATCCACATAAGTGATTCGGATCTAGATCACATGCATTCATAATGCTAAGTGAACCGTACTAGCAATCATTCATTAAATATTTCATACTTTAATATGTTGCAGACTATTATATTCATTATCTATTATCTTAATCCTCTCATACTTATACAAGATCATAGTCTCATTAATGAATATGAAATTTTCAGATATTTATATATAAATTATTCAACAATAATTTAAAAGAAAAATTATAACAAAAATATAATTTCATATTAAATTGTCTAAACATATATTTCGAGAGCACTATGTCCAATACATACATCACTATCTACGAGTTTGAGGCATTGAGTGGCTCTTTCACCCTTCATTCAAAAGGGTCTCTTGGTTAGTTTGTCTTCTTTGCAGGATTCACATGTTGGTCATGATCCCATACTTAAAATTTGCAATGGACCATCCTTTGCAAGTCTTTTAATCCTATCTAGGCTAATGTGACTAAGAGCAAATACCACAAGTAGGTTAGATCGATTGAGTTAGACTTTAACCTTTTACAATCTCTTTGTAAATCAATATTTATATCAGTGTCAAATATCATTGAAACTTTTGATTTTACATAGAAAATGTTGTTTATCATGCATGCAGTAGTAATTAAGCAATCATTTCTAAAAATACCAATATCATTATGAATGAAATTCAAAGAAAATCCTTGCTCAATTAAACTAGCTATTGAAATGAGGGTTTTCCCAAAATCGAGATGTACTAAACATCATACAAAACCAAATAACCGTTCTCAAATAATAACTTAATAGTTCCAATTGATACTGCCGATACTAGTGCTTCATTCCCCCAACAGAAGTTAAACTCACCCTCGTTAAGCCTTCTGCTTTCCCTGAACCCCTACAAGGAACAATAAATATGGTTAGTGGCTGTGGAGTCTACAATTCATAAAAAAGTAGAGTCAGCCACATAACAGGTTTTGGTAAGAAGTAACGTACCTTCGGATTTCAACTCCTTGAGATAATCTAGGCAGTTGCGTTTCTAATGGCCAGCGACTCTGTAATGATGACACTTGTCTTTTGACTTGTCCACTTTCGTAGGACTCTTTCCTCTCATAGCTTTCAATTTCGCCTTCTTAGCTTTCTTCGGGCCTTTCTTGTGATTCTTTTTGGCACCAGAGGTGGAAGGCTTATTTTTAGTAAAGTTTGCCTCTTCGTTCTTCCTCTTGCCCTTCAGAAATAGGGTCTCAGAAGCTTGAAACTCCTTCATGAGTTCCAGAAGAGAGTACCTCAACTTATTTATCGAATAATTAAGTTTGAAGTTCTCAAAAGTTCTGACAGGGTCTTAAGGATCATATCAACTTGAGTTTCACCATCTACCTCAGCTCCTACGATCTCCATCTCATTCAGATAACTAAGTTTGAAGTTCTAAAAAGTTCTGCAACACATTGCTAACTGATGCTAAGATATAGTGATCTCATCAGAACACATCGAAGTAGCATAAGCATCATTTTCCTCTTGAGTCGATTCAGCAATATGCTCAAGGAGACAATTGGTGGTATGCATAAACTCGTACTTTTCTACCGTCAGTTGATATCAAGATTATATTTCCAATCCACATAATTTTTACCAGTGAGTTTGTTTGCATTCAAGATTGTTGAGAGTGGAGATGATGACATGATTATTGAAAATAATAAATAAAACGGTGCAAATAAATACTTAATCATCTAGGAAAATAGTTTCATGATGACAATACTTAAATATTTGATAAAAACATATTTCTTTCATGATGTTAGGATCAATAATGATAGCTCATCTCATCTAGGGACAATGCCCGAGCTACCTCAGATCACATCAAGACTCTTCTCGTTTGGTTAATGCTTCTCAAGATGTCACTATATCTAGCTCAACCAATCACTGATGGTTTTGGTCACCTTAGCCCCATTGACTAGCTCCTATGAGAGATTATAATGGACTTCGGTCTAAGTGTTCAACCAACGCATCGACCTTAAAGGTTGCTATGAACTAACTGTCCATCTAGGGAGGTCCCGCCTCACCACTTCCTTTACAAGCTTTAGCTTCGTAAGAAACTCGATGACTCAAAGCGACACGATTTCTAAGTTTCTCCCACTAAAGAGATGACCACTAGGGCGAATCTAAATTGTTCATTGTGTCATGATCAAGTTTCCTTTAGGGACCTTCAGAATGTTTCAACCTAAACGACCCTCCAACTTAGTTTTTCTTTTGGAAATATTGGATTTTTCTTTGCCTTTTAGAAAACATAATTCTATACAAATTTGAAAATCAAGTTTAAAAAATTATACACTTTTATAAAATTTAAATCACAATTTAAAAATTTATAACTTTTGTAAAATTCACATTGTATTTAATATAAGAAGCTGTTATAAATTTAAATTATAATGGTGGATGAACATGTTACATGGTAATTTGATATTGACATATCTCTATTCCTATATGACATGTTATATGTGGATGCGAGATTAATAATAAATCATAAATAAATTATAATAATTTAAATACTAGTCTTCAAGGTGTTTGTAATTATCTCATTCTCTTTCAGGAAATCCCACATCTGTGTTATCCTTTACCAACGTCCAGTCCCATTTTCAAAATTCAAATTTCAATTTAAATATAATTTTCCAAGAAGTTTTACTTTCATAAATAATTACCAAGTAAATTTATCAATTGATTTATTTTAAAACAATTTACAAAATAAATACTAATTAATCAGTGTTGAAAAATTACCAAATTAAATAAATTTAATTTTAGGGGCTAGGTTGGGCTTGGAATCAAATCCAAAGTTCCTCCAATCATTTGGGTGAGGTAATACTTGCTCAGTCTAAAACCTCAACAGGCTTGTTAGGTCTGCGCTAGCCAAATGCCTAACATGGTCTTAGGCGCGCTAGGGTTTCCCAAACCTTAGTAACGATGCGGCTTACAACGTAGGTTGCAATGGATGACAACAACAAGAGGCGGCGCGAGCAGTGGCATGCGGCGACGCTGGATGAACGATAGCGAGCGCCAGATGGCATGGTGAACGGGGGCTACTTCTCAGGATTCGTTCGATGATGGATTTACATGAAATTTAACGACACAGCTCTATGTAAAATTAAATTACATAAAATCATGTGCCATAATTTTGGCGTACATCAATTTTAAAACTTAAAAATAACACCTAGATCCAATCGAATGAGATCTATTCATAAAACACATTCAAACATGCTTTGAATCTACCATACAAAAATTATATACCAATATCATCATATTCATCCATACATACGTTTAGATACATAATATGCATATTAAAAAACTATAGGTCTGATACCAGTTGTTGGAACAGAATCTAGATTTTGCAGCAAAATTAATGAACCATGACTGGTTCATGGGCGTGATATCAATAATTTTTAAAACAAACATTTAATCGAATTAAATACAATACCAAACTAATGAACATGCATAACGGTAAAAATGTATAAAAAAGAGACAGAAACAATTTATACCTTTTCAATTAATGGAGAATATCTGATTTAGTGGGATCCGATTCTCTATCTCACATTCTTCGTTCTTGAGATTCACATAGCTAGTAATTGATCTTCATACTAGCAACCACTCGTTAAAGTCAATGGTAAATCTCTCAAGGATTTGTGTAGGAGTTGAGTGTGGGCTTCCAAAATAACTGTAGAAGAGGAAAAAAATTTCTCTACCCTATAGGATTTCAGCGGCAACAATGAGGGAGGAGGAGAGAAACCTTTGCTGTTCTGATTAACACACTTAGGGATGCAACCCAAATACAATGCATTTTATATTTAATTACCAAATTTATCTATATACCCCTATATATCAAAACCGAAATTACATTCTCCCTGCACTATGATGTGTGATTTTTATATCTCCCATACTGCTAAAATTGTGTCCAAATTCATCAGTCCAAATCAATGAATTAAATTGATCCCTATCAATTAGTTAATTAATTTCTTTTATTTACTAATCGTCCAATAATTAGAAAATAAAAAATAATCAATTTAAATATTAATTTTGGTCTTCACTAATTTAATGATGACATCCATCTCATATGGGTTCGAGAAGTGTACCTTAGTCCAAAACACATTTTTGGTCCAACTGATGTTGTTTCTCACTCTTGTCCTTTTCAGCTACTCCTGAGATAGAATGAACCCACATGAACAAAGCTATGAGATTCAAATACCCAACTAATTTATCTCTATAAATTCCTGACCTATTTAATCCCGACATCGTATGACTCCACTATAAGTTCGATGCTAAATGAACTATCGATTCATGTGCGCTACATTTTCTGTCGGTGCAAATAAATATTTATATTTCATGGTCCACAGAATATTTAACGATATTACCCTTCATGAATATCAGTAACAAGAGTGAGATGTAAATTTTCCTTTTACCCTTCTAGTTATTATTTTCTTAACTCCTTTATTGACTGAATAAGAAAGACATATCAGTGAAGTGCTCATATAGATCACCATGTCTTATTCAATGACTCATGTCATCAAGTACCATGCTCGATTTATTTATTCACACACTCATCAATAAAGCATAATGTGATATTGTTGCTTTTGTAATCTTATCACGAATTCCACATATATGAATCACGCAACTCCAACATAGTTGAATCACGGTCCAAACAACTTAGGTGTTGTCCAGCAGTTCGAACTCACTTCTTTGGCATATCAAAGATGGCAAGTAACTAAATCAAGTTTTTTATTCACCTTAGGATTAATGTAATTATGAAAATATCCTTAAGGTGTAACAATTAGATTAGGAGCTAGATAAACGATTTTGGTCTAAACTAATAGGTTACTGTTCTATTCAACATGTTTCATAACATATCTAAGTCAACCGTTAGAGTCTCCACTCCCATGCCCCGAGACCGACATCATTTGGTTCAACCTAACAGTCATAATCATATTCAATTGTCCAGTCGATCCTATGACTGCAAATACATTATTAACTATCTCAGAAGAGTTTGTTTGGAAGACTGCTCGACCTTTACTCTTCTTACATTGATTATAGTTCCAAGACTTAAGTAAATTACAAACACACTTTAATTAAAAAAAACTTTCAATTTATTCATAAAATTCAGTAAAATATAAATGTCAAAGAAATAACTATTTACTCATAAATAGTTAATTACACCATATTTTATGGACATAATTCCACTATATACTTGAATAATTATTATCGATGCTTGAGAAAAATTGATAATTACATTAGAAAAATTCGTTGTCAGGATTATACTAAACATTGATTGACATTTAGAATTTTGAGCATGATTGGTTTGATGAAATCGGAATCCCTAGAACTTTTATTAATTGAAATTCGTATTATTTTTACATAATAATCTTAATTGTTTTAGTTTAATATTACATAAAAAATACCATTTTTTGATACTCTCAATTAAAATTAGGTTCTAGTTGATTTCAATAATTAATATCAATCAATCCTTGTGAATGATACTCTATATTCATAGAATTTTATTACTTGACAGCGAAGGTGTACACTTACACTTTCAAAAAATACTAACAAATTTTTGGCGCCGTTGCCGGAGATTTATTTTGTTTATTAATATTATAATTACATATCCTTAATTTTACTTTGAGTTTTTATTTTCTTTTATTTACAGTTGTTTCCTATTTTGAAATTTCAAGTGTTTTCTTAGGTGTATGAGATGATTTGAAAGCGAAAATTTGACTCCCCTTAATTTGGAAATTGAGCGAAACTTTCGTCAAAATAGAAAAGTGAAGTGAAAAGCTCCTAGACAACCTCAAGAAACCATGTATGAAATTAGAGAGAATCCTGAAATTGTGAACAACCAAAATTTGGGACTATGCCATACCAGTAGTGAGACTGCGTCTGCCATTCAACGCCCCGTTATTAATGCCAACCATTTTGAGATTAAGCCGTCTATTATTCAAATGGTGAAAGCTAATCAATTCAGTGGTTTACCTAATGATGACCCAAATGTTTACATAGCCATTTTTCTCAAAATTTGAGAGACATTCAAGCACAACAATATTTCAAATGATGCAATTTGGTAGAGATTATTCCCATCTTCACTTCGGGATAAGGCTAAGAGTTGGTGAAACTCTTTGCCTGCTCGATCAATCACTACTTGAAATGGTCCTATCTGAGAAAGTTTTAGCCAAGTTCTTTCCACCAGCTAAAATAACCAAGATGTGGAATGAGATTATTACCTTTGCCCAATATGATATGGAGTCTCTTTATGAAGCTTGAGAGAGTTTTGAAGAGATGTTGAGGGGATGCCCACATCATAGAATTTCTAAATCGCTATAAGTCTAAACTTTCTACAATGGATTGGGGAATTCAACAAAGACACTAGTGGATGCAACCGTAAGAGGTGCTTTGATGGGTAAAACACATGAGGAGCCATATGCTTTGCTAGAAGAAATGGATGCTAATGCCTATCAATGACCAACTAAGCGTAACGTACCAAGAAAGATTTATGGGGTTCATGAAGTAGATGCTCTTACCGCTCTCACAGTTCAAGTAGCTACACTGTCAAAGCAATTTAGCTCTTTCACTGCCAAAGCTAATGCTATTCATGCTACACAGGAAGTTTGTGACTTATGCAATGGACCTCATTCTAGTACTGAATGCCAAGTTGGTAATCCCTTTGCTCATTCTCAGTCAAAACAAGTTAAGTTTGTGGAAATTACAATATGTAGAATAATCCATTCTCTAACACCTACAACCAAGGATGGCGAAATCACCCTAATTTCTCTAGGAAGAATTGTCAGAATGTGATAAATCCACCAGTAGCTACTCAGCCTCAATTTTAGCCTCAACAACCTAAAATTTATTTAGAATATGCTTTTGCCTAGCTCACAGTCAATACTAATCAATTTATGGCAAGAACAAATGCTACATTTCAGAGGTAAGAAACTAGTATTCAGAGTCAAACTCCCTATTCAATTTTTGGAGCTTCAAATGGGTCAACTTTCAGAAATACTCACTCAAAGACACAAGGTTCTCTGTCGAGCAATCCTGAGAGGAATTCAAAAGAACAAGTAAACGCCATTACCCTTCGTAGTGGTAAGAAGTTAACAAAACTAAAGAAAGCAGCAATTGAAAGTTCTCAACCAATTGAAGCACAAACCGAGGTTATTATAAGTGATGATTTTATCAAGAATTCAGAAAAGAAGGAAGACAAGCTTAAGTCAAAGCTCTTTCCTGATAATCCTCCACCTTATGCCCCACTTATTCCATACCCTCAGCGGTTCCATAAACAGAAATTGAACAAGCAGTTTTACAAGTTTCTTGATGTTCTTAAGAAACTACATATCAACATTCATTTTGCCGATGCTTTGGAACTAATGCCAAGCTATGTCAAATTCATGAAGGAAATTCTCTCGAATAAGAGAAATCTAGAGGAGTATGAGATAATTGAACTTACTGAGGAGTGCGATGCTATCTTGTAAACTAAATTACCCTTGAAGCTAAGGGATCTTGGAAGTTTTTCTATTCCATGCACAATTGACAATTCTTATTTTGAAAAGGCTCTATGTGATCTTGGAGCTAGTATTAATTTGATGCCTTTCTCAGTTTACAAGAAGTTAGGTCTTGGAGAAGTTAAGCCCACAACGGTATCTTTACAATTAGTTGATCATTCCATTAAATATCTATTGGAGATTATAAAGGATATCTTGGTAAAGATGGATAAATTTATCTTCCCAGCTGATTTTATTGTTCTTGATATGGAGGAAGATTGAGAAATTCTAATTATTCTTGGTAGACAATTCTTAGCTACGGGGAGAATTCTTATTGATGTGCAGAAATGGAAGCTTATTTTGAGAGTGCAAAAAGAGCATGTAACTTTTAATGTCTTCAAAGTAATGACATACTCAAATGATATGGATAGTTGCTTATGGGTGGATAGTGCATAAATATGTATTGAAGAAGCAATTCAGGAAAGCTACCCAATTAAGCCATTTGAAACATGTCTAGTTGGGGCTATTGACAATGAAGATTCTAAGATTTTGGAGTGTGTGAATTGGTTAGAAGCGACTCCACCAATATTCATTAAGAGATCTTTTGAAGAATTAGGAGAAGGTAAATCTAGACAATTGCCATCTATTGAAAAAGCACCGGTATTAGAACTCAAGCAATTGCCAACACATGTTCGATACACTTATCTGGGAGAAGCCTTTACTCTTCCTGTCATTATTTTTGCTTCATTAAATGGTGAAGAAGAAGGTAAGCTTTTAAGGGTTTTGAGAGAGCCCAAAATGGCCCTAGGGTGGTCAATTCATGACATAAAGGGAATTTTAAAGTCAATGGATGATGGGTGAAGCCGTATTTGAATGTTCAAATTGATCAAGAAAAGACCACAATTGTGTTGGTTTCACTTTGATAATCTACATTATGTCTGGCTGAAGACATTAAAGCACGCACTAGGAAGATAACTTGATTTTATTTCTGTTAATTTTATTTTATCTATTTTTTATTAGAAAAAAAACAGAAAAAATATTTTTTTTACAGAGGGTGATGTCACCCTTTTTTTATTTTTAATTTTCATTTTTTTCTTTAAATATATATATATATATGTATAATTATTTGGTAACTAAATTAATAATAATTTTTTATGTGTAAAATAAATTAACTATGAAAAAATGCGTAATTTCACACATAATTGACATGAGCATACTATTTTTTTATTACATAGTCTATTAATTATCATTTTTTATTTCTTCGCTCAATGTTGATCAAATAAAAAAAGAATGATCATGAAAGGTAACTAATTTAAACAAGTGTCACTAAAAAATATCAATAAAATTTTTAAAATAAAATAATTTTTGTTTGGGATATAAATACACTATTTTTTATTTTGGACTTTTTAGTTCACTAATTGTCATTTTTTCTTTTTTCTTTCATTACTAGGAATGATTATGGATGGTAAATAGTTTAAATAAGTTTCACTAAAAAAAATCAATAAAACTTTCAAAATAAAATAATTTTTGTTTAAGATATAAATATACCATTTTTTTGGACCACTTAGTTCACTAATTACAACTTTTTTTCTTCCTTCATTGCTAGAAATGATCATGGATGGTAATTAGTTCAAACAAGTGTCACAAAAATGATGGTAAAAAATTAAAAAGAAGAGAAGAGAAGACTTGTAAGAACATAAAAAAAAGTAAAGCTTAAATATTTGCATAAAAATAGAGGTTTTACTCACTATTTTATGTATTTTTATGTATGAGAAAGTATCATAGGAGATCTTTTCATCAAATATACACTTTCAACCCATTAAATGGTTGATTTACATTGAGTTAATATTACACCCTCAAAAGCTTTATTCTCATTCTCATTGATTGAGTTGATGACAAAAAAATCTTATTATAGAACTTGTAGAGAAACAAACAATACATGAAAATAAAACTTAAGATTAAGAGTATGTGAAATGATAAAGAATGAGCAAACAAACTTATATATGGAAAATAAAATAAAAAAATATCAAATACATGAGTATGAAGAAGAGAGATGATTAATAAGAACGAACAAGATATATTGTAAGCTAAAATGTAAGAGATTTGAACTATCTTAATAAAAAGAAAATGAGAAGATAAAAGATGAATAGAAATGAAAATTCTCATTCTCTCTCTTTCATTGTTTTCTCAAGACCTCTCTTTCTCTCTCTAAAATCCATTCTCTTTCTCATTCTTCAAAAATCTCTTCCTTCAAGTGAAGACCTCCCCTCTATTTATAGGCAAACTTATGACTTCACTTTTTATTTTTAGTCTTTTTGTTCTTTTTTTTTTATCTTTTAGTCCTTGGACAAATCTTCTTATTTTTAGCCATTGAGCTATTTTCAAATCACACACATAGTCTTAGACTAGTATATGGGCAAAAAAAATTATATTTTTAAAATATTAGACCGGATAAAATACAGTATCTACAGTGTGTGTTTGAACTATTTGCCGATTTCCATTTCACTAGAGAATCTAGACATATTGAGCACCTAACCTTAAGCGTTTGATTGTCTTTTTGCTTAGAGAATGTTTATGTAACTTAAAGAATCTTATGATCTCATAAGAACTCTAGAACCAGTTTGATTGTTGCGCGAGGTGAAATCCTAGGGTAGACTACTTAAGACATGATTTAGGCCATCTTTGGACCGCTTGAGCTTTTCAAGCCAACCTATGCATGAGTGTTTCCCTAGTTTTTCCTGTTGAGCCTAAATAGCCATTTGGTGTGGCTGCTGGGATAACTAGCAGAACAATTATAAATAATTATAACCATTTCCTTTACCACCCATGTCAGTTGCCTAATATTATAAAAAAAATCTCAAGTAACCCTTTTTACTAACAATATTTAGATGTTCTAGGAAAATACTTGGAGCTATGACAATTTAGGTGGATGAGAGGAGTTTTGTTATATTTATTCAAAAAATAAAATCTGTGAATAAGTTTGATTTCGTAGCCTCTTGGACTTGAATGACTAAGCTCGAAGGGGTGTCTCAACACGTAATATCTAAGGCCAACTGGTTTGAGAGTTATTGGCTGAAAGTTCGTTAAGAAAAAGAGGAGTTTAATGAAATCAAATTAATTAAAATAATGGTTGGGTGTGGTTGATAATTTAAGAGGTGGAAAGTGACAAGTTTTGGGGGTGTGGCAATATAAGTTGGGTTAAGCTCGTTGATTCTTAGAATGCATGTGTGACTATGGGTAAAGATGAGCCAAAATAATTGTTTGATTCGCGGCGCGTGCAGTGAGGGGGTGGTTTTCAAAAAATTTATTAATTGAAAAACAATCACGATGCCGCAGATCCCAAAAAATAACTTTATGAAATAAAAATAATTTTCATATGGATCCATTATATATCTATACATTAAATTAATAGACTTTCAAAGAAAATAATTTTACCTTTTGAAGTCTATCCAGCGTCCTCGCTGTCTTTTAATAAAGTAATGAATGTTCGATTCCACGATGAACAGACTTTGAGATCCACACCAAGATCTTCCAAACCAATCCTCAAACGCATTAGGACGTATGTGGGCACGAAGAATAAATCAAGAACAATTTTCTATCTTCAGATGTACTCAACACATGAGATTTCAAGATTTGGAGAATGACTTTTGATACAAAACTCTAAGAGAGAATTAGAGAATTCGCAGAACTTTGATTAATGATTAATCAGCCAGATGCCTCATGAGGCCAATAGAATATTATCTATATATATTATAGGTCAAGGCTCATTAGATTTAGGGTTTCCATAAAATAATAAATTAATTATAAATGCGCTACTATAGTGGGACCCATTACAGTCTACGCTATAGTGTCGTGTGGCACTGCAGTCTGATATGCCACATGACAATTTTTAAATTTATTATTTAATCAGATAAATATCTATATGTTATTTCAAATAATGATAAATATCAGTTAATTCAAAATTAACTTATTTGATAAAAATCTAACAACTAACTTATCAGTTTATTCAAAATTAACCAATCAGTTGATTCAAAATTAAATTATTATCTCATAATAATCTAATACTATTTAACTTCATAAATCAAATATACTGTCTCGTCATCGATTAATTCATATCTAATCGATATATAGTTAGCTAATCATAATTTTCAAAAACTACAATAATTAATTTAATTAATTAATAACACATAATTATCTCATAATTATATACTTGCCCTAAAAACTTAATTTATTTTACAATCTAGTCATTTTTTAATGCTTTGAAACATTCACACTCTAGACTGTGTAGTATATAGGTGGCTTATAAATATACAATTGCACTCTTAGCAACTACAGAAATATATTTACAAAGTAATCTCGTGTAATCTATTGATATAATCACTTCATGCAGTTCTGTCCTCTAATTATTGGTTCGTAAACTAGAGTTGGTCAAAATTATCATTTTACCCTTTTAATTATCCCTTAATCCTTAAGTATCATTAATTCACTAGTGAACTATTAAATTATAATTGTATTATAAATTTGAGTTTAATACATATTCAGTCCCAGAATTAACACATAAAAGAACCAATATACAATCTATTTGAAAAACTTGGATTCCAAATCTTGTAAGATCATGTTCCTAGCCATCCATGTCACTGAATCTAAAAAAAAGTCACTAGCCTGTTTTACAGTAAACCTTCACGAGTGAATAAAAAGAGTCAGTTGACATGTGTAGGAATTCATGACTGTTCATAATCTAGACTAATCTACATATGATAATCTGATTGATGTGTATTAAAGATTTATGATAAACGGTAAGTTAATAAAGATATTAATTCATATCGGTCATGCTTTATATAATCTAATCATATAAAGTACATTGACTAAGATATCTATCTATATCAGCGATCCAGATCCAGATCACATGCATTCAAAATGCTTAGCCAACCCTACTAGTAACCATTCATTAAAGATTTCATACTTTAATATGTTGCGGACTATTTTATTCATTATCTATGATCTTAATCATCTTGTACTAATACAAGATCATAGTCTCATTAATGAATATGAAATTTTTAGATATTTATATTAATTATTCAATAATAATTCAGAGAATATAATTATAAGAAAAATGCGCTTTTATTAATTTTCAAATAAAATGACTTTACACATGTTTTGAGGGCACTATGCCCAACAATCTCTCACTTGCATAAAGCAAATAAGGCATCTCTCCCAACCCCATATTTCACACATGATTCTCAAATGATATCACTAGAAGTGTCTTGGTGAAAGGATCAGCCAGCTTCTGATCTGACGCTATCTTCATAACAGTCACATCTCCTTGGTCTACGATCTCTTTTTACATGATGGTATTTCCTCTCAATGTGCTTGCCCTTCTTGTGACTCCTTGGTTCCCTTAAATTAGCAACCACTCCACTGTTGTTACAATATAAGATTAGTGGCTTATCCATAACTAGAGGTATAAAATTTTCTGTGCCAAATCACTTATTTTGCAACTTCACAAGAATATATATATTCGGCTTACATGGTAGAATCTGCAATACTAGATTGTTTAATACTTCTCCAGACCACAGCTCCTCCACCTAGGGTGAATACTGATCCAGACGTCGACTTTTGATTGTCCTTATCTGATTAAAAATCAAAATCAGTCTATCGAGTGGAGTTCATGTTGGGCATAGTGCCCACAAAGAATGTGTTTAGACATTTTAATATGAAATTAATGAAATTATATTTTTCTTATAATTGTTCTTTTGAATTATTGTTGAATAGTTTATATATAAATATCTAAAAATTTCATATTCATTAATGAGACTATGATCTTGTA
The DNA here is from genome assembly GCA_003255025.1 of Datisca glomerata. Classification (NCBI taxonomy): domain Eukaryota; kingdom Viridiplantae; phylum Streptophyta; class Magnoliopsida; order Cucurbitales; family Datiscaceae; genus Datisca; species Datisca glomerata. The sequence goes on from QANY01006045.1 coordinate 1,741,505, forward strand.
TAAGTACGAGAGGATTAAGATCATTAATAAGGAGTAAAATAGTCCGCAATATATTAAAGTACAGAATCTTTAATGGATGGTTGCTAGTATGATTCACTAAGTATAATGAATGCATGTGATCAATGTCTGGATCATTGATGCGGATCGACATCTTAGTGAATTTACTTTATACAATTAGATTATATATGACATGATCAATATAGATTAATATCTTTATTAACTTACTGTGTATCATAAAGATTTAATACCCATCAAAACTGATGATCATATGTAGATCAGTCTGAATCCTGAGTAGTCATGAACTCCTATGCATGTCTACTAGATCTTGTGATTCACTCGCTAAGGTTTGTTTGTAAAACAGGCTAGTGACTTTTTGTTTTGGAGATTCAGTTACATGGATGACTAAAAACACGATCTCACAATATTTGGAATTCAAGCTTTCCTAACAGATCGTATATTAGTTCCCTTGAGTGTTATTTCTGGAACTGAATGGTTATTGAGCTCAAATTTATTATATGATTATAAATTGACCATTCACTAGTGAATTAATGGTACTTAAGGATCAAGAGGTAATTAGAAGGGTAAACGTTAACTTTGACCAGCTCTAATTTATGAACCAATAATTGGAGGACAAAACTACATGAAATGATTGTATCAATAGACTACACAAACTACATGAAATGATTGTATCAATAGACTACACAAACTACATGAAATGATTGTATCAATGGATTCACAAGAATACTCTGTAAATACATTATGTAATCTCGAAGCGTGTAATTTCATATTTATAGTGGAGTAATAATAGAATTAATAAATAAGATTATTTAGTAAAAAAGTTTAATTAATAATATGATTTATTGGAGCTTAAGATTATAAGTCCATGATTCCCAAGTCACCTGTCTATTACACAGTCTAGAGTGTGAATATTTCAGGACATGAGAAAAGGACTAACTTGCAAAAAGAATTATATTTATGGTGCACGTATATAATTATGTATGATTAATTAATTAAGAATTATTTTATATATTTTTCAAAAATTATCATTAAATAATAATATCAATAATGTTTGTTAATCGATATGTGGGACAAAATATTTGATTTATGAAATTAAATAATATTAAATCATTATGAGATAATGATTTGATTTGGTTAATCTAATCTGTTAATTAACAGATAAGATAATTGATTGGGAGATCAGATAAGTTAATTTTGAATTAATATATATCTAGATATTTATCTGATTATAATAAATTTAAAGCAACTACATGTGACATGTTGGACTGCCACATGTCAATCATTGATTTTGAATCAGAGATTGACATGGACTATTGTAATGCCACGTGGCATTATAATAAGACGTGGAACACTGTAGTGTCTCACGACACTATGCCGTTGTACAATTATAGTGGATCCCACTTCAATTGTACATTTTTATTTAATTTATTATTTTTCTCTAAAAAATCTAATATGTCATTATCTAGAAAATATATTGATATTATTTAATTGACTTCAGTGTGCTTAGAACACATTTGAAATCAGGGGGTGAAACACTATGAGATTAAAAAGCTTTGTGAAGAACTTTTAATTATTTTTCGATCAGAGTTCTGTCTCACAAATTTATCCTTCTAAAAAATCTCTAGATCTCATTTGCTGAGTACATTTAGAGACAGAAAAGTGTTCTTGATATTTTCTACGTGCCCACACATGTCATAGTGTATTTGAGGATTGATTTGGAAGATCGTGGGATAACAAGATCATTGTATTGCAATGACGCTTGATTGGACTACAAGAGGTATATTTTATCCATGTATTTGATTTAATGTATAAATATATAATAGATTCGATTCGAAAAAGTATTTTTCAATTCAAAAGTTTTCATCTTTGGGATCTGCGACGATGCGATTGTTTATCATTTTATAATTTTTTTTAAAACACCACTACGCCTTCAGCAGCGCGTCGCCAAGGATTCCAACAGTTCAGGTCTCCTACCTAATAAACAAGCATATGATTTCTCATTTTTCAAAGATACTTGAGAATGTGTTTTACCACAATCCAATGTTCAAAACCAGGATTTGATTGATAATGATTGACAATTCATACTACATAATAGATGTTCGGTCTCGTAGACACCATAGCATATATGGGAATATTTTTAGTACCTTATCAATATAAGACGCCTGAGAAGTTCCAAGAGCTCGTTCTTCCTATCCATTAGGATTTGGATGCCTAGAACATAACTCGCTTCTTCCAAATCTTTCATTTGAAATTTCTCAGCTAACAATTTCTTTACTTTCGACAAAGTTTTCACACCATTCCCAATGAATAGAATATCGTCTACGTAAAGAATAATAAAATCACTTTCTTATCTTTGATGTATTAATAAACACAAGCTTCGTCAATATTTTTTTTGAAGCCATATGATTTAATAGGTTCATCAAAAGTAAGATTCCAAGATTTTGATGTTTGATTCAATCCATAAATGGATTTAAGTAACTTGCATATTTTCTGATCTTATCCATTTTGCACGAACCCTTCTGGTTACATCATATATATGCTTTCTTCATGAGAGCCATTAAGAAACGTTGTCTTGAGATCTATTTGCCATATTTCATAGTCTAAACTAGTGGCTAAGGATAAAAGAATGCGAATGGATTTTAGCATGGCAACGAGAGAGAATGTCTATTCGTAATCGACTCATTTCCTTTGAGAATAGCCTTCGGTTACTAGCCTGTGCTTTGAAAGTCTCTATTTTCCCATTTGCACATCTTTTCTTCTTGAATATCCATTTGCATCTAATAGGTCTGACTTCTTCAGGTAGATCTACAAGTTCCCAGACATAATTGTAATACATCGATTCTATTTTTTGGTTGATGGCATCTTGCCATTTCTCATTTTTTGGGATATTCCATTGTCTCTTTAAAGGTTAATGGATGATCATTTTCAGTGTCTGACACTAGGACATGTGCCTCTTGTTCATAGCGAATGGGTTGTCTCCCACTACGATGTTGCACCTCGGTTTCCTGAACAGGAACAATGGTTTCTATGGTTTATCGTCTATCACTTAATAATGAAGATGATCTTATCTCATCAGATGTGAGTTCTTCAAGAACTACTTTGCTCTGAAGTTTGTAGTTTACCATATAGTCGTGTTCAAGGAAAGTAGCATTTGACGATACAAACACTTTTTGATCCTTGTGACTATAAAAGTAACCACCTCTTATTTTTAGAGCATAGCCAACAAATATACACACTTCAGACCTTGAGTCTAGCTTTCCAGTCTTAGGTCTAAAATTGTGAGTCGGACACCCCCATATATGAAAATGATGCAAATTAGGTTTGGATCCATTCCATAACTCTAAAGATGTCTTGCTTATAGACTTAGAAGGAACTACATTAAAAATGTAAGTTTCTATTTGAAGTGCATATCCCCTGAATATGAGTGGTATTGATGAGTAGTTTAACATTGACCTAACCATATCTAATAAGGTTATGTTTCTCCTTTTTGAAACACCATTTTGCTGTGGCGTTTCAAGTGTTGTGAGTTGGGATAAAATACCATACTCCAGTCAGTGATCCTTGAATTCTAAATCCAAGTATTCACCACTTCGTTCTGATCGAAGTGTTTTCAGAGATTTACCTAATTGATTTTTAGCTTCAGATTTGAAGTCTTTAAACTTTCCAAATATTTCATACTTTCTTTGCATTAGGTAAGTATAACCATATCTTTGCGATTAAAAGTGTTGAAATACTCATACCCACTTCTAGCTTATATATTGATTGGTCCACATACATCATTATATACTAGCTCAAGTGGTTCTTTAACTCTTTGGCCCTTTGTAGAGAAAATGTCTCATGGTCATTTTGTCCTCTAGACATGATTCATAAACCGGAAGAGTTCCAACTTTTAGCTCTCTCAAAGAACCATGCTTTGTTAATCAGTTTATTATGTCAAGATATGTCACAACCTAAGATTCCAAAGATACATATCATCTTCTTGAGAAATCTTTTGACGTTTGTTATGTTTTGGATTTGCTACTTTAAATAATATTAAATTATTTAATGTTCGTTAAATTGGTTTAAGGATATACAGTCTGTTTGAAACTTTTGCATGACAAATATTGAAACCATTCTTTGAAATAACAAACATATTATTATTAAAGGAAATATCAAAATTTTGTTCATACAACAAAGATAGAGAAATTAAATTTCTAGAAAATCCAGAAATAAAATAAACATCGTTCAAAACAAGAAATTTATTTCCAAAACTTAAACGGACTATTCCTATTGCCTTTGCAGAAATGAACGCACCACTTCCAACTCTCATTATCACCTCGCCATCAGCAAGCTCCCTTGAAGAATCAAGCATTTGCAAAGAAGAACAAACATGGTTAGTGGCCCCTAAATCTATAATCCAGGATGACAAATCATTTTCTACTAAAAAAACTTCAAGTACAAGTAAATCAAATTTACCTCTCTTTTTTAGCTCGGAGACATACTTGTTACAATTTCTCTTCTAGTGACCTCCAACTCCACAATGGAAAAATTTTCCTTTTGGGTTCTTTCTTCCTAGAGTTGTTGTCTTTTTTTATTTAATATTAAACTAAAACAATTACGATTATTAAGTAAAAATAATATGAATTTCAATGATTAAAATTTCTAGGGATTCTGATTGCACTAAACCGATCATGCTCAAAATTTTAAGTCTCAATCAATCAATATTTATTATAATCCTGACAGCGAATTTCTCTAACGTAATTATTAATCTTTCTCAAGCATCGATAATAATGATTCAAGTATACAAATCTCACATCTCTATCAAGATTAAATATAATCTATCTCATTAAGCACAAGAAATTATAATTACTACACTAAAATCATAATTATCTCTAACTTATGAAATTCTGATGGTATCATGAACAGCGGGCAAATTTAATCATCACTTCTCAGTCTCAGAATTAAATCCCAAATCATGCAATAGTTGGCCAAACAATCATACGCATTAAGAACATATCATAACACTCATCAATAATGAATAGACATCGAGTAGATTGAAAATCAAAGTTAAGGAACAATCAAGGTTTGACTAGTCACTCAAATCATACATTACCCAAAAACCCTAAACGTTTTGGCGATTACACTAAGGGAGTGACCTATCTACTACCATTTTCACTGAGTATGGCCAGACGTGGTAGAATCACCAGAGCTTCTTCCCATTTGGAAGGGGAAATATTAACTCATAGACGGAGAACCAAAACGTGGAAGAAACCACTTTCTGTGGAAGGTCCAACCTTGCCACTATCGCTGCCACCACCATGATAGCGGCGGAAGAAACTCACACCATTAGGTATCAGCAGGCTTTTAATGCCAAGATATGTAACCTTTTGGGTTCAGTGACCGCCTTCCTCGCGGCAGCCCAAAACCCTCCTCCACCACCATCTGCTGTCTATGTCGTCCCACCCCACACGGTGAGCCAAGCTGACATCGATATTCCCATTCCGCCTACACAACCTGAGGGCTCATCCAAATCTGGGATGGCAAACATTAACAAGAATATGGGCCACTCGAGTGACCCTGCAAACATCATTATCCCACCAACAATCTTCTTGCAAGCATTTACACGAACTACACCAGCGCGTGATTGCCTGATCGACGGTGTCAACCATGGCTCTTTTATCATTAAAGAGGCATTGTAGAAAATGTTGGAGATGGAGAGGCTCAAGGACACCTTGAGAGAGACCATAGTGGACTTCCGTCTCCCTTACCCATCCGAGTTGGCGATAAGGCAGTACCCATCCGACTATGTGCTTTTATAGTTCTGTAAGTATAATCGGAGGGATGAATATGCAAGAGAAAACGCTATACGTTTCATTAATGACTTGGTCCTACACATATGTAATGAGTCCATAAGTTGACAGAGTTCTCAAAATTGCTGATGGGGTGAGCATACACATGGTACACTAACCTGGTGCCGAGATCAGTTTTAACTTAGCCGCATATGGTTTCTGCCTTCATGACTAAGTTCTTTATGTCTGAAGAAAAGATGAGCATTCTCGAGTTGGGGCGTGAGACTCAAAGGAAAGATGAGGACCTGATGACTTATGTTAGAGGGTTCAAGGACAAAGCACTGGATTTCCAGGAAGAGTGGTAGGAGGAAAACTTGGTGAAGATGTGTACCTGCTGAATATGATAAATGAGCATAGAGTACATTTGGAGAACCTCGACATCACCATGTTCTCCCCCCTCCACGTAGCTGCTCAATGCACTAACACTTCGATGTCTAAGCCAAAAGTTAAGGAACAGAGTGAGCGTGAGGGCTTACATGGAAGCCCGTGGGGTACACCTCGTAAGTAGTTATGGCACAACCCCAAGGGCGAGGTGAAAACTGGGGCAGGAGTGAATGAGGATGATCCACCGCCTTTCCCCTGCTCCATAGACAAGGTAGAGGTGCTATTGGACGCCTGGATCAAGGATAAGGTCATACGAAGACCTTGAGTGGACAACTTTCCCACCAGAGAAGAAATAGAATCACCCCGGTACTGCCGCTTCCATTAGGACACTACCCATGTAACCAAAGATTGCAGAAATTTGAGGTGGATCTTCCATGACAAACTCCATAAATGAGAGATCATTATTGAGGACATGGAAACCATGGGGAACCAACCTTTCCCACCGCACTACATGATCAGAGTGGCTGGAGGTCCGTCAACATCACGATGAGCCACATATGTGAGGGGGAAGAAAAAGATGAGGGTGTGCATATGTGAACGGATGCCACCTTCCTAGAAATGTCATGGAGGTAGGACAGAGACCCGTAAAAATGGTCAAATACGATGGTGTGTTGATTTTAGAGAATTGAACAAAGTGAGCCTGAAGTAGGTTGCACTACCAAGGTGTGAAGTCATGAGTCTGAAGTAGCTTGTATGGCCAAGGCACGAGCCTGAAGTAGGTTGGATGGTCAAAGCGTGAAGGCGCGAGTCTGGAGTAGGTTGCACTACCGAGGTATGAAGATGCGAGACCTCATGCGGTTATACTGACAAAGCCCAAAGACAGGTACACTACAAAGCCCAAAGGCAGGTACACTATAAAACCCGAAGGCGGGTATGCTAAGTGTAAAGGCTATCATGTGTTTTGAATTCAAAATATTATGTATCCTAAGTCACGATACACATGTTATATATGAATTTATTATTACAGAACTTACGATTATTTGTCTTAGAAAGTTCTTGAAAACTTTAGAAGTTGTTCAAGAAGCTGACAAGCCCATGACACTTTATTGCGATAATATTGGGCCTGTAGCGAATTCGAAGGAACTAAGGAGCCACAAAAGATCCAAACACATAGAGCGTATATATCACTTGATTAGAGAGATCGTTCAATGTGGAGATGTTGTAGTAACACACATATCGATAGTCAGCAACCTGGCAAATCTATTCACGAAAACGTTAAGCAATAATGTCTTTGATGGTCATCTGGAGGGCATGTGGATACGAAATTGTACATTCCTACTTTAGTTCAAATGGGAGATTGTTGGAATTATGTCCATAAAGTAGGGTGTAATAACTATTGATGAGTATTTAGTTATTTCTCATAAGTTTTGTATTACTAAATTTAATGAATGAATGAAAGTTTTTCAATTAATTAAAGTGTGTTTATCATTTACTCAAGTCCTAGAACTATTGTCAGCGTAAGAAGAGTAAAAGCTGAGGGGTCTTCGAGATAAACTCTACTGAAATATTTTAGAATGTTAAACGCAATCTTAGAATCGATTAGGCAATTGAGTCCGATTACGACTATTAGGTTGAACCAAATGATGACAGTCTTGGGGCATGAGAGTGGAGGCTCTAATAGTTGACCTAAACATGTTGTGGAACATGTTGAATAGACCGGTAACTAATTAGTTTACTTTAATGGTATTTTCGTAGTTACTTTAATCCTGAGGTGAATATGAAACTTGACTTAGTTAGTTACAATCTTTGATATGCCAAAGGAGTGAGTTCGAATTTCCGGACAATACCTCGACTGTTGGGAAAGTGATTCAACTATGTTGGAGTTGCGTGATTCACAGTTATGAAAATTCGTGGCGAGATTCTAAATGCAACAATATCACCTTATGTTTTCTTGATGAGTGTGTGAATAAATTAACTTGGCCAAATATTCGATGAAATGAATCATTGAATAAGACATGGTGAACTATACCCGACAATTCACTATTATGTCTTTCTTATTCACAGTCAATAAATAAGTTAATAAAATAATAACTAGAAGGGTAAAATGGTAATTTTATATCTCACTCTTGTTATTGATATTCACAAAGGGTAATATGTTAAAATGTTCTATGGACCATGAAATAAAAGTGTTTATTTACACCAATAGGAAATTTAGCACGCATGAATCAGAGTTGATTCGGTATCAGACCTACAGTGAAGTCGTACGATGTCAGAATTAAATAGGTTGAGAATTTATGGAGATAAATTCACCGAGATTTGAGTCCTATAGATTTATTCATGTGGGTCCACTCGGTCTCAGGAGTCGCTCATAAGGGCATGCATGAAAAACAACACCAGCTGGACAAAAAATGTGTTTTGGATCAAGGTATATTTTCTGAACCCATATGTGATGGGTGTTGTTACTTAATAAGTGAAGATCAAGTAATTAATGTTGAAATTAATTAATTAGTTATTTTCTAATTATTGTATAATTAGTAAATAAAAATTAATTAATTAATTGATAGAGATCAATTTAATTTATTAATTTGGATAGATGAATTTGGACATAACATTGACTCTAGGGAGATATGCAATTTTCGGCAATATCAAATAGTAGGGGTGAATTTTTGATAATTTGACATATATGGGTATATGTTCAAATTCCGTAATTGTTATATAAGGGATGGCAATAGGGTTGCATCCCTAACCCTAACACAATGTGTGATTACACATAGCAGAAATGAGTTTCTCTCCCTCCCCTTGCTTACCGCCGAATTCCATAGAGGAGAAGGAAAAATTTGGTTTTTCTTCTCCAATTGTTTTGAGAGCTCATACTCAATTCTTGATCAACGTACAATTGCAAAATACTTTTGAATCCTATGAGTGGTTGTTGGTGTGAAGACTGATTCGAGTTCTACGAAGAACAGAGAATGCGAGACGACTAATCAGATTTCACCAAATCAAAATTTCTCCTATACAAGAAAGGTACAAAATTATTCCTACCTCTATTGAATACGTTTAACTTAATATGCATAATCGTATGTATGGTTTTAATATTTAATATGATTAAATTAGTTGATGTGAAATTTTTTTGATTTTCATTTTGATTTTCCACCCACGAATCATCTGCGTTTCATTGATTTTTCCTAAAATTTTAAAATCCGATCCGACAATTGGTATCAGAGCCTTGGTTTCTTGATTATACATATTCTATGGTTAAACGTATGTATCATAGGATGTTGTGATATTGACATATTATTTTGTATGGTAGATTCAAAATAGTTTTGAATGTGTTTTATGAATGGATCCCAATCTATTGGCTCTAAGAATTTTATTTTTTAATTTTAGAATTAATATACACCGAAATTGAGGCATAGGATTTTATGTAATTTATTTTCTTGCAAAAGTTGTACTTTTTTTAATTCCATGTAATCTGTCGCCGCCTCGAAAAGTAGCCATAAAAAACTACAACCGTTATCGTCGTCGCTTCTGTCGCCAGACATCATCACCGCTGCCTCCGCCTGCAGCCATGCCGCCATTCCTCCTGCTGTCCACTGTCATTCCCTACGTGGTAACTAGGGTTTGTGAAACCCTAGGCGATAACAATTAGGGTTTAGGAAACCCTGTGATATTTTACAAAAACCCTAATCCCATATTTAATCATTTAAATTTGAAATTTGAAATTTTATATTTAAATGAATAAACCATAATTAATATTCAAAAGATAATTATCAATTTTTATCATTTTATCATCTTATCTTTTGAATTTGGAATTTAAAAAACAATTATCAATTTTATCTTTTGAATTTTAAATTCAAAAGATAATTATCAATTTATCTTTTTATCTTTTGAATTTTAAATTTTAAAAGGATTTTCATGGGATATTTAATTAGGAACATCATTTTTCTTTATTAGAGGGTTCTGATCAAAATCTGAATTTCAAAAATGAGACTGCACTGTTGTAAAGAGTTACAAAATTGGTGAGAATTCCTGAAAGACAATGAAAGAATTACAGACGTAATAAAAACTAGTATTTAAATTTGGTTGTCATTTATTATTCTTTTATGGGTTATAATTAGAAATGAGCCAATATGGATGATTTATTATTAATCTCGCATTATCATATAACATGCTATATAGAAATAGGGATATGCCAATATGAAAATGCCATGTAGCATGTACATACATTATTGTAATTTTAATTTATAATGGATTATAATTTAAATACAATGCTAATTTAAGTTATAGAATTTTAAATTGAGATTTAAATTTTATAAAAGTTTATAATTTTCAAAACTTGTTTTTTCCAAATTAATAAAGAGATACTATTTGAAAAAAAAAATGAAAAATCCATTTATCCATGTATTAAGTGGGAGGGTCGTTTACGTTGAAACGTTCCCAAAGTCCCCAAAATATACTTGATCGTGGCACGAGTAAATGTTTAGAGCCGCCCTAGCGGTTCTCTCTTTAGTGGGAGAAACTTGAGAATCATGCGCTTTGAGTCATCGAGTTGCTTAAGAAAGTGGTGAGGCAAGACAGTCCCTAGACAAACTGTTAGTTCATAAAACCTTTAAAGTTGATGCATTGGTTAAACAGTTAGACCGAATCACATTGGAATCCCTCATAGGAGCTAGTCAATGGGGATAAGGTGACCAAAACTATTGGTGATTGGTTAAACTAGATGTAGTGATATTTTGAGAAGTGTTAACCAAATGAGAGGAGCTCGATGCGATATGATGTAGCTTGGGCGTTGTTATTAGATGAGACAAGCTACCATTGTTGAAATTTTTTAAATATTTAAGTATTTACATCATGCATCATACTTTCCTAAATGATTGCTATTTATTAAATTTCTTTATTTATTATTTTCAGTCATGTCGCTATCCCCACTTTCAACTATCTTAAATGCGAACAAACTTAGTGGTGAAAATTACGTGGATTGGAAACATAATCTTGATATCGTGCTGACGGTAGAAAAGCACAAGTTCATGTTCACCACTCCTTATCCCCTTGAGTCTATTGGTGAATTGACTCAAGAGGAAAAGAATGTTTTTGCTTCTTGGATGCGTTATGATGAGATCACCAGGTGTTACATCTTGGCTTCTGTTAGCAATGTGTTGCAACAATAATATCAGAACATGAAAACTCCCGCTGATATGATATTGAAATCACTGAAATGTCTGGAGATTAGGGTCGTCAAGCCAAACAGGTTGTTGTGCGAAACTTCATGAAGTGCAAGATGAAACCTGGAACCCCTGTCAAAGAACATATGATGCTGATCATTATTTATCTGAATGAGATGCAGATCATGGGTACTAAGGTAGATAGCGTAACACAAGTTGATATGATTCTTGAGACTCTGTCTGACACTTTAAAGAACTTCAAACTTAATTAGTTATTCGATGAATAAGTTGAGGTACTCACTTCCTGAGTAGATGAAAGAACTACAAGCTGCTGAGACCCTATTTCTGAAGGGTAAGAGGAAGACTGGAGAGGCAAGCTTTTTTGAAAGCAAGCCTTCCACCTCTGGCGCAAAAAAGAAAAATAAGAGAGGTCTGAGGAAGGCTAAGAAACAGAACTCGAAAGCTATAAAGGGTAAGGGCAGTGCAAAAGTGGACAAGTCAAAAGACAAGTGTCACCATTATGGAGCCGCTGGCAATTGGAAACGCAACTGCTCAGACTATCTCAAGGAGTTGAGATCTAAATGTATAATACTTGTTACCGAGGTCTGTTATGTGGCTGACTCTACTTTTTCATAGATTGTAGACTCTGTAGTAACTAACCATATATGTTATTCTTAGTAGGGGTTTAGGAAATTCAGAAGGCTTGACGAGGCGAGTTCAGCTTCCGTTGAAAAAATGGAGCACTAATATCGGCCGTATCTATTGGAACTATTAAATTATCATTCGATAACTGTTTTATGGTCTTGCATGATGTTTACTATATCCCAATTTTGGGGAAGAACCTTATTTCAGTAGCTAGTCTAATTGAGCAAAGATTCAGTTTGAATTTCCTTGATGAAGATATTGATATTTTTAGAAATGATTGCTTAATTACTACTACATGTTTAATAAATAAACTGTTTTACATAAAACCAATAGTTCCAATGATATGTGACACTAAAGTAAATACTGATTTACAAATGGATAGTAAAATGTTGAAGTCTGACTCAATTGATCTGACCTATTTGTGGCACTTACATCTTGGCAACATTAGCCTAGATATGATTAAAATACTTGCAAACGATGGTCCATTGTAAACTTTAAGTGTGTGATCACTACCCATATATGAATCCTGCATAGAAGGAAAAATGAACAAGAGACCATTTTCAGCGAAGGGTGTAAGAGACACTCAATGCCTCAAACTCATACATAGTGATGTATGTGAGCCATTGAATATCCAAGCAAGAGGAGGTTATTAATACTTTGTAACCTTCACTGATGACTACTTACGTATAGGACATGTTTATCTAATGCACCAAATGTCTTAAACCTTTGAAAATTTCATAGAGTACAAGGCTATGGTTGAAAAATAATTAGTGGAATAATAAAAACGCTATGATCTGATCATGGTGGAGAGTACTTGCTAGGAGAGTTCGAAGACTTTCTTAAGGAAGAAGGTATTCTTTCTCATCTTACAGCACATGGCACTCTAAAATAGAATGATGTGTTAGAGAGAAGGAATTGAACTTTGTTCAATATGGTTAAATCCATGATAAGTTACTTAACCCTCCCAGATTCATTCTCGGGATATGCCTTGGAAATATCAACATACATGCTGAACCAATTTTCATTAAAGACGGTGCCTGGTATGCCATATGAAAGATGGAATGGGCGAAAGTCATCCGTAAACTACCTTAGAATATGGGGATGCCCAGCACATGTTCTGAAATTGAAGATAGGTAAGTTGGCCAATCAATCAGAATTATGCCTGTTTGTAGGATATCCCAAGGGAATGAAGGGGTGCATCTTTTATAGTCCAACCAAAAAGAAAACATCCGTAAGCATAAATGCGCATTTTCTTAAAAAAGACTACATAAGAAGTGTGAAGCTGAGAAGCACTCTTGTGCTAGAGGAATTATTGAGTGGGAGGACATTGACTCCCCAATCAGGAAGTGATTCTGATTCGATAATGGAAGAACCAAAGCAAGAGCTAGAGCCTATGGAGCCTCGACGTAGTGGAAGGATTGTGAAACAGCCTGACAAGTACATGTCTTATGAAGATGCCTTAACAACAGTCTCAGATAAGGATCATGATGAACCTATCTCCTACTCATAGGTAATGGATGGTCCTAAAGCAAATCTATGGCAAGAAGCCATGAACATTGAGACACAATCGATGTACTCGAATAAAGTCTGAAAACTTGTAGATCCTCCTGAAGGGGTAAAACTTGTAGGGTGTAAATAAATTCATAATAAAAATAGAGGTTCGGATGAGAATGTGGAGACATTCAAAGCTAGGCTAGTAGCTAAGGGCTATACCCAAAAGGAAGGTATTGACCATGAGGATACTTTCTCGCCGGTGGCCATGCTTAAATCCATCCGAATCCTCTTATGCATTGCTACTACCATTTATTATGAAATCTGACAGATGGATGTCAAGATTTCTTTTTTGAATGGCAATCTTAAAGAGCGCATTTATATGGCTCAACCAGATGAGCTCATGGAGTAAGGCTAAGAGGGCAAGATTGCTAAAGTCCATTTATGGACTTAAGCAACCCTCCCGATGGTGGAATATTAGATTCGACGAAACAATCAAGAACTTCAGTTTTGAGCAGTTAGTGGATGAACCTGTGTCTATAAGCTGATACACAAAGAGAATGTGATTTTTCTGGTTTTGTATGTGGATGATATTATGCTCATTAGGAATGATGTAGGAAAATTTTCTGATATGAAGATTTGGCTTGCAAAGCAATTTGATATGAAGGATCTTGTAGAAGTTGCATTTGTCCTAGGTATTCATATCTTTTGAGATCATAAGAACATACAATTGTCAGTGTCTCAAGCATCTTATATTGATAAGGTGATGGATCACTTCAGTATGCAAGAATTCAAGAAGGGATGTCTTCCTTTCAAGCATGGAGTCAGCCCCTCTAAGGAGTAGTCTCCCAAGACTCCTCAAGAAGAGGAAGGCATGAGAAAGATTCCCTATGCCTTAGCAGTAGGAAGTCTCATGTATGTGATGTTTTGCACTAAGGCAGAGATTTGCTACGTGGTGAGCATGGTGAGTCGTTTCCAATCTAATCTTGGACTCGAGTATTGGAATGTCATCAGGCATATCCTTAAGTATCTTAGAAGAACATGGAACTACATACTTGTGTATTCATGTTTTGACTTAAATATGACAGGGTATACTGATTCTGATTTCCAAGTAGACATGAAAGTTGAATATGATGGGGTATACTGAACGATGGAGCTGTTGTATGAAGAAGTATCAAGAAATCTTGCATTGCTGATTCTACCATGGAATCTAAGTATATGGCAGCTTGTGATGCTTCAAATGAGGATATATGACTTAGAACACTCTTGAAGACTCTGGAAGTTGTTCTAGAAGCTGACAAGCCCATGACACTTTATTGCGATAACAGTGGGGCTGTAGCGAATTCGAAGGAACTAAGGAGCCGTAAAAGATCCAAACACATAGAGCGTAAATATCACCTAATTATATAGATTGTTCAGCGTGTAGATGTTGCAAATGCAACAATATCACCTTATACTTTATTGATGGATGTATGAATAAATTAACTTGGCCAAGTATTCGATGAAATAAATAATTTAATAAGACATGGTGAACTGTATGAGACAATTCACTATTATGTCTTTCTTATTCACAGTCAATAAAAGAGTTAAGAAAATAATAACTAGAGGGATAAAATGATAATGTTACATCTCGTGCTTGTTGATGATATTCATGAAGGGTAATGTGTTTAAATATTTTATGGACCATGAAATAAAAGTGTTTATTTGCACCAACAGAAAATGTAGCTCGCATGAATCGAGAGTTGATTCAGTATCGGACATTTAGTGGAGTCGTACGATGTCAGGATTAAGTATGTCGAGAACTTACGGAGATAAATTCATCGAGTATTTGAGTCTTATAACTTTATTCATGGGGTTCATTCGGTCTCAGGAGTAGCTCATGAGGATAGGAATGAAGAACTACACCAGTTGGACCAAAAACGTGTTTTGAATCAAGGTATATTTCCTGAACCCATATGTGATGAGTGTTGTCACTTAATAAGTGAAAAGCTAGTAATTAATGTTCAAATTAATTAATTAGTTATTTTTTAATTATTAGCTAATTAGTAAATAAAAAAATTAATTATTTAATTGATGTAGATCAATTTAATTTATCAATTTGGATTGATGAATTTGGACACAACATTGACTCTAGGGAGATATGCAATTTTTGACAATAGAAAATATTAGGGCATGGATTTTTGGTAATTTGACATATATGGGTATATGTGTAAATTCTGTAATTATTATATAAGGGATGACAATAAGGTTGCATCTCTAACCCTAACACAATGTGTGATTACACAGAGCAGAAAAATAGTTTATCTCCCTCCCCCTACTTACCACCGAAATCCATAGAGGATGAGGAAAAATTTGATTTTTCTTCTTCAGTTATTTTGAGAACTCGCACTCAATTTCCTGATCAACATATGATTGAGATATATTTCTGAATCTTATGAGTGGTTGTTGGTGTGAAGACTGATGTGAGTTCTATGAAGAACAGAGAACGTAAGACGACTAATAAGATTCCACTAAATCAGAATTTCATCGATACAAGAAAGGTATAAAATTGTTTCTACCTCTATTGAATACATTTAACTTATTATGTATAGTCGTATGTATGGTTTTAATATGATTAAATTGGTTGATTGAATATTTTTTTATTTTTCACCCATGAACTGTTCGTGATTCATTGATTTTTTTCAAATTTTAATACCCGATCCAACAATTGGTATCAAAGCATTTGTTTTTTTTTATTATGAATATTGTGTGATTGAACATATGTATCGTTGTATGTTGTGATATTGTCATATTATTTTGTATGGTAGATTCCAAATAGTTTTGAATGTGTTTTATGAATGGATCCTGATCCATTGGCTCTAGGGGTTTTATTTTCAATATTAGAATTGATGTACGCCAAAATTGAGGCATAAGATTTTAAGTATCGTTTTTTATAAAATTTATATTTTCTTAAAATTCCATGTAATCTGTCGCCGCCTCAAAAAATCACCGTCTAAAATCACCACCGTCACCGTTATTGTCACCGTCATCGTCATCGGACGTGCGCCGCCATGTTGCACCGCCTCCTGTTGTCCTGCTATCGTGCCCTGTATGGTGACTAGGGTTTGTGAAACCCTAGGCGATAACATTTATGGTTTAGTCGTTTAGGAAACCCTGTGATGCTTCGCAAAAAATCCTAATATCATCTTTTATCTTTTAAATTTTGAATTTTAGATTTTAAATGAATGAAAGATAATTATCAATTTTGATCTTTTTATCTTTTGAATTTTGAATTCAAAATATAATTATCTATTTTATCGTTTTGTCTTTTGAATTTTGAATTCAAAAGACAATTATCAAATTTATCTTTTGAATTTTGAATTCAAAAGATAATTATCTATTTTATCTTTTGAATTTTGAATTCAAAAGATAATTATCAATTTATCTTTTTATATTTTGAATTTTAAATTTTAAAAAGATTTAATGGGTTTATTTAAAGAGGAAAATAATTTTCCTTAATTAAAGGGTTTTGATAAAAAAAATTAAATTTTAAAAATGAGACTGCACTATTATAAATAGTTACAAAATTGATGAAACTTTCTGAAGAAAAATGAGACAATTACAGACGCCATAAAGTCTAGTATTTAAATTAATTATAATTTATTTATTATTCTTTTATGTGTTGTAATTAGAAATGAGCCAATATGGAGGTTAATTTTGAATGGATGATTTATTATTAATCTTATATCATCATATAACATGCATATAGAAATGAGATATATGCGAATATCAAAATGCCATGTAGCATGTACATCCATCATTGTAGTTTAACTTTATAATGAGTTATAATTTAAATACAATGCGAATTTTATAAAAGTTACAAATTTTAAATTGAGATTTAAATTTTATCAAAGTTTATAATTTTTGAAACTTGTTTTTTCCAAATTAATAAAGAGTCGTAATTTAAAAAAACAACGAAAACTCAATCCAACATTGATTTTCCGCCCACAAACCATTCGTTGGTTCATTGATTTTTCCTCAAATTTTAAAACCCGATCCAACAGCAGCAAAGTTTATTCTTGGAAGGCATTTAAGACGTTCCAACAAAGTTTGTTCCTAAAATGTGTTTAAGACATTCCAGTAAAGTTTGTTCTTGAAATGCAATAAAGACATTTCAGCGAAGGTAGATAGGCAAACAAAAAGATGTATAAGGGTTATAAGCCTTACTATTATTTGCCTTACCAAATTATGACTAGTGAAATGAGGTAGGGAAAAAATTGTTGAACCTATTAAGTGTATGGGCAGAATTTGGCCGCTGTTGCCAATCCTTCCAAAGTGGAACTTGGCCGCCATAACATGTTTGAAATACACAAATTATTTTAACTATTTTCTTTGGTCGTTACTATGGAATATGGCCGCTTTTGTATAGATTAAATCTAATTTAAGGATTTATTTGTTATGAAGATACCTATGCTAAAGTCGCATGTAAGGGCGACATAATGTGCGACGTAGGGATGCATGATAATGAAGCGTGATAAAGGTTCAAAGTAGGAACTAATGCATAAAGAAAGTTCAAAGTAGGAACTGATTCATAATAAAAGTATGAAGTCGGAATGGATATATAACCCTTTAAGCGTAACCATTACGAGTAGTTTAAATGCTCACATATATACGTGCCTCCGTAGGCAACTTGATAATATTTTCATGTATATATACGCCTTCTTAGTCAGTATCATGTAGGTTCCTATATATATGCGTCTTCAAAGGCTGAATCGTTTGAGGATGAAAATTTAGCACGTGTATCCGCCGCCGAGCCATTTCTTAATGAGTTTCACCTTGGTTAGTTTTCTTAGGTAATATGTTACCTTGATGTTATGCTGCTTTGGTCACACCCATAATCGATGAAATGCCTTTTGGGTGAGTTCTTCTTGATTAGTTCTTCCAGATCATTAATATCAAAAAGTGATGGTAGAACATTCATGATTCTAATGAATTATCTCTAATAATGATTATGAACACGCCATTGAGCTGTATCTGTCATATACGAGCATGATATAGTTAGAAACTATTGCTTGACTCTATTAACTTGCCATGATACATTGGTATTTGAACCTTAGTTATCAATTCTGTTTCGACCGGAATGTTGCGGTTCCGGGACGGGAACGGAAGGGAATAGAGGTGGTTAAATTCTGTCTAAAATTTCAGTCAATTCTAGCCGGAACAAAACATTTCGACCTGACTATGCTCATTTTACCCGGAATGGGCGAAATGGCAAATGGGCCGAAGAGGCCCTTATTTTTAAAACTGTACTAAATATAAATAGAAGCAACAATTTACAATAATAATGCAATAGCCAAAGTGGTTATGGGTTTTAGAATCAAACCTTCCCCTCTCAGGTTTGAATCTCATAATTTGTATTCTATATTTTTACTTCATTTTTGTTCAATAATAATTTTTTAATTTAATAGAGCTAGTTTTTCTTCTACAATTGATTAAATTTATTTCTATAATTTTTTTAGAATAAGTAACTTATTTAGATTAAATGTATGATTTGTTCGTATTATAAATTTAAGTAAATGAGTGATTGTTTTTAGATTAAATGAGTAATTTCTTTAGATTAATTATGTTACTTGTATATAGATTTGTTATTTTTTCACGTGAAATATTACGCTCATGCTTTTAAATAAATGGAAATGCTTGGAATAGACTATAAATGCTCAAAATAAATAAGTTTTTAATGAGAATTATACGTATCTTGTTTTTATAGTCATGATTCACTTTTTGTTATATTATAAATTTTATAATATTATTTTTATATGTCCGAAATTTTTTTCTAAAATAGAATACCGGAACACTAAAATATCCTAAACATTCTATTTTTTTTTTAAAACTGAAACGGTCACCAAAATGAAATTGACTACTATGATTTGAACACACATTATGAACATGCATATGGTACATATATTACCATGTATACTCTCTCGTGTTAATAGTCATTCTTCCATGAATGCTACCATAATAAGACTCTTTATTGAGAGATCTCGCCTAGCCAACTACTTCTTGCATCTCTAACTGGAGGCTAAATGAAAACATTGGTACATCATCACATCTAACTAGGGGCTACAACAACAAAGATGACCTTACATGATTGATTCAATGAAGAATCGTCTGTCATCATGAACATGCGACTCATCAAGTAAGACCACAACACATACATAGACTAGGTATAAGTTAAACTGCTACACATTTGAACTTGTACAGGTAGTTAATGTAAATAGTGAATCATCTCATCACGAAGGATATGTCAAGATATACACGTGGCACTCAAAGAATGGCCTAGGTGGTGTCTATATGGCACAATAAAATCAATGTAGCATAATAGTAAATATGTTTGACAGGGACGCTGCTCAAATATAAAGGTGACGTACCCAATGTTTGTAAACGCCGCTCAAGATATACACATGGACTTATAAAGGTAGCGAGCCCATTGTTGAGATTATACCTTAAGTGTTATGACCCACCTTCGAGTTTAGTCACAAAAGTTCGAAGGCTATTCCTTGCGTGAGAACAATCTGGGGGCTGTGGTTTCAGAGAAGCCTAGCGGCAGGCGGTGCTCCGCCACTGGTGTTCCGTCACTGGGTTGTCGCTGGTGGCGGGTGGTGTTCCGTCAGGGTAGCCCAATGGTGGGATGAGCAATGCACCCGCCATCGGGGGGTGCCCAATTGCGCGTTGAGTGAACTCACCCACCGCCAAGGTAGCTTGACAGCGGGTGGCGTGGTTTACCCAAAGGCGGGTGGCGTGTTCGAGACCCCTTCGGTTTAGTGTTATGCACAGTTCGAGCCTCTCCTTTGTGATTTGGTTGTGCGACTCCTTAGTGCCATGAAGGCACGACTAGCCGCAGGCGTAAAGTATTGTCACGCTTTATGAATGTGACGTCGTTTTAAAAGCATGGTCATGTTTTAGGTTTGGTCACATTTTAGGTGTGGTCATGTTTTAGGCTTGATCGTCACGTGATTTCTGTGTCGTTATTAAGGACGTATCTGAGATCCCCACTTGACCCCGTCTATATAAAGGGTCCTCGGTATCAATATGAGGGATCATCAATTCTCACATCTCCCAAGGCCAAATATCAGAGAATATTTTATACTTGGAGTTCTCACCAACCTTAGAGTAGTAAATGCATTTGTCACCATCTGATGGTCGCTCTAAGGTGTTTGTCCTTCACCATTCCGATTACTCATCTCTCATGTTCCTAGGATTACTTGTTATAGATTAAGCCACTCAAATCACACATCACCCAAAACCCCCTAAACAAATACATTCATGGTTGTTATACATACAATATATTCATTTATATTTCAAGAAATTGTGAAGCGAGGTTCGAGGCATGGGGCTAGATGATTATTATTTTTTCAACATTAGGTTACTTTATATATATTTTTTTAAAAATGACTTATTCCGGACGAAAGCCTTTATAAATGATATAATTGAAATTAAAAATGATAGAATTAAAATTTTTAGGTTAGAAATGCATGAAGTGTAGATTTTAATAATGCAATTTATATTTTAACCTATTATTAATAGGAAAAAACTTCTCTCCTCGCTGGGAAGAAGAGAGTCACACAACCAATGAGTTGTGAAACAAGTGTCTTTTTCTCTATGTTTTTAATAATTTCATAATATTGTGTATGAGTCTCGTTGATTTTATTTCACACCTAATTGATTATAAGGAATGACTCACTACTTACAAGTAAGTAATGAGAGAAGTTTCTATCAAATAAATATAGGAAGTTTAGATATAATATTCCGATCCTAATATTCTTGGCCTAAAAAAGAATTAAAAAGATTATGACGTAACAATATACGACCCTCACGTGAAATCACACATTTAACATTATAATTTGAAATCTATCATTTTTCTTCGCTTGCATTTAACACGCATAACATAAAACCACAACTATAGAAAACAAATCTCTTCTTGTTCGAGATACACAAAAAATAGACTATGTTGGACAAATCTAGGTCGAGCTCGAATTGTGAAACAGATCTACTTCCGTTGATTTTTATTTTTTATTTTCTAAATCAGATCAGGTCCATTTTTTTTAGGATAGACCAGACACATCGGAACCCCCTCATGTTCCTCTAACTATCTACTGAAAAGTCATGTGTAGTAACGGGGATATCTTATTAAAATTGGTGCAAGGCACTCTCTGAAAGCTATTTGTATATAAAATTGCAAAAACAGGTAGACTAGCAGCAGCAGCATGATCAGCTCTTGTTAAGCTACTACTACACCTTACAAAGAAAGGTGGGTGATGGACAGAGTTAAAGAAGATTTTAAAAGATTATTATATTGGATTCTCTTATACGGTAAATTGTCCTCTCCGTATTTAAGACCCATTTTTTTAAAACTTTAGATATGCACTATATATTGTTATCGTACTATTGTCTATTTATAGTGGTGTCAGAGGGAAAACTACTCTCACTCACCAGTCACCACCCCCAACAAGTTTTAGCTAACCTTAAGTACTCCCACTTTCCTCCTCAACTATGGAAGAAGAGTAAAATTTATATTTACTGTTTCACTTTCTCTTAGAAGTAACTCTCTCCTCTTCTATCTGTTTATTTCTGTGATTTCAGTAAGTTTATGAGTACTGAATGTTATATGTCATTTAAGGAGTGGTTTTGATTTGTCAGTTTATAGTGTTACATGACAGTTGTTTTATGTAAAGTCTCTATCTTCTGAATCATTTTCACTGTTGTTTACTGTTTACCATACACCTTTTTTATTCTTGTGTGTATTTGTTTTTGTTTTGTTTTCTTGCCTGTTAAGTTAGGACTGATATGCATAGCATGGTCTTACTAAACGAGGTCGTTTTGGAAGCTAGGTGTGGTTGAAAGTTATGTGCATGGTGAGAGTTTTGACACTGTTGTTATGTATAGTTTCGTGTTTCACTGGCTTTTTACTTGGGGTTTTTTTTAATGAAAGGATGGGAAAAAAAGGGAAAAAGGGAAAAAGGGAAAAAGGGAAATTTTAGCAAAAAGAAATTTCAGTTTAAATTTGTTAATGAGTAAATTAATGTTGGAAGAAGGGATATGTTATAACCTAGCTAGATATCCTTTTTAAATTAGTATTAATGTATTAATTCACACACTAATTAGAAAATTCTTATTAGCAACATCTTCAAATTTGTTTACTTTTTCTCTTTTGTCTTTTTTTTTTTCACTATGTCTTTTTTATCCTTTTTCTCGTAGAATAATTTGTTTTTGGATTTTTAACAGTTTTCTCATTGCCGTGGAGATTGGATATGGGACAAGCAAGATTCATTTGAGAGAGGAAAATCTGAATTGGAGGTAAGGAGACATGTTTGAGCCCTTTTGATTTTTTTTTTCAGAACAGAATCTATTTTGAAAGGTAAAATCATATTTTTTTTATTGTTGGGTTTTGTGATTTTTTGTGCATACTAAACCTGATTTTCTTATGTTGGATTGTATTATTCAACATACCACATTTGTTTCATACGTGAAGCTCATATGAGTGTCTTTTGAAGGTTCATAATTGCTTTATATCCACAACCAAATGGGTCACATTAATTAGGGTTTGATCATACTGCATAAAACTGAATGTATTAATACTGAGAATCAATACAACTGAAATAACTTAAAAAATAAATGACAATTACAAACATTGATAAATAGAACGACACTAAAAAATAAATTAAACAGATTGAGACTTGCTGAAAGCAATATCCTAAAGATATAATCCGTCCTCCACTGGTGATAGGAAACAACAACTAGATACACCCCAACATCTTGGCAAAATCTCCAATATTTTCTTTCTCAAAGACTAAGCGAAAAACGTAAGGAAAAATAGAAGCACACTCTCAAAATTATGTGTCATGTTCTGTGTATTTTCATCTACTTCCCAAAACCTCTATTTATAGAGGAGGAATGACTAAAACTGCGATCAACAAATGATGGACGGTTCCGAAACGTGATGGAAATAGAAACTTGAGGAGTAAAAAGTCCGCAGTTTCCCTTTTGTGAGAAACAAGTAATGACATAGTTCCTTGGATGTAGAGAAATGAGAGGAGGTTGTCTCTCTTTCAACCAGTGTCATCTAAGTCTTCACCCCCACAAAATATTCTTTAACCCAAGGAGTATGTGTTGGACTTATAAACCACGTAATTTTCTTTAACCTTTTTAACAGAACAAAGAATTTTCACACCTTAGGTTCGACTTTTCATTCACACACTCACCACTTCATTTTTCTTTTGCTCTATAATTTTAACATTTATCTATAATCTATATCCAAATCTATAATATATTAAAATACGTTTTAGTGTGGAGAAACTAATTTTGATTTTCCATTTTACTCTTTTAATTTTTATAATTTGTTCTTTTATTGAGTACCGCTACAAGAAACAGAGGTTTTAGTGACCAATATTTTGTCATGAAAGTTCTTACGCGATGAACTTATATTTGTCGTGAACTTCATCGCTTCTGCTTTGTTAGCGAAGTCTTTCGTGATAAAATATGAATCTCATCGTGTTAGCCTTTAACGACGAAAGAAACTGGTCGCAAAAGGCTTTCACGATGAAAATAAAAGTTGTTCGCCAAAAGGTTTTCGCAACCAAAAACAATTTCATCGCAAAAACCTTTTTGTGACCATTATTTTTATTCGTCACAAAAATATTTTGAACCAAAAAAAAGTTTCATCGCAAAAATCTTTTGCCAACAATATTTCTCTTCGTCGCCTAAACTCTTTTGCGATCATTTTTTTTTTGTCGCGAAATAATTTTGGCGACCAAATTTTACATTACAAAATGCTAAATTTTTAAGTTTTCCTATACACATGTAATTGCAATTAATATCATAAAAAAATTTATAAACTCGATATTTTTCAAAGAAATACATATATTAATGATTAATATGGTAGTTCATTACAAAATTTCTGAATCATAATTCATTACAAAATTTGGTTCACAAATGTATCTAAAGAAAAATAAAAAAAGAGAGTATTTAAAGCTTGATGTTACAACTACAAAACTTAATAAATATTTTAAAGCTCATGTTTTTATTGTTAAGTCATTGTCAGGAGGTGGAAAACCGTTTTGATGAGCCCAAGCGAGTAAGTTTTGTAGTTGACACTTCATCGACTTGATTTGTTTCTTTAATTCTATATTTTCAACTCCAACTAGACTCTTTTTCTTGGAAGATGTTGGTAGGGCTCCATGTCCAAGACCTTTATTTCACCCGACGACTTCTTCAACTATCTCTTAATCGGAGCGAGGTGTGGCATCCTCAGCGATATACTCATCCCGTAAAGCACACATGCGTTCCTGTGTAATATCATAATGAACCAAATTCAAGATAAATATATTCATCAATCAGAAAGTATTGAAAAAACATTCAGCAAAATCTGATTCAAAGTGATAACCCCCCAAATTAAATTAACTATATTCTTTAGACAATGAGCATCAATCAAAAAGTATTCAAAAATCATCTAGCACGCTCAGATACAAAGTGATAAGCCCCCCTCTCATACACACATTGAAACTAACACTATTATCTTTAGACAATGAGCATCAATTAGAAAGTATTCAAGAATCATCTAGCACGCTCAAATACAAAGTGATAAGCCCCCTTCTCCCCCCCACACATTGAAACTAACACTATTATCTTTAGACAATGAGTATCAATAAGAAAATATTCAAACATCATCTAGCGTGATCGGATGCAAAGTGATAACCCCCCTCCCCCAACACACACACACACATTGAAACTAACACTATTATCTTTAGACAATGAGCACCGATAAAAAAGTATTCAAAAAGCATCTAGCATGCCCAAATACAAAGTGATAAGCCCCCCTATATACACACATTGAAACTAAAACTATTACTTTTAGACAATGAGCATCTGTAGGAAAAAATTCAAATATCATCTAGCACGTTCAAATACAAGGTGATAAACCCCCCACACTCACACCCACATTGAAACTAACACTATTATCTTTATACAGGGATTATCAATTAGAAAATATTCAAAAATCATCTAGCACGTTTAGATACAAGGTGATAAGCCCCCCAACACCCACACACGCATTGAAACGAACACTATTATCAAGATAATAAGCATCACAATTTCAGTTAGAATTATGAATATAAGCTTGTAGATTAATTAGAGTTAATGACTTCACAATTTCAATTAATTGAAACAAAGATAACTAATCATTATTATCATATGAAACATAATTAATTTTCATAATCATTATTATCATATCATTTAATATTTTCAAAATTTTGTCATTAAGTATAATTTTGTCACTAAGGATCAACTACTTTATTAGAGGCTTAGAGCTTCTACTAACCCATTAAACATTACAATACTCAAACGGTTGATAAATCCATCAAGTCTTCAACAATTCTCAACTTCCAATAGGTAGCTTTCCTTGACATCCAGCCAACAAAAATTTTAGAATCAAACTCTATGTATGATTCTATTCAAACCATGAACTCTTTCTAAAGAAACAATTCTTTTCACAGCCAGCAGTTTAGCAAATCTCTATATCAGTAGCATCAACTGTTCTTCCTCCTACACTAACCATATCACTCAAATAGTTCATTGTTATAACCCGTACTGCAACTTAGTTTCCAATCTTAGAAGCATCCACATTAATCTTCACAATTTCTTGCTCTAGCATATCCTAACCCTTTAAATTTGAGCTTATGAGATCAGAAACTCCATGATCAATATCATTTGCTGATATAAAAGAAAAACAATCAACAATAGACATATTCATCACTATTATAGGATATACTTTCTTACCAGAAAACACAAAATTATTCCTTGTTTTTCATATATTCTAACACAGGAAGCACAAGAAAGACACTTTGTCATTCCCCCATCAGGATGCCTTAATAATTTAGCTATGAATTAATGTCATATATTTCAACACATCAATTATGAATCGAGGAGAGCAAAAAAAATCATTCTAACAAATTTAAAATTCATTTACTGGGCAATTAATTGCTAGAAAACTCATTTTAAATATGACTCACATATGAACACATTATGTTATGCTAGTTCCCCACCCCACCCTCGACAGGCAGACCTAGACGCACATACCCAAAAGACATGAAATCCCTCCTTAATTAAGATTCAAGCCCCACTTGAAATTAAGATCTAATTTACAAATTAGGTGCTTGTTCTTATCTGGATGAAGTTGGTAGGATTTTAAATCTAACACTGGATGTCATACCATACACCAACAAGAAAAAAACAAAGAAAGAAAGAAATGCTAGGCATAAAATTGGAAAGAAAGAAAGAAAGAAATCCAGACCAAATAGCTGATGTACCATTAATAGAATGGTATACAATTGGAAAATCAAGTGAGAAAAGAAGTACCAGGTATGAGATCTCTAACAGAGAGGAGATCTGTCTCGGTGGAGCTTTGTCGCAGAGGAGGAGATATGTGAGGAAGAGCTCTATCGCGGAGGAGGAGATCTGTCTCGGTGGAGCTCTATCGTGAAGGAGTTCTCTGTCGCGGAGGAGCTTCGCCGCGGAGATTGATGGAGACAAACTGAGGATGTGAGAGGGAAGCAACTGGTTTTGTTGATGGCTTGAGAGGGTAGGGGAAGCAGAGAAATGTGGAATAAAGGGAAAACATGAAAACAAACTATGTACCAATTGCTGACGAAAACAAAATTTGGCCGGTAAAAAAAACTTTTACCGACCGAAAAATACTGTCAGTAAAAGTTGCCCTTTTACATATGAAAAAATTAATTCGGCGGTAAAAGCTATATTTTTACCGATGAAATATAAAATTTGTCGATAAAAGCTCTATTTTTACTGACGAAATATAAAAATTCATCGATAAAACACATGAAAAAATTGGTGCCCTTCTTTCCCAGTAATGTATTGCCTTTGGCGACTAACTATTTAGTTTGTCGCCAAAAATGAGCCTTTGTGATGAATTTGCTTTTGTGGCTAACACCCCTATTTTTTGTAGTGCACATTGCTTATTGAAACACGTACTCAAACTTTTATTCTTAAAGTTCATTTTTATAATGGTTTTACGAACCATAATCATATTTCTTTTAAGTAGATATCTACGAAGTTAAATTAGTGAACTATGTCATTATCGTCAGCTCTCATATCTCTAATCAATCATCTTATAAAAATTTTCACATAGATGTTACATAATTCATCATTATGTTTTTTCGTTATAATGTATTTAATTAGTTTAAACTTTTTAAGTAAACATAATAATTTTTTTTTGTCATTTAAAGAGAGATTTGATATATTCTTGAGATAGTATTATTATGTATTGTTATGATTGTGCATTTTAATATATTAACTTTAATTAACAAATTAACAAAGTTTTTTTTAATTTTTGTCAATTCCGTGTGCTGCACGATTTCCGTCTAACTGAAAACAAGAAAAGGATAATTAAGGATGTGGCTAACGATACATATAGTAATAATATTTGACATGATAATCTATATTTTATAATATATTAGATGTGGATGTAGGAGAGAAATTTTTTTAAACAATTTTATCTGTATTCATTTTTGTTAATTAAATTATTTTTATAAAGTACATATGATACATGTATTTTTATTTTTCATCAAATAAAAATGCGTTAAAATGAAATCATTAAAAAGTGACTATTAATAATATTAGGCTAAACCACCAGAGAGTTTTGAAAACCTCTAATTAAATATATAGCTCTCTGATTAATTAATTCTAATTAATAAAAATAGCATAGCTAGCAATAGCTTTTTAATCAGCTGTAACGTGGTCTACATCCTAGAACATATAGAGCCTGAAAGTCAAAGTTCTGTGTCCCTTTTGAGTAAATTCCTTATCTTTGGCTGTCTTGACAACCTCTCACGTCTTACCTTCCAGAAGTATTGGATCATTCTAGATATTGTCAAATAATACAGGAAGTGACTTTCTAAAAGTTTGTTTTGATAACTAGTCCCTCCATTTTTTTTATACTAGTCTCTCCATTTGAGAAAGTTAATAGGTGCCTATATGTTTAAAACTGTTTGAAATAAAATTACCATTTTAATCACTGCCGGAAGAGGAAAAAACTATTAACGGCAGTTAGCTAAAACCGTCCAAAAAACAAAAAAATTTATTATCTTGTCTTATTTTAATGATCATTTGAACGTGGACCAAGTAATTTCTTTTGAATAACAGTAAGCAAAGACAACTATTTTAAACTAACTAACTATTTACTTAAAGTAACAAAGTAGGATAATAACTTAAAATATATTTTTAGATTATTAATTATCGATAATTTAAAAAAAATTTAGAGGTCTTATTGATAAATCATATATCAAAACTCGATTGTTTAACTCTTTTTTTAAGGTTGAGAATATTCTCTCTAATAGTGTTATTTAGAGTAATAAGAATTGATAATTAAATTTATGGAAAGAAAATAACTTAATTTTATTCTATAATATCTATTAATGATAAATCTATGTACTTAAAATACTTTTACGAAAGAATTATAAGAAAATTAATTAAATAACATATCCTCCATTGATTGAGAAAAATGTAGGAAAATTTATCACTAAGAACAATATCAGGAAAAAATAATTAAGACTATCAAACAAATTATAATGAGTAAACTTGATTGGATTGCGTAACGAAGGAGACAAAATAATAAAAGTTTAAACAAACTAGAATATGGAATTACAAATCAACATAATTTAATAAAGTTTCTCAAAAATCAAAAAGAAGTTTAGATTTTAATTAATAACAAGATCAGTTGTGATTTTACTTTAAAGTGTAGAAATAATCACACCTATTAATCAAAATAATAAAATACTTATAAGTTATTTACATATAATTGAAGTAATATATTTGTTACTATATGAAAAATATCATTGTCCTTTAATAATTTTGAATACAATAAATATGACTCTATTCTATCTTACTAATTTAACAATCTATTTAAATATAAGTTTTTAACAAATCTTTTAACTTAATTTAAAATCATCATTATTTTAATCTTAATATTTATGAAGGAGAATTAAGGAATTCTATGAAATAGCAAAAATATTTCTCCCTTAGCTACATTTATATATACTATAGATTAATAATATTTATATATACGAAATTCTTATTTTCTTTGATGAGTTTATGTTCAACTCATTGACGATAAATGACGAATAACTTACCAATATTACAATATAAGATAATAGTTTAATATGTCTCATTTATTATGCATCATATTCCCCAGGAATTAGCAATTATACATTGGGCATGGAGATACATTGTATAATTACATTGCGAAGAAGGTAAACTTTAAAAAATAAGCCATTTTTAAAAAATACCGTTAATTATATGTTCTCTTCATCTCACATTGGGCCTTGAAAATCTTTGCTTTTGAGGCTTCATATATATTATCATATATAACTCAATAAGTCAGGAAAAATGCTCTATAATAATTTAAGATTACATGCAAATGAACATATATACACATTTATACAGAGTGTTTTAACCAAATTACTATTGGTATTTAAACTTCTTGTACCTTATGTAAAGAAGCATCATGCAAGTGAACATTATGAATAAAAACTATTAGCTTCGCCTTAAATTCTGTTTCCTTAATATTGAATGAAGAAAGGTTATACTAAATTACGAAAGAGGACAACTCCTGACTATATAGTAATGAAACATTTAATATTATCAAATGACATTTTGAGTGAACACCCAAACAACAACAACAACAAAATAAACATGTATATGATAACTGGTTTTAGGGCACACAGACTTATATTAAGCTTTACCATTAGGGCACATATATGTGGTGGAGACCTCAAATTTGGTTACACAGTTATTACTGTGAAATCAATTACCACCTTAATTGCCAGTACAAATTTAAGTAAGGGTTGTAGATATATGCCACATTCATGTATAATTAGCCTATTTAATATAAAGTTTCATTATAATGCTCTCTACACTTTTATCCCTTAGCTTTCATTTTTAGTACCTTCTTGTATGTTCTATTTCTAAAATTGTGCTAATTTCGAAACACTTTTAGATACAATCATACGCGCTCCTCTATACTTGGTTATTTCAGTTAAATTATTCATTATGATCTCACGACAAGAATCTTTCCCATTCTTAACTTTTACCTTTAATCCTCAGCATCTGCAAAACTTTCCCCATTTTCTGTCTAGATTAATATACAAAACACACTATCAATATTAACAGACAGCTATGTGCTGAAATTAGAATCTCTTATATCTTTGAACAGTTATATTAATCTCTAAAGAAGCTAATATATATATACACAAAGCTGGTGGTGATCACCCTTTGTCCTACTAATATAAGAATTCATACTTATATATAGCTTCGAGAACCTAACTAAAATATGAATACTAAAAACACTAGATCGACAGTGTTATCGACGTTATCAAAAGTGTAGGTACGTAGACCGGAATTAATAGATCACCATATCCTTCAACTTTTGAAAGTATATGCATGTTTTCTTTACGAGAAATGTTTCGACGTACATATCAACAATTCTCAATATATATGATCTATGAGACAGATAAATATAATCTATTTCATAGACAACTTCCTAATACAATATGTATATGATGGTTTGAATGTCTTAATCATTATTATCATATTCGTTGCATATAAGTAATTTTTGAACATGTAGTAACTCTAGCTATCAAATTCTCAATAATTTATATGCAATGAGATACACTATTGCATGATTGACATACAAACACACTTACATCCTGAGCAGGGGAAGTACTAGTTAAATTGTTAATCACTCTTGGTCATGAGAGCTATCTACAAAAGGTATAGTATCTTTACTCCCTCACTTCTCTAATGGCATATATATTATTGTTTTGTTTTCGTTAATATTAGTTTTATTACGATTGCATACATTCGTTAACGAATGTTGTTGCTTAATTGTTGTTGTCATAGATTATGTCATAACGATTAACAATAACAGATAATTTATTTACTCAAGTAGGGCTAATACTTGAAGAGTGACAATATGCATCCCTGCTCATCTTAATTAGGTCGTTTAACTAGGCCGAGTTCTCGCTGTTGAATTTAGGTTAATAGCATTTATAATTAGCATTTTGGTTATACACGTTGAGACACTTTGACATGAGTTTCTTTCTTTTAAATTGAGCTAAACATCATAGAACTTTTCTTTCTTTCTTCTAATTTGTCTTTGTATTTCTTACATGGTAACAAATATTTATCACAAGTAATAACCTAGCTATCATAAATTCTACAACTGTGCTTTAGTTGTGGTTATACTTCATGCCCTATGACTTCCCTACATAATTTGACCTAATAATTTATCCATTTTGTTTCACCCTTTTAGTAAATATATTGGACGCTGTTTGACTATTTATTGAGAAACTACCTATTTTCAGAGTTCAAGATATCAAAGTCATCTTATTAACAAAAAAAAAGAGATCAAAGTCATCTATCCTATGGAACAAGGTGATTTTCCTTTAAGTAATTAATTACTTTGAAGTCTGCCCTAGCTTTCTTGATTTACACTTAAATGATAAATCTTTTAGCCACTAACAAAGTAAACTACTTGCATTGCCCTGTCATTTTATATGTTATTTGTTACTATCACTAATTCACCGATCATAAGTTTTTCTTATTACCTAATTAATCAGAGTGGAAAGTAGTAAAAATATGTTGGGGGGATCAGAAGATGAGATTAAACACAATTCAAGTTACTTAACACTCATAAAGAGAAACGACATGATCTTACTTATAAATTGCATACTCTTAAACAATATAGTCGCCTTACTTAACATAGATGTTGGTCGTCGGAGACTTCCCAAGGTTTGCCAGATATTTGTAGTTCTGTATAGGAAAAAACATAAATTAATTTCTCTTTAGAGAGACTTATGCAAAAAGAAATATATATATATTTATATATATTTGTGTTAGGACAGTACCTGTAGACAGATTCATGTTGGTTATTGCACAAAAGCCAGATCTTGCAATGGCACTGTTGATGTCCCAATTTTGAGGTAAATTAGGAAAATAGAAGCTATTTATGTTGTTATAACAATCACCTTTTGAGATCAACTTCCTCTTATTCATTGACGATCCCTCGAATATACCTTCTAGTTTCCGCGTTTGATGATTTTCCGAGCGTCCTTGTGGGCTTATAAGTTCTTCAGCTTTTGCAACCTCCAGTGGTTTCTTTGAGTAGTGAATTTTTCCATTGGACATTTTCTCCATAGTCCTTGCCCTGGCTCTTGCTCTTGCATTTGCCCTCAACTCTTTAGCAACAAGGTTACACTTTTTCTCCAACCTTGAATCACTGAACTCTAAATCACTCTTCGAAACAAACCCTTCTAGGTTTTGATGATCAGTATCCGAATCTTCATCAGTCTCCAAAACCGCTTTGTACTCCGAAGCCGTTGACAAGCTGTTGGCAACCCCGGGGGAGCTATGCTTTGATTTGGCCAGATCCTTAATTGCCTTCCTAGATTTAGTGAGAAGCCAGTCCAGGGTTTTGCTAGCTTTGTCAAACCCTAACATGTCTTGAAGATCAAAGAACTTGCGAGAAATGTCAATGGACAACCTTACCCTCCTATCTCTCAAACCTTGAGCTGTATTAATCTTGGTATGGCGATCTCTTTTCACAGGCTTCTTTGTAAGCAACATTGGAATTGAGGATCTGTTAGTGATTATATTGCTGCCACTACTTGAAGCTGCCAAATTCAGTAGGGTATATTTTTGTTCAGGCATTAAGGCTGTAGTGGCTGAGAAAAATGGATCTGGGTAAGTTTGTTGGATGAAAAATTCATCTGGGTTTTGGTTACGGCGGGGAGGAGGAAAAGGAAAATGGTGAGAAAATGTGGGAAAGTGGGGAAAAGTGTTGGGATCATGACTGCTTGCCGAAGAGAACATTTGTGGAAGCTTTTGAATTTCTTTTTCTTTTTTTGGATAAGGGTTTGAAAACAATTTGTGTGCTGCCTTTTCCTTCAAAGAGCTCTACCCATTTTACCTCTTTCTTCACATCCTTCCGAAGATTAACTTCATTGCAAGAAGAGAAAAACTGGAGACGAAAACTGACGTGTTTATAGTAATTTTAGACTCAAAATTAAGGACAGAAGATTAAGGTATTAAAAAAGCTTTTTGAAGATGGTATTACAATTAGGTTTAATTAAGTTTGACATATCTACGTACACATGGAGATTATTCAAGGATATTTTGTATTTTCTTCATGTACTTTATTACAGTTTCAGAGAGATATAGACTCTAGATCAGAGATTGGGTTGGGACTTGGGCAATAGTATAATTGGACAAGAACCACTTAATTTGAGGATTCGTGCTACATAATGTGGAAGCAGCGTAAGCTAAAAAAGGATCCATGGGATTTCTTGAATTTGTAAAAACCCTTCAATAAATAATGGAATTTGTAGGGTTAGGGTTTAGGTTTCCAAAGAATCTGAAAAGAAGGTTAACCGTAGACTAACTTTTCTATATGTTCAATCTATTAAAAGTAACTTGGTATAAATAATGACTTTTATTGATTAATGGCTTAACATTTGAGGGCTTATTTTTTTTTTTTTATCAATTAGGAGGTCTAGTTAGCGTTATCGACCTAGTGGTGAAGCTTCTTTAACTCTTTATGGTCCTTCACTTTTACATCATGGATTTGAGTTTTCATAATTGTTTGTTGGGGTTAGATTTATTTATTGGTTTCCTATATCATTCTGTAAACTTGAGTTTTGACTCATACATAGATATGGTGGAATATGTTGAAGATGTTTCTGAATGCCTTGAGATAATGCTCACTAGTAGATTTATGGCGTAGCCGATGTGTTTTGCTAATAAAAAAGTATCAGTCTCATTCCGGTCATGTTGTACATTTACCTAGAATATATATTTTATTATTTATAGAAGTTTAGAATAAAGTTTGAGAATATTTGGGTGGTATTAAAGGTTTGCAACTACAAACTTAACTTGTGAGATTAAACTTTACCTCACATGTATAAATTGACTACTGATATTTTTCACAACTAATATGAGAACTCGTCAATAAATTTTATCCGTGTGTATCATGATTTAATTAGAGGGAATTCCGCTTGTATAGACTACCAGATCTAATCTGAAAGGTATGTTTAGATCAAACAGAACTGCTATACTAAAAAAAATATTTTTGTACTTTCTTTGTTAGTCAGGTTTGAATGAACGGTCTATATTAGACTATGCCTGTAACTTTAGCATTGTCAATGACGAAGAATCTCGAACTTTGAGTTGATATATAATCATATGAAAATTAACTAATAACGTTCTAGAATTTTTTCAATAAAAAACTGAACATATATATGTGTGTGAGAGTGTTTGTGTGATTATCAATTACCCAAAAACCATACTCTGCTGTGCAACAACATTAGTTACATGAAGAATATAATCAATTTGAGAGGAGATATTTCTTTTCCCCCAAAATGAGGGGTTTAGGTCTTTGTTAAGGCCGTCGCCGTGAGCTATATGTGTGATGGATGGGCACTGCCGCACTGGGCAGTGTAGTACAAAGCATGTAATTAAAGAATAAAGACTCTTGTCACTTGGACCAACATTTCCGAAAAAGGACAAAAATAAGAGATCATTAACTAGTTGTATTCCCAATGTATATGGAAGCATTTTTTTATAGACTTTAACTGTATTAAAAGTTAAAGAAATAACTGCATATTGACTAGTCACTTTCACTATAAAGAATGTATTTCTCCATTTATCAAATATCAGTGATTTGATTTTTTTTAAATGAAAACAGAAACTAGCTTGAAGAATTGTTTTTCAATGATATTTAAATTTATATATTGAATAGGTGCAATCTATTACGTTATGTGACATGACATAGTTGTTTGTTCCAATAACGGTAAGCTACCCATCTTCAACTAATTAATAATTTCACCTGCAACAAATTATGGTAATTACAATTTACAACTGATACGAGAGTCTACAAAATTAGATTAGTTATTTTTCGTTCAAGTTAAAATAAAAGTAAACTACCCCTTTTTGCTTTTTTTTTTATGAAATAACGTAACAAATGCATATTAAATTATTTCTCACTATTATTATCATAATTATGATACTTGGAATTGAATCTTGATAATAACATTAAACTATCATTAAGACACAAAATTTGAAGAATGTTTAAATTACAAGTCCTGATCAACGGCGGCCTTTTTCTTGTGCATGAAGAGGACAAAACTGGTGCAGATCAAGTCCTATTAATTACTAGCATTACATACAGTGAACAAGATGAAATGCTAACTTTGAAGTGGTTTTAATGTTGCTATCAAAAGGGCAAGAATGGTGTGGAAGAGCAACTTTAAAGGAGAGTGGGTAAAAAAATAATGATTGCCGATAACATACCATGAATTGTTAACTCTCTTTTTTATCTGGCGCAGGTTAGTAGCGGTAGTGCCCTTCATTTTCCATTGTTGTTGTCATTTCTATTTGCGCTTTTGAATGTGAAAACGCACATTGGATAAGGTTATTAGAAAAATGTGATTTAAGTGAAGTAGATTAGTGCTAGAAAATATACCTCAAATTACATGGTGAATTGTTTTTTATTTTATAAAGATACTTTAAGAAAAATATTTGTGTGCAATGTTGAATATTTAATTAATTTCCTAATTCTAGTAGGAAATGAATATCTTTTTGAGAGATAGTAAATAAGTGCTTTTAGTTTAGGGTATTGTAATTCTGTTTCAACATAGGGTGAAATGTCTCATTTGCCTTAAAGTGAGCATTCATGGTAAGAAGGCTTTGCACTAAGAGATATAGAGCAACCTTTAAATGTGAAGAAAACTGCATTCTAAGAGAAGTTTCCCGTAATATTGTGACGTTATTAAGAGAACTTTGTCCGTGCTGATTTTGG
This sequence comes from Datisca glomerata, assembly GCA_003255025.1. Classification (NCBI taxonomy): domain Eukaryota; kingdom Viridiplantae; phylum Streptophyta; class Magnoliopsida; order Cucurbitales; family Datiscaceae; genus Datisca; species Datisca glomerata. Next base: position 1,777,870 of record QANY01006045.1, read on the forward strand.
TTTCAAGCTAGGTTGCTCAAGTTCAATCGAAAGTAGTGACTTTTGTCTAAGCTAGTTATGATTTCTAAATATGGTTTGTGTTGAATTCATATTTTGGTGTTGTTGTAATGGAAGAGTCAATAAAACAATAACAAAATGATATTTTTACCATGGTTCGCCTATTACTTACGTCCACAGTTATCTCATCAATCACCATCACGTTACGTACTTAATATCGACTCAACCACCTAACTCAAATCAAATTTAAAGGCAAGATACACACACAAACATACATTGAAAATCATAACTAGCTTCGACAGAAGTCATCACTTCTCGATCAAACTATACGCAACCCACTAGCTCGGAAACCATCTTCAGCATGGGTAAAACCCTCTGATTAGACTCTCAATGTCTTGGGGCATCACGTCCTGGGATAGATCTCTCCCTCACATCATAAGGCTACCCTATATCTCTTAGGACATAGCCTCCTCATCGTGAGATGCTCCATTTAGGGTAGAACCACCTCTTACTTTATTGAAGCAGAGCCATCAAACCCTGAACCAAAGCCTCTTATTTATAGGTACTCCAAAAAACCTAACTTTCCTATTCAAAATAGGAATCTCATTCAAGGCACAATATTACATAACATTTTTCTAATAATTAACACTTTAAAATAAGAAACTAAATCTCCAAGGAATTTGAGGCATCAAATTCTGACAGGCGCAATGCGTTTTAAGTTAGGTGGTTAAGTTGATGTTGAGTATGTAATGATAATGATAAAAAGAGATATTCATGAACCTAGGCGAGTTGACCTAAGCATGTTAAAATATTATTTTGTTGACGCTTATGGTACAACAAGTGGCACCAAAGCTGATGATTTTGATCTTGAAACATATTTTAGTAAATGTTTCAGCCAAAAACTTCAACACTAAACGTGATGATCCTTTTGACAAAAGTTGTCCGCGGTGGTAAAGTTGCACATGCTCTCTCCTCCCAGCAGCACACATGCTTTTCCTCTCAGCTAAAGCTTCCATTGACCCCAACGTCTGTAAAACACAGATAAAGAACCCTATAGACGGGGATTTGAGGGTGGTTGCCTCGCCTAAGGGCCTCCGATGCCTTAAGTCAGTAGATGGTTGATATTTTGGCATAATTCTATAAGAGAGAGATGGCCTACCTCTTGTGTTAATTGGGCCCTTCTTTTGATCTTCTTGGCCTTTATTTTCATGGTTGTCATTTCCCTCTTCATCGTCCTTTAAATGTTGTATCCTAAAGTTACTAGAGCATTATCTGCGGCGATTTTCTTGCTGTGGCTAAACCCATCCAGTGATTTTTTTTGTCTACGTTGGTTACCCGCCCTTGATCGTAGAGATGTTACCCCTAACGAGGGCATGTATGGCTGGCAGCCTTACATGTGCTGGGGCAGTCTTTCTAGCTACCGCGTTTAATCTGCCTTTACTACCTTCACCTTTTCGATCCACCATCCACTTGCCACAGTGTGCCTTGGGAGAGTACAATATCTTGTAATCACTCTCTTCGGGGTTGTCTCAAATTTATTAGCGGATACCACCTTCTTCTCTCTTCCTCAGTTGGAAAGATTGAAGCCTTCTTCGTCCTCAACTCCAAAATCAGTTGTCGCATGTGGTTTGAATCCTGTCTTCGAGAGTAGGGCAACTGGAGTTCTCAAGACTTCAAGAGTTGAAGAGAGTCGTGGGGCTTCTGTCACCCCCGACCCAAAGGGGGATACTTTTTAGTCAGCCTTGGAAGGGTTCTCTCTTTCATTGGAGGAGGTTTTTGGACCTTTATTTGTACTTATTATCCTTTGTTTATTAATAGGAATAAACTTCCTTTACTTCTGTCGCTTTAATCTTTCACTTTATTTTTCTTGCCACAAGTCATAGGCACTAAGTAGAAGCTTTTACTTTCTCCTAGGCCGTGTGTTGGCCTAAGCGAGGCCATGTGTCTTTTCTTGTAAGTTCGTCAGGTATTTCTACTTTGACAAGTCCCTTAATCTCGTTTGCAAGCTATGGTGTACATTCATCACCTTGTCAATATCTAGACTAGGCTTTTCATGCTTTGGCGAGATCCCGTCTGGAAGCTAAGGTGTTCGGTAGACATCCACTTGTTGATATCTAGTCAGGCTTACCTACTCCAACTAGATCTTTGATCCCGTCTGCGAGCATGCGTGCTTAAGAAACATATCTCATCGATATCTAGTCAGGCGTGCTTGAACTAGCTATATCCTTGATCCAGTCTATGAGTATGAGTGCTAAGCAGGAATGTCCCCTCGATATCTAGCCAAGCGTGCCGACTCTGGGTAGATCCTTGATCTCGTTTATGAGTATGAGTGCTCGACAGAAATCTCTTGTCGATATCTGATCAGGCGTGCCTGCTCTGGCTAGATACTTGATCTCATCTATAAGTATGAGTGCTTGGAAGACATCTCCTATCGATATATGGCCATGCGTGCCTGCTCTGGCTAGATCTTTGATCCCGTCTACGAGCATGAGTGCTCGACAAACATCTCATATCGATATCTTGCTAGGCGTGCCTGCTCTTGCTAGATCATTAATCCCATATAGGATTATGAGTTCCGACAGACAAGAGTGCTCGATAAACATCTTCTCTCAATATCTAGCAAGATGTGTCTGCTCTGGCTAGATCTTTGATCATGTTTGCTAGTATGAGTGCTCAACAAACATCTATTGTCGATATCTGGGTCAGACGTGCCTACTCTAGCTAGATATTTTACCCCGTCTATGAGTGCTCGGCGGACATCTCCTATTGATTGGCTAGGCGTGCCAGCTATGGCCAGATCCTTGATCCCGTCTACGAGCATGGGTGCTTGACAGACATCTCCTATTGATATTTGGCCAGGCGTACCTTCTCTGGCTATATCATTGATCCTGCCTATGATTATGAGTGCTCGGCAGACATCTCCTATTGATATATGGCCAGGTGTGCCTACTCTGGCTAGATCCTTGATCTGGTCTGCGAGCATCAGTGCTCGACAAACATCTCATGTTGATATCTAGCCATGCGTGCCTACTTTGGGTAGATCATTGATCTCGTCTACAAGTATGAATGCTCGATACATATCTTCTATTGATATCTAGCCAGACGTGCCTACTCTAGCTAAATCTTTAATCACGTCTGCAAGTATAAGTGCTTGATAGGAATCCCCTGTCGAATCCTGACTAGGGAGCTCGGGGACCTCACTAATCATCACCTTTTACTTATCCCGACTACCGAGTTAGGGTGTTCGTCAGTCATCACTTTTTATTTTTCCCAATTACCGAGCTAGGGTGCTCGTCATTCATCACTTTTTATTTTTCTTCGCTTGTTGTTGAAGAGTTGGTCCTTGGCGAATTGTAGGATATTCAGAAGTTCGTTAACAAATATTCCAGAAACATATTCTATTTTTCGTAGGAATGAACTTGCTTATAAAGGTTCCTAGAAGATGTTAATCCTTAGTGAGAAGAGAAAGACACTTCTTATCTAGATGTCGTCGATAAGTACTCAGTCTCTGTCATCCTTTACACCGAGGTGGGAGGCCGGATGTGGCTAAGCCTCTATTTCCTGAGATTTAAATCCTTCATTTCTTGTGGGAACGTTTCCTTGTCCGAGGAGGTTACACCAACGTGCCTCCATCCAAAACGCATGGTGTAAAAAGTCTTGCCCATCCTCATTTCTTTTACCAGAAGCCAAGTTAAGTTTGGCCCGGGGGGGGGGGGGGGGGNGGGGGGGGGGGGGGGTTACCACCTTCGGCGGGGCGTGATGGTCCTTCTGTTAAGGATGGGACGTGAGGGCTAGGGGTAGGAAAACCCAGACATGGATATCGACCGAGATGGAAAGGTGCCACGCTCCCCTATATTTTTGCTGAGATGGTTCCATGCTCGTTTAACTACGTGGTGTGGCTTCTTCTTGGTGGTCAAAGAGATACCAAAGGTTTCGATATAGGACAGAACACCGATGCCTCCGCGACCACTCGTATATGGTCCCACAAGGGTTCCTCAAGGGTCTCTTCTTCTATTTGCCTCCATTTTTCGAGGGTGGCCTTGACAAGAATCTTACGAATGAGGAACTTAGCTTCCCGGGGAAAGGATTTGGTGTGGCACCGTCTTCCCTAGGGGTGACCATTTTCGTGCAAAAGAGCGTCATGACTTGGGCGATGGTTGATATGCCTTTCCTCATTCTTTAGGTTGTATCAGAGGTTATAACCACTACATCCTTCTTCCTTTGTTGGATAGTTCTGAGGGAGGAGGATGCTTCCCCAGTAAGGAGACAAGCAAGCCTACCTCTTCGTCCCAAATTTCATCGACGTAGAAGGTTGGGCCTATATTCTCCTTATAGGAAGTAAATGGCTCCTAATGCTTTGATGGGGATGGCTTTATAGTCGCTCCACATAGACAATGCCAACTATTTTGGCCAAAAACTTCAATAGTACACGTGTTGATCCTTTGACATATGGTGTCCGCAGTGGTAATGGTGCTCATGCTCTCTCCTCCTGATGGTACACGACACACGTGATTTTCCTCTTAGCTAAAGCTTCCCTCTACCTCAACGTCTATAAAACACAAACAAAGAACCCTGTAGATGGGGAACCGTGGGTAGTTGCCTCGCTTAAGGGCCTTCGATGTTAAAGGCAGTGGATGGTCGATATTTTGGCATAATTTTTGTAAAATAGAGTTGGCCTACCACTTGTAGTAATTCGTAGATACATTTATACATGAATCCTCAGGGGCTGAAGAAGCGTTTCGAAGAAGCTTCTTGGAGGCGTGTTGGAGAAGCTTCATTAGACACGATGCCTGTCGTTGTCAGTTGTCGATTGGACGAAAAAGAGGCGATTTGACATAAAGTGAAAGGCTTTTAATGTCGTAGTGGCTGTGCGGGGCTATCTTGATACTTTATCATGTCTATTAGACCTGTGGGGCGTTACATTCGACGAGTAAAGATGACCTTGCGCTCAAGGTTTATCGAGCTTTCTGTGTAGACTCTATCCATGTCCTTCCATGAGCTCAGGTCGGTGTGTCTCGAGCGCCGTAGGGGCGGACTAGTCGAGGTCAGTTCTACTCCTTTCTTAGCGCAGAGAGTTTCCTAATGTGGCGTGACATGCGTTGTTATGTCATTGGAGGTTAAAAGACACCAATAACAATTTTCTTCTGCATTTTTTATAATAGAGTTTTAAAGGTGCCGATTTTATTATAATGAAATTCGTGGTATACGTGGCATGTATAAATTGTGGTGCACTAATATAAGGATTTTGTTGATTGTTTTGACAAATGATTATGTGTTTGGTATTTTGAGAAATGTGGATGGTGATGTTTGTAATGAGAAGTATGAGTGTTCAGAATTCGGTTTAATTTACAAATTGTTTTTGAAAAATGAATTGAACTGAATAAATCATTTTGGTTCAAATCGGTTCTCCACTTGGGCTTTAGTAATAAAAAAAGAAAAATGCATATTTTTTAGAATTCTAACTCAAAATTACTATAAAATAATAGAAATCTAAAGTTTCGGTTCGGTTCAGTATGAAATTACGTAATAAATATTAAAAATAAGGGAAAACTAAAGTTTCAGTTTTATATTGCCAAACTTTCTAACCAAATCGAAGTTATGATTCTTTAATTGTACCGAACTGAATTGTATTGAAGATTCTAATAACCCATTTAACTGGTCATTTTTTATTCAGTTATGTTCGGTTGGTTCCGTAAAGCATTTTTCATGAATAATGAGAAAAATGTGCAGACGGCAAGATATGTTAAAGATATTTTGCTCATAGTTGAAGATGTTTTGATTCAAGGAGAAGCTAGCGATGATGATTCTTTCAAGTGTGTTGATGGTTAATGTGCTAGTGCATTTTTGATGTATTGAATGTACTAATGAGTTTGTATTTCATTAAAAGTACTATCTTAAAAAATCATAACTCATTGATTGTTATTATATATTATATATGTGTGCTCTTAATTTTGAGAGAGTTATGAGCTCATATTTGATGGTTCAGTTATTTTAATCATTTATGATTGGGATTCTGTGAGTCAATATATCTATAGGCTAAATGACTGAGCTGTTAGAAAGTGACAATGCATAGATTCTTAGTAGAGTCGATAGACACTTCTAGGTAAGTGTCATAGTACCGTTTAAGAGAATATGTTTGTATGATCATAATATATTAAGCGCTTAATATCTTTAATGGATTACTACATATTTGATAATTTTACTTAAGGCATCACGTATGGAAATTATCATGCTTTATCAATAGAACGAGATTCAAAACTTAAGGAATAAGAGATTGACATATTTGTTAGATAGTACTTTATCTAATATATATGGTGGTATATTATAGAGGGGCAACACATGATGAATAATAGGTCCAAGATAATTACATCAAGTAATATGAAATATAAATAGAGTTCAATTGTAATTTTATAGTGGAATAAATTATAATTAATATAATTATATATTATAAATACTATATATTATAATTCATAAATTATATTAGAATTAATAAGTTGATTAATCTAATCATGGATTTGGACAATAGATTTTATTAATTATTTAGCCATGATGATTTTTATCCTTATGGTTGCCAAGCTAGACCACGAGTACGGATATTCGCGTAACGGTAATATACATGTATAGTATGGATACCTAGTAGTCAACCGAGTCTATCTTAATTTTAGTGATGAAAATTAATAATTAAAATTAGTTCAATTAGTTTTAATTAAGTGGTGATTTTTAGCCAATTCGAATAGTTGGATTTCACTATAAATATGAGGATTCTCTCAAAGATTATGTCTAAACCATGGTCGTTAGTGAGAGAAAAGAAACCCTAGGGAGACAATTCTTCTCCTTAGTTGAAAATTTTAGAGAGAGAATAAATATTGAATTTTTTCTTCCAAGTGCCCAGGCACTAATGATCGATTAACGATCCGAGAAATAACGAGAAGATCATAAGATCGATTCACGATAGTACATGACGGATTGTGGTGATCAGTTGGAGAGAGAGTTGTGTCCCATGAGAGGATACCTTATGATATTAAGAGACTAGTAGGAGAACTTTGCTCATACAGAATACAAATTTTAATCTAGTGGTCTCTCGAGTCTGATCGAGAGCGGTGACTTTATCTAATCTAATTATGATTTATATGGTATTGTTTGTATGTGTTGCGTTTAGATTTGAGTGTAATGAAATTTCAATTAGGTGGTAGACTTGATGTTGAATATTAATTAATGATGCTACAATGAGATTTTCATGGATGTAGACAAAATTTTACCGAACCACGTTCATTGTTTTAGTGCGTTATTGACGCTTTTGTTTCACAACAATTAGGATATATAATTTGTAGATAGGAAGGTATGGTATTTTTTAGATTATACATTTGTTTGGTACGTTGATTTTTTTTTTAATTTCGAGAGATTGAAAATTTAAATTTAGGACGTCCTAATTTATTTAGGAGAGAATTAGAAACGAATAAGAAGATGCAAGACTAGTTATGAGTTTAGATGACAGACTAGTTACAAAATACATTGATCAGTTTGGAATTTGTTATCATTGGCTACAATTCACGAGTTGTAAAACTATGAGTTTGTTCTTTTTCATATAATTTCGTATCATATGTTAGGCGTAGAACATTTGACATTTGATATTCTATACAGAAAAGGACGCATATAACTTTGTGAACAGACGAAAATGAAAATGCCATTATCAAGCATAGCTTTTAGCAGACCAATTTCCTAATTTCGATCTCTAAGGGGTCACAATAATATTTGTTTGTTGGTAAAGGACACAGTTGTGTTTTTATCACTGTATACGGGCAGATTTCCGAATCAAGTTTCATTTACCAAAGTATTTTTATGAGTTATCTTTTGATTTGCCTGGCTTTGCTGGAAAGTGAATATTTTTTTTGCTAATGCTGAAAAGTGATATGTATTGGCATAGTTTTATAAAATTGTCAAGGTGGTATCTTCAACTAGGGGTCAGTCTCTAGTGCCGGATATTTCTTCCGGCATAAGAGATTTTTATTTAGCGATCAAACATATTGAATCTTAAAAATTTGTTGAACCTCCACTTATTAGACTGCAAAACACAATAATCAAAGTCATGAACACAGTTATTATATCCTACGACTTCAGTCTTGGAAAACGCACAGACCCAGCATTGAAATTTTTTCCCTTCAATTGGACTAAAAATGTTGAAATTAAAAGTGAACTTCCATCTCTTTAATTAATGGAACTATATAATATAAAGATACTCATCTTTTGGGAATATATATACATATTCTGATTTTGTTTTTTTGGAGCCTTATTCTTTTCCTTTTTCGTATAGGTAAGCTTTGTTAGTTGGAGAAAATGGAGAAATTATTTTTCATTAACCAAATTATTTCAAAATTGGAAAATTTGCATTGGAGGGTTTTACATTGCATGTGGGGAGCAATGATTTGATATATAGCAACTGCTATCTTATTGATAGAGAAAATAAAAAAACATTGAAGGGTTTCTAGTAGTTGTCCTTTTACCTTTCGGTTGGAGATATGCTTTAAATTTTGAGATTCTTTTGTCAAGAAAAGCAAAAATGGACAAGTGCCTAACTAGAGGAGAGGAGATGGCAGGCGAAAAAAATGGGGATCCAATGTATTATACTAACATAAATAACCCATTTGCCTAATGATCATATAGGTTCAGCAATTCTATTCAGACTCTTTGTAGTTTTGTCTTTATTTTTAGGTCATCCCTTGCCGACTTAAAAAAATAAATAGTGAGGCAAAATCTTAAAATAAATATGGTATTGAGTCTGAAATCAACAAGCAGCCTTCTTTAGGCAATCATCCTCCTTGAGAGGTAGCTACTACTTGTCTGTCGATGCCGATGGCAAGAGACAGAATTGGTGGTTGGCCTACTAGTAGCTAGGTGACTCCCATTGCATATGTAAACACACAGACGCCCCTTCTATCTCATATAGTCATACTAATAATCGTCTACCCAATAGATCAATGGAAAGCCTGGGAAAGTGAATATCACGTTTTCGGTTTCCAGTTGTTCAGTTACTTAAAATCTTATATTCAAGAATTAATTCACGAGATTGTTAGGTAATGTTATATTAATAGGCATTTAAGATTGATGTAAATATGATTGGGAAAATAAGGCATAAGAAATTATGTATGTATTGCAGATAAATTGAAATGGGATACAAATTAGTTACACTTCATTTAAAAATTATTGAACAACCCATATTGGGTATTTTATAATGGACAAACATATCTATTGCCCAAATAAAAAAATATATATTTTACTTATATTTTATGAAAATCAGAGGTGCACACATCCTGAAGATTTACATCAATTTCAGTGATTTAGAGTTGCAGCTCATTGCTGACTTGGCCTATCTGTTTTTTTTTTTTTAGAAAAAATCAGATTTCTATATGGTGCGGGGCAGATTTCTCCCATGATAAAGGAGCTGCCAACGTGGTAGAGGAGAGAGGAAAAGCGTTGCAGGACGCAGACGTGGGAGAAGATAAGGTTAACGGAGGCGACGTGTTAGTATTAAAGCTGGCGTCAACTATTCCCCTATCCCATGATTTTATCAAAACAATTATGATATTATCCTTAAATATCCATTAAAATTAGAGAAACAGCCAAGAAGAAAAATGCCTATATAAATCACTATATGTATCAGATGAGCGAAGTTCAATACAATACAATCAAACTATAAGCTTACATTTATTCCTACTCGTTTTTCATACTCTTACATTTCTACTTTCTACTTGTATTCAACACACAAATACTGTAAGGGACAAAAAGTTCCCTTACAGATTGATGCTTTCATTGAGAATTGAAAGACACTCAGAACAAATCAATCAACAAAGTTTCAAGATGCCGAGAACCATGTCCAATGTGGCTTGAGACATCCAAAGTGAAAATAATGCCAAACAGAGAAATCATGATGTTCCGGCAATTCTTGAAACCATTCTCAAAAGAATCACGAAATTGGAAAACCGCAACGCTGAAACTCTAAATACAATCATTCATGCGCTACATGATCAAGTTGCTATCTTGCAATGACAGGTCCAACAAATGCGAAACAAAATAAGCCAATCACACCGTGAAGAAGTAAATGAGATGTAAGATGAAACGCCCAAGAAAAATCGAGATGAAAGCAGACAAAAAAAAGACCAAGATGACCTGAGTGATTTGTCCGAAGAGAAAAAACTTATACTCCGCTCACCATCCCGGTCATTCCATAAAAGCTATGGTCATATGAAAAAATAATGCTATCAGTTAAAAGATTATATAGAAGAACTCATCAACAAAGGACATCTCTGCCAATACGTTGCCAATTCAGACAACAAGCAAACGGAAAGGAACGAAGAACCAAGGAAGGCTGCATAACCATTACGTATAGTGGATACCATAGTAGCACTGACAAAACAAGAAGGGACAAGCCAAAAAGAAAGAAAGCAATATTGTAAGAAGATAACGATGACAGAAGAAGGAAAAGAAAATCCATATGAGGAAGCTATAATCACCTTCAATGGTATGGAAGACGCCCGCATCCCAGAAAGGCATAATGACACTCTGGTTATATCCATCTAAATTGGAAATTGCCTGTTAAGAAGAGTATTGGTGGATAATGGAAGCGCCCCAAACATCATTTGTCGATCTACCATGGACAAAATGGGGATTAAAGCAGCAAAAATACAAAATCTAGGGGAACCGCTAGTAAGGTTCAACGGAGAAGTAACTTATTCAGAAGGAATACTTTACCTCCGCATGTGGGTTGAACCTTTCAACCACCTAACAGAATTTGTATTCATCCATACACCTTCTCCATACAATGCCATATTAGGAAGATCGTGGATCCATAAAATGAAAGCAGTTTTGTCGATTTACCACCATACCTTGAAATATCCAACGCCTGATGAAATAAAGGTGATTAGAGGAGACCAAGTAATGGCACTGTGTTGTACGGTGACCATACTCGATGCCATCAAGAAAGCGGCTGGGAAAAGACCAGAGAATCAACAACAATAGCAATTAAAGACACCAAATCAATTCTCTAAAAAGGAAGCTCCAAGATACAAAGTGATAGAAGACCTGATAAAAACAATACTCAATCAGGGAAAAAAGGTGACCAAAATAGGAGCCATGCTGTCGCCGGAAGAACATCAAAGACTTATCAAATTTTTGAGAAAAAATGAAGATATGTTTGCAGAAACCTCGACGGACATGCTGGGATAAACGAAGAAGTAATATGCCATCGACTGAACATAGACCTACGAGCCAAGCCTGTAAAATAGAAAAGGTGAGTCTTTGCTCCAGAAATAAAAAAAGCAATCAAAGAAGAGGTCGACCGACTAACCAAAGCAGGATTCATCAAGGAAGTCATGTATCCAAAGTGGTTGTCCAATGTGGTGTTGGTAAAGAAAAAGAATGAAAAGTGGAGGGTTTGTGTGGACTTCAAGGACCTGAATAAAGCATGCCCTAAGGATGATCATCGACTTTCACGTATCGATCAAATGATTGACGCAATGGTGCCCCATGAACTACTGAGCTTCATGGATGTGTTCTCGGGATATAATCAGATGAAGATGTATCCGCCAGACAAACAGAAGGCCTCCATCATAATCGATCAAGTTATTTATTGTTATAAAGTAATGCCATTCAGACTAAAAAAATGCAGGGGTAACATACCAGCGACTAGTGAATCAAATATTCAAAATTCAAATCGGGCGAACAATGGAGGTTATGTGGACGATATGCTAGTCAAGTCTGTTAACTGCCAAGATCGAGAAAATATTTAGAAAAGCCTTCTCAGAGTTAAGGAAATTCAACATGAAGCTGAAACCCTAAAAGTGCTCCTTCGGAGTCAAAGCATGAAAGTTCCTCAGGCATATGGTATCACAAAGAGGAATATAGGTTAATCTAGACCATGTGAAAGCAATCATAGAGATCGAGACCCCAACTACAATTAAAGACTTGTAAAGCCTCACGGAAAAGTTAGCGGCTATAGAAAGATTCATAGCAAAATCAATTGATAAGTGTAAACATTTCTTTGCAAAGATAAGGAAAAACTCAACCTAGAGGTGGAACGAAGACTGCGAAGCAGCTTTCAAATCCATTAAAGAATATTTAGCCTCGCCACCAGTCCTGTCAAAGAGAGAACTATGAGATAAATTGTACCTGTACTTGTCAGTTTCAGAAATAGCTGTCAGTATAACACTGATCGGAGAAGAAGGAAATTCATAGAAACCAGTTTACTTCATCAGCAAGATCTTAGTGGATGCCAAGACCAGATATAAAAAAGTTGAAAGCTTTAGTGGTTTCATCTCGTAAGCTGAAGACTTACTTTCAAGCACATGTCATAGTGTTGCCAACAAAATACCCAATTCGAAACATCCTACACTCACCAGATCTGACAGGTAGGTTAGCAAAGTGGGCAGTCAAGCTTGGATAATATGAAATAAGCTATGCCTCAAGAACTTCCATGAAGTCCCAAGTGTTGGCAGATTTTATCACGGAATTCACACTAGGGAAAAATAAAGAAATCAAAGAAATTGATCCGCTGAAAGATGAATGGGAGCTATTTGTAGACGAAGCTTCTAATCAAAAGGGATCATGTGCAAGTGTGATATTACATGCTCCCCATGGAGAAGTCATTGAACAAGAAATATTTTTTTGCTCCAACACCTCAAACAATGAAGCATAATATAAAGCATTGATCGTCGGAATCCGTCTTGCGAAAAAATTTAGGTTAAGAAAGATAAATATTTATTGCGATTCATAATTAGTAGCTAACCAAATTGTAGGAACTTATGCCGCTATGGATTAAAAAATAATAAAATACCTCCAGTATGCAAAACAACTATTGCAGCAAATAGACAAATACAACGTAAAGCAAATTCCCATAGGAGAAATTTTTCACGCGAATTCCTTAGCAATGCTAGGATCATCTGTCAACCATCTGGGAAGAAGAAATGTTCCAGTGGAGTTTTTGGAACACCTGAGTTTTGTCGGACAAACAACTATTTACAATACGCAGCCTGCGGAATCAAGTTAGATGGATCTAATAGTCTAATATCTCAAAAGTGGAAAACCCAGTAAAGACAGACTAGAGGCGTGGAAGTTGAGTCAATAGGCGGTCCTATATACACTGATCAATGACAAGCTTTATCAGAGATCATTTTCGGGTTAAGGGAAGGTCTTTGGCACATAAAATTTTGAATGAAGGCTACTGTTGGCCCAAAATCCAAGCGGATGCAAAATAATATGCAAAGAAATGTTTGCTCCTATCCCCCGAATGGCTCCAGAATCACTACAAACTTTAATCAGTTTGTGGCCTTTCATGTAATGTGGACTTGATATAGTAGGTCTTTTGCCAATGGCTCCAGCACAGAAGAAGTTCCTGTTGGTGGAAACGAATTATTTCATTAAATGGATAGAAGTGGAATCACTTCCAGAATACGAGAATATGAAGTTAAAAGTTTTTATGAAAAAATATTATATGCCGATATGGAATTCCTAAAAGTAATCATCTCGGATAATCAGTACTTCAAAATAGAGTTTAGATGACATGAGGGTATTAGATTTTATGACAACTTTCTTAAACCTGTCAAATAAAAAAAGGCTTTAGAGTGTACAAAAATTGTTGTTTGGCTAACATGACATGTTTTACATTAACTGTCATAAATATCTTACCTAATATGGCAAATATTATTTTTCATTGTCATTAAATTTTCTTTAATTACAAAATTGCCATTGTTTAGACTCCCCTAAATAAGCCTAACCCTTTCATTCTATCAAACTCGCGAGTGCAGCTCTCTCACACTCCCTAAACTTCCTCGACTACATCTCTCTCTCCCTTCATCATCATCGGCTATCGCCAATACCTCTCTCTCTCTCTCATAGCTCTATAACCTTTATCATTTAGAGTTGTATATAGCTTTTCTTTCATCTTTCCCAGTTTAGGTTAGAGTTACTCCTCTCTCAGCCTCTCTTTCTGCTACTGCTCGTCTCTCATATGTTCTCTATTTTGGATCTCAGCCTCCGACATCGATTTTTACTCTATTGCTGTGAGTTTGTAGTTTTTGTTTCAGATTTATTTAGTGTTATTTATTGTGATTTTGTTTTATCGAGATCTAGGGTTTAGAGTTTGAGTTTGAGTTTAGTTTTTCTTTTTATTTAGAGTTTAGATGAAACTGAGGGATGATTTTGAGTTAATATTTGATGAGCTGGATGGCAATGATGATTTCAGGGTATGTTTGTTTACCTCCGTTCTGGCAGAATATGTCATTATAATAAAAAGAGAAGAGTTGTTACTTTTCATGATTTGTGCTGATTCATTTATGGTATTGTTCATATGTAGATTAATTTTGATGAATTTGCTAACCTTTGCAATGCGATTGCTCTAAAGTTCTGGAAGGAGAATTCTGTATATGTAAATTGCCTTAGATATAATGTTATAAAAATATATCCATAATTTTTTCATAAGGAATGACAAGAGTGCCATGATCGCCACTGCTGTTCCATCTTTGTTTGCAAAATATCTTTGTTTGAAAATTTTCTGTCAATCTACCACTCACTTTTGTCCAAAAAGTTGAAATCATTTGTTCGAACCCTACATTTGGATACATAATATCCTTTATTCTCATTCTGAATCTGGTAGCTATTATTATTGAAACAACAGTAAGGCCATAACTTGAATAATATCTTTTATTTAGATAGTCAATTTCTATTTATTAGAGATTCGATGTACTAAAATTAGTTGGTCTTTCCAAAATAAAATTATTACTTTAACCTCGTATTTTTTGTGCTAATATGTTATTATATTTGAGCTTCATGTACGTACATACTCATATAAATGATCATTTGAGTCATCTAGCTCTGTGCTTAACAAAGCATATTTTAGAAGAACCAAGAGTAATGAGTCTTACAATTTTTTGGAGTTTTGAGACACTAATTGCTTCATGATACACCCAGCAGCCCTTATGGTCTGATCTGCTTATGATTTTTTTTTCTTTTCTTTTTTCTTGTCACGGTCATTAAACATCAAAGAAACACTGATGTGTAGAACTCCAGATCACTTGAATGCTAGATGGTGAATTGGATGTGTAATGCATATGTTAATTTAATAATGACTTGCTATTTTTTATATGGTGTTGCAGCTTGATATAGAAAACAATTCTGCTCAAAAGGTGTAGCAAGGAGTGGAGTTTTTCTTAAAAAAGGACTTCTTGAGGAGATATTTATGTATCTTCTCCAAATGCTAGAATCGTGGCTACAGCTTGTGGGGTTCAAAAGGTTCGCGTAACTAGGTTTTGACTTCTGATATAACGCTAGCTAACATTATCTTTTGGAGATTGATAGGAAACTAAACTGAACAAAGCATACTTTTCAAGTATTGACCATAGTCAGCTATGTAAAAGAGCCTAACTTGTGAATTGAAGAAGTAGAGCGGTAGTAAGAAGACAAATCTTACCATGTATCAGCCTAAATGGATTTTGTGTTTGCTCCACCGCTGTTGATGCTAGTATTTTGAGTCTTCATATGATATTGATCATCTACCAAAGCATGTTGATTGAAGCTTCCTGAGTAGGGAAACATCCACTATCTTATCGGTCCATTGTCATTTAAATCATCAACTTTCATACTGGACTTGCTTAAGAGAACCAAAATAAGTGTCTACATGTATTATGTTAAGCCAAGATGATTTGAATAAAAAAAATATTAAGCCAAGATGTCTCTCATCCTACATTAGCTCTAGTGTCTTCCATTTTAATGAAGTTTGATCCTATTTTATTGCTTGTGATGAGTCCATCCTCAATTTTGGATTTGTTTAGTTTAGTGACTATGACCATGGCTACACTTTCCTGGGACTGTCGTTGATCATTTTTCTCTGCCCCTATAGGTTGGATATATGTAGTGGAAATGGCTCTAAAAGTCTATGCATTTGGATTTGGGAATTACTGGAGTGATGGTCAAAATCGATTTGATTTCCTAATCACATGGGTAATAGGTAAAGACCTTGGACAGTCATCTTTTCCTTGTTGAAACTTTTCTATTTTAGATTGAAGTTCATTGGTTCCAAAAGATAATTCAACTGTGATTTGAATTTGAATGTTTTTCGTGCTTTGCACTGGCCTCTCTCTCTCTAGCTGTAACTTGTGTTGAAATTTACTTAGGTTGGGCTTTTGGTCCACCACGTCTGAAACAAAAACCTAAGAATATTTGAAATACTTTGTTACAAGCTCGTGGAGTTTTTTTTGGACAGTTGAAGTTGTAGATTTAACCACCAATCTAAGAGACTAATTATTAGTGCAACTATTTTCTGGATGCTGCTCATTTGAGTGAAATGTGAGATCCTTTATGTATTGGATCATTTTCTTGCACTTCTTGATCTCAAGTTTTTCACAAAAGAATTAAAATACAAACAGAAATTAAATTACTTTAATGATTTCTAAATGGTTTAAAATCTTGTATTGCAGAAACACTTTTAAGTACTTTCAACTTTGAATATATGAATGTGATTATATTGTTCTTTAAACTTATGATCCAACTGTTATCTCTTCCTTTATTATCATTACAACCTTAATTGTTTAGAACCTTTAAAGTATCCATATGTTATTTGAAAGATTCACTTATGAGACAACATAACATATTTGGTATTGTAAACTAAAAAGAAACTCACTTGAAATATTTAACTTTTGTATTCTTCTAAGTTATGTTTTCAAATGAAATCAATAAGGCTTTTATATAGACTCTACTCTTGCCAAAAAACTGAAAAACAATTAAATCTATCACCCATTGACCTTTCATCTACAAAGACTCTTGACCTTTTATATTTCCACTAACTTCTAAAGTGAAAAAATCCACTAAAAAATAACATTTAATGTTTATTCAACAAAACTCCCCCATAAACTTAAATGCTTCTACCATCCGTCATGCCAATCATTTTCTTGCATTTGTCGAGAAGTACTTTCGGTAGCGGTTTTGTGAAGATATCCGCAACTTGATCCTGACTCGCCACATGCACCAATTCCACACTTCCTTCCTTCACATGATCTCGGATAAAGTGAAAACGAACGTCAATGTGTTTTCTTCTTTCATGGTTCACTAGATTCTTTGCCAACTCAATTGCTGATTTGTTGTCTACTTGAATCACGGTTGCATCTAGTTGCTTTAGCTTCATCTTGCTCAACAAATTTCTAAACCATATCGCATGACATACACATCAAGATGCTGCCACATATTCAGCTTCACACGTCGAGAGCGTCACGATCGGTTTCTTCTTTGAAAGCCAAGTAAACGCAGTATCTCCCATAAAGAACACATATCTCGATGTACTTTTCCGATCGTCTATGTCTCCGCACCAATCGCCGTCGGAGTAGCCAACCAACTTGTAATCTTCTGCTTTCGAGTAGAATAACCCGAGTGACACCGTTCTTTGGATGTACCGTAGGATTCGCTTCACCGCCTTCCAATGTGAATAAACTGGCTCCTCCATGAACCGACGTATAATACCGACACTTAATGAAAGATCCGGCCTTGTGCATGTGAGATAGCGAAGGCTTCCTACCAAACTCCGGTATCTACTCGCATCGACACGTTCTCCTCCATCGAACTTCGAGAGTTTTGCACCTGGTTCCATTGGTGTCGATACCAGGTTGCAATTTTCCATCTTGTACTTCTTCAAAATCTCTTTTGTATATGTCTCTTGTGATACAAAAATACCCGTCTCTACTTGTCTAACCTCCAAACCAAGGAAAAACTTCATCAAACCCAAATCTGTCATATCAAATTCCCGTGTCATTGTACCCTTAAACTCTTCTATCATCTCATCATTGTTTCCCATAAAAATGAGGTCATCGACATAAAGAGCAACAAATAACACGTTACATCCATTCTTCTTTGCGTAAAGGGCATGCTCGTAGGGACATTGCTTGAACCCGTTCTCCTTGAAATATGTATCGATACGTGTATTCCATGCCCGCGGTGCTTTCTTCAACCCGTAAAGCGCCTTCTTCAATTTTAGCACCTTCTTCTCTTCTCCAATTTTCATGAACCCGGGTGGTTGTTCGATGTAGACATCTTCTTCGAGCACACCATTCAAGAATGCTGACTTGACATCCATTTGAAATATTGGCCATTTGAATTGAGCAGCTTGTGAAATGAGTAATTGAATTGTCTCCATTCTTGCAACAGGAGAAAACACCTTGTCATAGTCGATTCCTATCTTTTGCTTGTATCCCTTAGCAACAAGTCTCTCCTTGTACCGTTCTATCTCACCTTGAGCATTCATCTTTTTCTTGAACACCCACTTCACACCAATAGGCTGACTGCCTTTCGCCAATTCTACTAGCTTCCATGTGTTGTATGATGCGACAAATGAGGTACACCTTGTATGTCTTTTGGCAGATGCTGAAAATATCAGCTTTGAAGAGGCGGTGTGAGACAAGAAGTGGCAAACTGCCATGAACGAGGAGATTAAGGCGATTGTCGTGGTTCCTCTTCATCATCAGTAGTTTCAGAGTTTGTTGGTATCCTTGTTGGTGCAACGACTGATGATTCTCCAACTTCGATGATAACCTCCATCGACTTGTTCCAGTCCCACTCGCTTGCTTCATTTACTTGCACATCACAACTCACCATCACCTTCTTACTTATTGGGTCGATTAGCTTATACCCTTTTGTCTTCTCATCATACCCAATAAAAATATACCTTTTGCTTTTGTCTTCAAGCTTCATTCTTCGTTGATCTGGTATGTGTGCATAAGCCACACTACCGAACACTTTGAGATGAGAAACTGTTGGCTTATGTCCGCTCCATGCCTCTTGTGGTGTTTGATCATCTAACTTCACATGTGGACATCGATTTTGTACATAGATGGCACATTGCACGGATTTTGCCCAGAATTCCTTGGTCATCTTCTTGCTCTTGAGCATTGATTGAACCATGTTGAGAATAGTCTGGTTCTTCCTCTCGGCCACACCATTTTGTTGAGGAGAGTATGGTGCGGTTAGAAATCTCCTTATGCCTTGCTTCTTACAATACTCCATGAAAGACGTCGAAGTATACTCGCCACCTCTATCGGATCGTACGGCTTTGATATGTCTACCAGTTGGCTTCTCCACCATCACTTTGAACTTTTTGAACACCTCGAATGCCTCGGATTTTTCTTTCAGAAAATAAACCCAAGTTTTTCGTGAGAAATCATGGAGAAAGGAAATGAAGTACCTTTTACCACTGAAAGATTCAGGGGCGATTGGTCCACATATGTCGGTATGAATTAACTCGAGAGTATGTTTAGCTCGATATTCTGCCTTCTTTTGAAACTAGGTTCTCGCTTGCTTGCCAAGCATACATTCTTCACAAAATTTTCCCTCATAGTCCATGTTCGGCAGCCCGTGCACCATGTTCTTCTTTGCTAACTCTTTTAGACCACCATGATGTAGGAGACCAAAGCGAAGATGCCACAGTGACGCCTTGTCTTCTACGTTGACTCGTAAATATTTTTCTCGCACGCTTCTCAAATTCAGTTTGTACATCCGATTTCTTCCCATCTCGACTAGAGCAACCAGACGCCCTTGCTTGTCCTTCAAGTGTAGTACTCGGTCTTTTAACAGTATCGAGTAACCTTTCTCCGTGAGTTGCCCCATGCTCAAAATGTTGGTCTTGAGGTCTAGTACGTAATAAACATCTTGGATTGACCCTATTAAGCCATCCTTTTGTAAGTAACAAATCGTACCTCGGCCTTTGACCTCCACCTTTGATGCATCTCCAAATGACATATGACCATATTCAATCTTTTGCATCTCTTTGAATAGGTACTCGTGACATATGGTTGGCTCGACTGTCCCTTCTCCTTATAGTACCTTTCATGACTGCTGCATTGACTACCGTGACCATTTTCACGACTTCCACGGCCACGCCCTCTACCTAAAAAATTTTGAGAATAGAATACATTTTCGTCTTTTATTAACGCCTTGGTTTGAACTGCTTGCTCGAGTGTCTCCTCCTTTTTTTCTTCTTACGTTGTTCGTGTGCCTCGAGAGAACCGGCAAGCTCGTCGACTGTGAGCGTCGCAAGGTCCTTTGACTCTTCTATTGCGCACACAACATTCTCAAAATTGTCGGTTAATGATCTCAAAATCTTCTCCACAACTCGCGCATCGGTTAACGCTTCGCCAATACGAATGAGTTGGTTCACCACGGCTTGTACACGCGTGATGTAGTCAGATACCATTTTCGACTCCTTCATCTTCATGCTCTCCAACTCGCCACGAAGAGTTTGAAGACGCACTTACTTGACTCGGTCGGCTCCTTTGAACACTTTTCCTAAAATGTCCCACGCTTCTTTTGAAGTAGTTGCACCGGCAATCTTCTCAAAGCCTGACTCGTCAACGGCTCGGAACAACATGTATAATGC
Organism: Datisca glomerata; assembly: GCA_003255025.1. Lineage (NCBI taxonomy): Eukaryota > Viridiplantae > Streptophyta > Magnoliopsida > Cucurbitales > Datiscaceae > Datisca > Datisca glomerata. The sequence continues at coordinate 1,798,271 of QANY01006045.1, forward strand.
CGCCTTATCCTTCGCTCGCGCCTCTTTTAACGCCTTGTTTTGAGCCGCCGTATATCCCGTGGTGTTTGTTGGTTCTTCGAAACCTTTTTCGACCACCTCCCATGCATCTTGAGATCCGAGAAGTGCTTTCATTTGAATGCTCCAGTTCTCGTAGTTCGCCTTCGTTTGTCGTGGTAGCGGCATTTGACCCGTCACATTCACCATTGACTCTGATACCAATTTGTAAACTAAAAAGAAACTCAATTGAAATATTTAACTTTTGTATTCTTCTAAATTATGTTTTCAAATGAAATCAACAAGACCTTATATAGACTCTACTCTTGCCAAAAAATTGAAAAATAATTAAATCTATCACCCATGGCTTTTCATCTACAAAGACTCTTGACCTTTTATGTTTCCACTAACTTCTAAATTGAAAAAACCCACTAAAAATAACATTTAATGTTTATTCAACAGGTATTTCAAACTAGAAATACAATCAGTCTATCTTTTGCATATAATTTATCGGTTTGCATTAAAATGCGCTTATCAATCCCTATGAAGCTTGTATTAATATATATTGGTATTAACTGATGGCTTTAACACGTGCAGTTATTGGAGAAACAATAACTTTTATGTCCCCTCATGGACTAACATTTCTTTCAAATGGAGAATGGTATGATAAGCGCATTTTGGCTTGAATTTCTTGTGATGTATCCTTCTTTACGTTCATAAATATATCCCTATTTTGCTATTCATGACAGCTCGTGTACTATTTGGTAATATAAAGGCATAACAAAAATATTAATCACTTAATTAGTTCTTAGTCTTACCTGAGTCAACTGGCTGTAACCCGTTACTCGTACTTCCTTTTTGCACGACTCGTGTGACGTCACTCACTTCAAAGTTTTCTGGCTTATCCAATTGCCTTCTCAATTTTGATTCTCCACTGGTTGGACCCTGCTTTCCCCCTTATCTCTCTCTCCCTCTGTCTTTGTGTTTTTTGATATTTCCTAGTATTGATTCTCTCTTTTGTTCAATATTTTTTGTCGGATCGCCTGCAGCCTGCATACTGAGTAAGTTTTTTGTTTTTTTTACCATCTTTTTTTGTTCTTATTCTCTTGTAGTACTGTTTGTTTGAATTTTCTTAGACATATGTTTGATTGCCTAGAAATTCATGCTGAGCTTACTAAATATTGATTGTTTTAGGCTTTAAGTTCTAATATCTGTTTATTGGCTTGAGTAGAACTTAATTTATGTACTTGAAGTATGGTTGAAGTAATGAAAAAAGCTACCATTACAGTTTTTTTTGCCTTTCCATGATAGTTTTTTAAAAATAATTTGTACATCAGATGACGGGGATTCACTGTCATTTAATTACTTTTGGCGGTACCTATAATGATGAGGATTCCCCGTCATCTAATTACTTTTGGTGACACTTATGATGACGGGGTATCCCCGTCATCTAATTGCTTTTGGCGACACTTATGATGACGGGGTATCCCCGTCATCTAATTGCTTTTCGTGGCATCCTGTTATGACAGTTTTTGTTGAAAATGAGTAAACATGACAGCCTGATAGATTACAGGCGGTCAACCATCATTATAGGGTTATAATGACGTTTTGCACCGTCATCTAAAGCCAAAATTATAGTAGTGAATGTGACGCAATTTACTAGAAAAGTGATCAAAGACTTCTGCGACGAACTGAAAATCAAAGCCTTACACTCAACTTCATATTATCCACAAAGGAATCGACTGGTAGAAAATCTTAGAAGCAGGGAAGGGGAAATGGGTTGAAGAACTGCCCTCAGTCCTTTAGGCCTATCAAACGACTCCGCGATAATCAACTGGGCAGACTCTATTTACATTAACATTGGAAGATAGGCAATCATTCCAGTTGAGATTGGTTGTCCAACCACAACATCAGAAATCAATTAAAAGGAAAATTGTCAACTATTAGAAAAATAGTTAGATTTGGTAGAGGAAATGAGAGAAGCAGCTGTGATTAGATTAGAAAACTACAACCAACGAAGACGAGAATACTTCTCAAACTGATGAAAACAAGAGGATTTCAACCTAGAGAGTTAGTCCTCAAAAGAATTATGCAAGCATATACTGGAAATATGGGACTAAATTGGGATGAACCATTCATCGTGCGAGCTGTTGGAGGAAAATGATCATATTGGCTAACTAATGAAGAAGGTATTGATCTCTTAGCCCCGAACCTTGGGAAAAAGTTTAAAAGTGCCAAGCAACCTCTTAGACACAAAAGCATAAAAAAGTCTAAGTGTACCAAACATTCGACACAAAGCAAGAGAAAAAGTCTAAGAGTGCTAAGCGGCCGCTTAGACACAAAAAGCATAAAAAGGCTAAGTGTGCCAAGTGACCGCTTAGTCACAAGGCAAGAAAAAAGTCTAAAAGTGCCAAGCGGTCTCTTAGACACAAAAAACATAAAAAAGTCTAAGTGTGCCAAGCGACCGCTTAGTCGCAAGGCAAGAAAAAAGGTGTAAAAGTGCCAAGTTGTCTCTCATACATAAAAGGCATAAAAAAGTAAGTGTGCCAAGTGGCCACTTAGACAGAGAAATATCAAAAAAGTCTAAGTGAGCCAAGCGGCCTCCTAGACACACAATGCATGAAAATGAGTCTATGTGTGCCAAGCATCGCTTAGACACAAAAAAGCGAGGAGAAAAGTCTAAGTGTGCCAAGCGACGCTTAGGCACGAAAACATAAGAAGAATTCTAAGGCAAAATGAAGTACTAAGAAGCAGATAAAAGGTTATATTTAATTCATTGCAACATAATAAAAAAGAAAATGACAAAGAAAGTAAAAAAACAAAAAAAGGAAAAGATATTAATCAAGCTGAATATGGCCAGCTGAGAAGTCATGAGGCCTACGGACCACTTCAGCAATGGTATAAGGCAGGAGCAGTGGTGTCTTCAGCGGAAGAACGGATCACTTCTGTCAACACTTACTGCGGATGCGCCCGGGAGACACCATCGAGGTAAACAATGGTATAAGCATTTTTCTCCAATAGCTTAAATTGAGAGATACATTGCTCATAAGCTTCCTCCTCCGTCTTTTGTAAGGACTCGGCTGCAGATGCTTCAAATCGCTCAGTAAGCACTTGAGTGGCCTCTTGGATGAGTTTGTCAGTCGCAGCTCGAAGTTCCTCAATCAAAAGCCTCGTAACTTCAGACTCACTCTTCATTTCACAAATTTCAACATCCTTGATAGCCAAATGACGTTTAAGGTTAGACACTTCTTATTCGTGCCCAACCATCTTGCCACCAATATTATTCAACTTGGCGGTCAAAGAGTTGTGGTATAGAGCAGTCTGGAAACAAAAGAAGTCAAGTTAGAAAGTATTACGTATGCAAAAAATATGTAGAAAAGAGAAAAAAGAAACAGTTACATGAAAAAGGCAATGGTTGATGACTTTCTGTTAATCCTCGACTGATTCCTCGGTAAATTGATCAGAATTAGCCGAGCACTAGATGTGGCTCATGATCTGATGCGAGAACTCACAGTCCATCATTAGATCCACCTCAAAGGGAATTTGGGGACCATCACTAGGAGGAAAAAGAGTCCAGGGAAGGTTATTGACGGGCTCCGAAGAACCCAACCTAAAATTTGGAGAAGAATACAAATGAATAAATTCCATCGACCCAACAGTTTTAAGCCGGGGAGGGAGTGAAACAACAAGAGTGAGAAGAGGACAAGAAATTTGAACACTAGGATGAACATGAGAAGTCATGGAAGAAGAAATTGCAGGTGAAGGCTCAATAGCCAGTCGTGGGCATATGCTGCGCGAGGAGGAATGATTTAAAGAAAGATGAACAAGCCTCTCGAATAGAAGGAAAGGTCGAAGAGGAAGAAGAAGAAGTAGGTAAAGAAGGAAGTCTGGGAGGAAGAAGAAGAAGTTGGAGGTCTGTGGGGGGGGGGGGNTGGGGGGGGGGGGGGCAATAGGTGGAGCTATTGGCCGCAGGGGAGGTTGAACGACAAATGGGAGCTGGCGTTCAGGATCTAAAAGCCAATGTCAGTCGCGAGTGTCAATGCTATAAACGACCCTGATCTTAGTTTTGTCATCTGAAGTCTCGTAAGGGAAATTGTTCTTCCACTTATCTGAAACAAAAGGAAAAAAGATGATCAGTTTCAACAGTAAAAAAACAAAGAAGAAAAGAGAAAAATGGAGAGGGTAGAAATCACACACCATTCGACCTCCATTCAGTAAGGATGTGAGAGTGACTGCCACCTCTCCAGTCACCGGAAACCTGGAATGCCTCAGCATTCCACCATTTATCGCCCTTAGGAAAATCTAGATTCAGAGGGCCACTATGTAGACCACCACATAGGGCACCATGGTGGTGACCATTCATCTCCCTAAGGGAGTATAGTAAATGAAACTCATTATGCCCCAAATCCAAACTAAAAAGGCAGTTTAAGGAATCAAAACTTAGTAAAATCCTATAGGTGTTTGGGGTAAACTGTGAGGTGAGATGTCAGTATTAAAAGATTGTTGAGAAATGGGAGAGATAGGAAAACAAAAGCCTAGGGCTATGTACATTGTCCTAAAGTTTAAAACTCCTTGGTTAGGGGGAGAACTAACTAGGTCATCATCGAAGTAAGAACAACTAACTTCTTCGGGGAGGGCATTACGATAACGGGTAACAAAATGGTTGAACTCATCCATATTTCAAATCTAGGAACAACAGGGGAGAAACATGCAGCCATTAAAGAAAAAGCTTGAAGACGAAGAAAGGGAGACAAAAACTTACACAGAAAAGTACGCGCGGGAAAGCAATGAAGAAAATTTACTTTAAGTATTCCTTTAAAGTGATGTCAAACGACGGATTCAAAGGGTAAAAGATAAAAATTAAAATGACTGGAAGACAATGAGAAGGCATGGGACTAGGCATGCATCATGACAGTAATGATAAAAGGCTAAAATGAAGTCGAACGAGTGGAGACGCCACCCCTCGCCAAGAAATTCAATCATCACAAACAAAAAGGTGAAGTGGTGTGGGGCGAACAATGATGACAGAAAAGACATAATGTTAACAAATCTTCAAAAAGATTAAAGTTAAATTAAAAATATTTTTCATCAACGGCTTACACACGAATACACAAAACATGGGCAAATGTACGGTGTAGATTTCTCCCATGGTAAAAGAGCTGCCAGCTTGGCAGATGAGAGAAGAAAAGTGCTTAATGATGCATACGTGGGAGAAGATAAAGTCAACGGAGGTGACATGTCAGTATTAAAGCTGGCAACAATTAGTCCCCTACTCTATGATTTTATCAAAATGGTTATGATATTATCCTTAAATATCCATTAAAATTAGAGAAACGACCAAGAAGGGCAAAATCTATATAAAGCTTCATATGTATTAGATGAGGGCAATTCGATACAATCCAAAAAAGATCTAAGCTTACACTTACTCCTACTCATATTTCATCTCTTACCTTTCTACTTTCGACTTGTATTCAACACATGAATACTGTAAGTGTAAATCAAGGAGGTTTGAAGCCTCCAGGAAAATACTCTAACTATATGAGATTACAAATATAGGGTTTGTTAGAGTTAGCAACACAAGAATCAATATTCTGACTCGAGCTAAGTTTAGCAATGCTGTGAACATCATGATTAATACCTCTCTTTACCAATCGAATGGAAAAAAATTGAAAGAATGAGATTTAATTTCCTCTACTAAATGAAACAACCTACACTCGTTATAGATTTCCCATTCAACCAAGAAATCAACAATTTGTTGTCACTCTAAAAAACAATGTTTCTCCACCCTTTAACAGATCCAGATTCAACCTTCTTTTACAGTTAAAAGCTCAGCAAGAATAAGAGAGAAGGCATCAATTCATTTCCCAACAGTGCCTATGAGAAGCCCACTATGATCTCTAGCTATAGCACCAATTGATGCAGTAAAAATGAAAGAATAAAAAAATGATAAAGGAAGCATCACAGTTAAGTTTGATAGCACCTGTAGAGGGAGGTGTCCAATGTACTGAGTTATCACTAGGAATAGAATGAGAAAGGTTGCTAGCAGTAGGATTTGCTAACCAGTGACTCCAGGCTGCATGAGATGCTTTCCTCATTACCATTATAGGATCAGAAATGATACCTTCAAAGACAAGCTCATTTTAGCTTTCCAGATATGCCAACAAAGAAAGCGAAAGAGAGAAATAGTGAAGCAATTGCCATTAGGGTGTCTACATAAATCTAGAAGCTTGTTCTTGACCCAGGAGTCAATACTAGTTCCAACAGAAGAAGAGCAATTTAAATTAAGGCCAGAGAGCCTAATAAAACACCTACTCCAATCACATTCCAAGAATATGTGTTCTAAGGTTTCAGAAAATAAGCCACAAAGAGGACATAAATTGTCTTGTGTAATATTCCTCGTTATCGGATTATGTTTAAAAGGAATGATATTATTGACTAATCTCCAAACAAAATACCTGATTTTGGTAGGAATCTTAATAGACCATAGCTTATTCTAAAAATCAGAATTAAAAGCATTAACATAAGTGCTGCCAGAATTACCAAACTTCTCTTTAGTGAAGAAATGATAGGCTGACTTAACTAAGAACTCACCATCTTTGTTGACAGGCCAAATTATCCTCCCTCATAATATTAGGATAGAGGGCCAAAATCTCCTTACTCACCCATGGAGAAAAAATATGCAGGATTTTCTCTTTATCCTAATAACCAAAAGACAGAAGAAGCTCAATCGCCTTACTATAATTTTGATCATTAAACGCCCTCACCTCAGGATAGTTTGGAATCCAATAATCACACCAAATATCCACTGATGCTCCACAATGCTCTCTTCCTTATAACTTCTTTACCCAACTAAAGGCTTCTCCAAGCTCATGAGCAAGATTTAGGGGCAATTTCATTAAAAAAAACTCAGACTCTGGAAAGTAGATAACGTTTAGAACCTTAGTACAAAAGTTGTTAGGGATTTGAAGAATAGACCAAGCTTGTTTGGCTAATAATGCCAAATTAAAACTTTTCATCTCTCTGAAGCCAAGCCCACCATCTAACTTTGAGGTATGAAATCTTCTTATTGAATACCATTTCAAACCCTGCTGATCACTAGATTTGTGCCATAAAAACTTTAAAATTGTAGGTTGTTGCAGGTCTTCCTAGAGAGTTTAAAAACACTCATAGCATAGCTAGGCAAAGCGTGAGCCCCTCATTTCAGCAAAATTTCCTTTCCACCATGTGATAACAGATTTGACTTCCAAACACCAATCCTGGCCTCCATTCTATCCAATAAGATTGCATATAAATATGCTTTTGACCTACTCAATCCAGTAGGGAGTCCTAGATATCAACCATTATCCTTTGAAATAGGAACACCTAAGACGACAACAAGGTCCTTTTGCTTATCATGGTTCACATTTTTACTTAACCAGACATTATTCTTGGCTAAATTTATTTTTTGAGCTGAAGTATTGCAATACATGTTATTGCAATTTGCTAGGTTATCCACTGAGGATCTGTCATCTTCACAAAAGAAAAAGGAATCATCTGCGGAAAGGAAGTGGATGTTGAGATGGTAGTTTCTTCTAATTTTTACCGGTTTAATCTCCCGAAGGGAAACAAATCTAGAGATAAAGTTTGAAAGATAATCAGCTACCAAAATGAAAAGATAGGGAGAAACATGAATCCCTTATCTTAAGCCTCTAGAGGGGTTGACAATACAAAATGGAGCTACCATTAAGAAAGATATTTATATGACACATTAGTAACAAGGGTCATAATGAGCTTGATAAACCTTTGGTGAAACCCCAACTTGCATAACAGAGATTGAAGAAAATTCCAATTCACCTTGTCATATGCCTTGACCATACCAGATTTCAAGGCTAAGACACCTCTTCTACCCTTCTTTTTCATTTTAATATGAAATAAAACCTCCTGAGCAACTAGGATGTTGTCTTGGATGTGTCCATCTCCAAAAAAAGCACATGGGATACAATTTTTCCCACACGTGGGATATAAAAGCATCATTCTATTATCAAGAGTAACTTTCTTTCACTTTCATTTTTTGTTATGTTTGTTTATGGTATTTTTCACTTATCTTAAATAATTTTTAAAACACATTGTAGATACCGTATTTTATCCGGCCTAATACATGAAATATACATGTTTTATATTTTGACTCTTTTAATAATCCAAGACTATGTGTATAATTTGAAAGCTAGTCCAATACTAAAATAAGAAAAGTGATCCAAAGACTAAAAAGTAAAAATTGAAAAAAGAAGACTAAAAAGTAAAAATTGAAAAAAGAAGACTAAAAAAGTAAAAATTGAAAAAAAGAGGACTAAAAAATAAAACTTAAAAAAAGACTAAAAGTAAAAAAATGGCAAACTCTAATTTTGCCTATAAATAGGAATGAGGTCTTCACTTAAGAGAGGTCTTCACTTAATCAATGAGGATGATGATAAAGTTTTGAGGGGTGGAAAAATTAACCAAATGTGAATCAACCCTTTTAATGGGTTGAAAGTGTACATTTGATGCAAAGATCCCCTAGGATAATTTTCTCACACATAACAATGCATAAAATAGAGAGTAGAACATCTATACAAGATTATGCAAATATTTAAGTTGTGAAACTTTCAATTTTTCTACAAAGTTTTTTTTAATATTATGTTCATCATTTTATGGCACTTGTTTGAACTAATTATCATCCATGATCATCCCCTTTGTTATTTGATTAGCAATGACTAATTAGGGAAGGAAAGAAAAATGGCAATTAGTGGACTAAGTAGTCAAAAAAAAAAGAGGGACATATTTATGTTAAAAAATATATTGTTTAT
>QANY01006056.1:0-84687 GCA_003255025.1 Datisca glomerata
CGTAGACCAAAAAAAAAAATTTCATCTTAAAATTGGTTGACCAATCACACCCTAAAATGATTGGTGGCGACTCCAAATTTCTTTTTCCTTAAAAAAATGAATTTTGTTAATCGTCATTCCGCGCCGCACGCACGTTGCAACACTTCAGAAGTGGGGGAATTTCATTTGAAGAACTAGTTATAGTATAGCGGTACGACCTTGAAGATGATATCGCTCAGCTTTCAATAACCGCAATCTTGAGAAAATCATCAAGTAAGTACAGAGGACTTGGTATATCGATACAATTCAGATCATGAGCTTAACAATTGGGATGTCACCGAGTTACCAGTGCTTCTTGGGAATTTTCAAGAGTAATGTGTTCATGCCAAAATTCTAATGATTCTATCCAATGCCTTAGGAATTTCGTTGCTATAGGCCTATGTTCTCGTCTGTTTCATGTCATATCTTTGAACGAGAGTCTAAAAACTTGTTTCGTGTCCTTTTACTAATGATAAATACAATTTCACTTCTTCTTTTTTCTTCATTTTATGTCTTCTTTTTTCACTTCTGAATTTTTGTTCACACCCATGCCTTGTTTATTTTCTTTTCTCGTCTTCCTTTCATCCAATAATCTGATTCAGGTTCGAGAACGATGATTTTGAGAACAAGAGCATAAACAATAACTTTGACAATCTCATTCTTAGCGTAGAGTCAGATGAAAGTGACGAGGATAATTTCGAACCACTTCGGAAATGTTAAGAAAGGTAGAAGAGGATGATAAAATAACTCAACTATATCAAGAGTTAACGGAAGTGATAAATTTGGGATTGGATGGAGAGACGAAAGAAGTCCAAATCGGCAAACTATGACAAGCCAAAGCCGTCGAAAATTAATTGACTTACTCAAAGAGTATTTGACGTCTTTGAATGGTCTTTCCTAGATATGCCAGGTCTAGACACTGATATTGTGGTTCATCATTTGCCACTTATACCCGAAAGTAAACTAGTATGATAAAAGTTTGGAAAATGAAACCAGACATGCTGGTACAGATCAAAGAAGTTAAAAAGCAAGTAGATGCGGGTTTTCTAGAAGTAGCAAAATACCCTGAATGGGTTGCTAACATACTCCCAGTACCAAAGGAAATTGGGAAAGTAAGGGTGTGCGTCGATTATAGAGACTTAAATTGGGCAAGCCCCAAGGATAATTTTCCATTACCCCATATCGATGTCTTAGCAGATAACACTGCAGGATATTCAACCTTCTCTTTCATGGATAGTTTTTCGGGGTATAACCAAATCAAAATGACTCCTAAAGACCGTGAAAAGACCACTTTTATAACTTTGTGGGGTATACTTTGTTATAAGGTTATGTCATTTGGTCTAAAGAATGCAGGGGTGACTTACCAATGGGCAATAGTAACATTGTTTCATTATATGACGCATAAAGAAATCGAAGTGTACGTTGATGATATGATTGTCAAATCTCGTCAAGGAGAAGATCACACTGTCACTCTGCGGAAATTATTTGAACGGTTGAGAAAGTTGTAGTTAAAGTTTAACCCGACGAAGTGTACATTCACAGCATCTTCAGGAAAACTATTTTTTTTGTCGTGAGTAAGGAAGGAATAAAAGTTGACCCTGACAGGGTTCGAGCCATCATTGATATGCCACCACCTCAAACTCAGAACGAAGTTAGAGGTTTCTTGGAGAGATTAAATTACATAGCCTAATTCATCTCACATCTAATTGAAACTTGTGAACCTATCTTTAAACTTCTCGCAAAAGTAATACAGAAGGATGTAATGATGATTGCCAACTTGTTTTTGAGAAGATCAAGCAATACTTGTAAAATCCACCCATACTTGTTCCTCCAACTCCAGGGAGTCCACTCATTTTGTATCTTACAGTGACAGAAAAATCCATGGGTTGCGTACTTGGTCAGCATGACGCTTCTGGAAGGAAAGAACAAGCAATATACTATTTAAGCAAAAGGTTCACAAATTATGAGGCTAATTATTCGATGTTGGAGAAAACGTGTTGTGTATTAGCTTGGGTTGCTCATCGGCTTAGACAGCATATGTTATACCACACTACTTGGTTAATTTTAAAGATGAATCCAATCAAGTATATCTTTGAAAAGCCATCACTTTCTGGGGGAATTACTAAATGACAAATGTTGTTCACGGAATATGATATTGTCTATGCCACGAGAAAGTCAATAAAAGGAAGTGTACTTGCTGATTATCTGGCAGATCAACCAGTGCAAGATTATGAGCCTATGAAGTTTGATTTTTCTGATGAGAACATATCAGTCATATTAAAAAATGAAGGAGAATCTATGGATCCAGAATTGTGGACAATGTTATTTGATGGTGCATCTAATGATGTAAGACATGGAATTGGGGCAATTCTCATATCACCTTAGGGAAAGTTTTTCCCATTCATGGAAAATTATTCTTTGACTGTACAAACAATGTGGCAAAATATGAGGCATGTTCCATGGGAATTCAAGCAGCTTCTGATATGAAGATAAGGAAGCTTTGAGTGTCGGAGATTCATTATTGGTGATATGATAACTAAATGGGGAGTGGGAAGCTAGAGACTCCAAGCTGCTATCTTATAACAAACATGTAACTAAGTTAAGCCGAACTTTTGAAGTGATCTCATTTAACCATATACCAGGAGAGAATAATCAAATTACAGATGCACTAGCAATCACTAGCATCCATGTTTACCGTAGACTTTAAGGAAGAAGTGCAACCCATAAAAATTGAGAAGCAAGATTTTTCTACTCATTGTATGAGCATTAAAGAGGAGACGGACACAAGACCATGGTATGATGAGATCAAGCAATATATAAAGAAAGGGGAATATCCATCCAATGCATCCTGAGAATGATAAACACACTATTAGAAGATTGTACATGAGTTTCTTTTTGAATGGTGAAATACTCTGCAAAAGAAACCATGATATAATGCTCTTAAGATGTGTTGATGCAAGGGAAGCAAATCAAATCATAGAGGAAGTTCGCGAAGGAATTTGTGGTGTTCATGCTAATGGACATATGATGGCCAAACAAATCTTGAGAGCAGGATATTATTGGTTAACTCTAGAATCTAACTGCATCAAGTACGCCGAAAAATGTCATAAATGTCAAATTTATGCGGATAAAATTCATGTACCTGCATCCCCTTTACATGTCATGGCTGTGCCTTAGCCGTTTTCTATGTGGGGCATGGACGTCATTGGTCCCATCACACCAAAAGCCTCTAACGGGCATCGTTTCATTTTGATCTCTATAGATTATTTTACCAAATGGGTGGAGGTGAGTTCTTATTCAAGTGTAACCAGAAGTGCAGTTGTTAAGTTCATTAAAAATAATAATTTAACGATATGGTCTACCTGGAAGGACCATCACAGATAATGGGACAAATTTAAATAATAAGATGATGAAAGAATTATGTGAGCAATTCAAACTTAAGCATCATAATTCATCTCTTTATCATCCGAAAATGAACGAAGTAGTGGAAGCAGCCGATAAGAACATAAAAAGGATCATAGAGAAGATGACGGAGGTTTATAAGGAGTAGCATGAGATGCTCACGTTTGCACTACATGGGTACCGCACATCAATCTGAACATCAACTGGGGCAACACCATTCTCTTTGGTATATGGCATGGAAGCGATCCTTCCAATTGAGGTGAAAATTCTCTCCCTCAGAGTCTTAATGAAGGCGAAATTAGAAGAAGCAGAGTGGGTACAAACACGATATGATCAATTAAATTTTATCGAGGAAAAAAGATTGACTGCATTATGTAGATGACAATTATATCAAAGAAAAATGATGCACGCATTTGGCAAAAAATTACATCCTCGATGTTTCCGAGAAGGAGACTTAGTGTTGAAAAAGATACTCTCGTATCAAAAGGATCACCGGGGGAAGTGGACCCCAAATTACGAAGGACATTTCACTGTCAAGAAGGCCTTCTCTAGAGGAGCTCTCATGCTAACAAACATGGATGGAGACGATTTACCGCATATAGGTAATTCTGATACAGTCAAGAAATACTTCGTTTGACTGCTCTAAGTATGGGAAAAACGAAGTTGGGCAAAAAATATTTTTAAAAATAGTTGTCTCGAATACTGGAGAAATTCTTATTCTATATTTTTTTTCCAAATCTTTGTTTGTAAATATTATTCATCATCAATGAAGAGCCTTTTTTCTTTCTCAGTTGACAAATACATATACTTCATCTTCTCATTATTTCCATTATTTCTTATTCTTCTCAATATTAAGATATCATTAATTACTCTTGAAATAACTCAGAAGCATAAACTTGGTTAGGTGAAAGCTAATTGAAAAAAAAGAAAAAGAAAAGAATAGGAACTAAGAAAGGCGGTCTGAGTGCGAGGTGAAATTTGAAAAGTCACCACGAGAAAGTCAGTATGCACATGATGAAGGCTAAAACGCGATTGGAGGATTGCAATTAAATTACAAAAAAAGAAGTAAAATATAAAGAAATTATTTATTTTTCTTCATCATCGGCGTGAATCCGAATACTTGGGTACAAACCAACGAATAATGTTGCATCATTTTCTTGAAAGTAAGCTCGATACTTTATTGCGAGTCCATGACCCTAGACCAAGTGATTGATTTGAAGGGTGAGGGATATGGTGACATTAGTCAACTTTCAAAAAAATCATCAAACAATTTTCTTACAAATGTTCACAATCATGCATAGCATGCATGCACTCAAAATCACTACTTTACATTTATATTCAATAATTACAATTCATAGACATGCATCATATTGATATGTTTTGATGCAATTCAAGCGCATGAATCATTTAAGGATATTCTTTCGAAATTCACACATGACTTTTCAACATTTAGAGTCTGCATTAGTCTAGCTCTTGTACCATATAAAACTTGTTAAAATCAGATCAAATATCATTTCAACATATTCAGTTAAATCGAACCTGAATTGAGTCGAGGTCGAAGCATGCATCTATCCAAGTCTGTTTCCTTTCAAATATCTCGGTTAAATAGAATCCGACTTTGTCGCGGTCGAAGCCCGGTGTCAGCGCATGGTCCATTTCAATTAATATGGTTAAATCAAACTTGCATCGAGTCGAGGTCGAAGCCTGCGTCTATCCAGGTCCACGTCGTTTCTTTATCTTTGATTAAATCGAACCCGACTTTGTTACGGTCAAAGCCCGATATCAGCGCCTGGTTCGTTTCAATTAATATGGTTAAATCGAACTCGAATTGAGTCGAGGTCGAAGCCTATGTCTATCCAGGTCCATTTCATAAGTTCTGTCATTTCATAGAACCCGAATAGGTCGAGGTTTCTATTCCCCTTATCCATATAGTCTCTTCTCGATCAAAATATTTATCTTCACCTTTATACACCTTCTAAGTTTAGAAGCGTGAACAAAGTGGGGTAGCTGTAGATGCCGTATTTTATCCGGTCCAATAATTTAAAAATATAAATTTTATTTTTTTGGTCCATATACTAGTCTAAGACTTGTGTATGATTTGAAAAATAGCCAATTGCCTAAAAATAAGAAGAATTGTTCGATGACTAAAAAATAAAAAGGGAACAAAAGGACTAAAAATAAAAAGTGAAGTCCTAAATTTGTCTATAAATAGAAGGGAGGTGTTCACTTGAAAGGAGGGATTTGGAGAGTGAGAAAGAGAAGGGATTTTAGAGAGAGAAAGAGAGGTCTTGAGAAAATAGGAGATTTTTTTTAAAAAAGGGAGAGGAAGAGAGTTTTCAGTTCTATTTATCTTTCAACTTCTCCTATCCTTTTTATTAAGGTAGTTCAAATTTCTTGCATTTTAGCTTACAATATATCTTGTTCATTATTAGCTCTCTTCTTTATACTCATGTAATTGATATTTCTTTGTTTCCTTTTTCATACATAAGTTGTTTGCTCATTCTTTATCATTTCTCATACTCTTAATCTTAAGTTTTATTTCCATGTATTGTTGATTTCTTTACAAGTTTGATAATGAGATATTTTTGTCATCAACTCAATCAATGAGGATGATGATAAAGCTTTTGAGGGATTGTAAAATTAACTCAATGTGAATCAACACTTTAATGGGTTGAAAGTGTACATTTGATGAAAATATCTCATATGATAATTTCTCATACATAAAAATTCATAAAATAGAGAGTAAAACTTCTATATAAAATTATGCAAATATTTAAACTTTGATTTTTGTATGTTCTTACAAGTCTTTTCTTCTTTTCTTTTTAATTTTTGTTCATCATTTTTATGACGCTTGTTTGAACTAGTTACCATACATGATCATTCCTAACAATGGAGGAAGAAAGAAAAAATGGTGATTAGTGAACTAAGTGGTCCAAAATAAAAAAATGGTATATTTATATCCTAAACAAAAATTATTTTATTTTGAAAGTTTTATTTATTTTTTTAGTGATACTTGTTTAAACTAGTTACCATCCATGATCATTCTTAGTAATGAAGGAATAAAAGAAAAATGATAATCAGTGAACTAAGTAGTTCAAAATAAAAAAATTGTATATTTATATTCCAAACAAAATTATTTATTTTTCTTTAGTGACACTTGTTTATATTAGTTATCATCCATGATCATTCTTTTAATATTTGATTAGTATTGATAGAAGAAAGGAAACATAGTAATCAATAAACTATGTAGTCAAAAATAGCAAGCTCATGCCAATTATGTATGAAATTAAGAATTTTTTTTCATAAATTAATTTATTTACACAGGAAAAAATTTATTATTAATTTATTTATCAATATATATATATATATATATATATATATATATATATCTTTTAANTTTTATTTCTTTTTTTGTTTTTGTTTATTTTTTCTATTTTTAGTAGATATTATTGATATATTTTAATTTATTTGTGTATATCTTTTTAATTATTTCACGTATTGTTTCATTATTTTCACTCTACATATTCTTTTTAAATTTATCATACATATTTATCATCTCTAACATTTCTTTTCACTATTCTTTCTTTTTCTTTATAGTTGTAATCTCTTCTTATTTATTTATGTATTATTGTCATATCGTTACGATCGTATGTGATTATTATTTCATTCTTTCATCATCAGGATTGACGTTCATAAATTAAAACTATAACAATTTGATTTGAATTTTGTTAATTTTTTTATTTAGTTTTCACTAAAAAATTCGATGACGGACTTTGAAATTTTTGGGATGCCAAATTTCTCGAACTACCGAGATGATGAGTTATTTTTAGGATACCGAGAGTAATTCTAATAATGCTTTGATATAAGAAAATATAAAAAAAATTCAATGGTCTTTGTACCACCCATTAAAGGTCATTTATTTGCTCATTTTTATGATGCAAAATATACAAAATTGAATTTTTATAACATTATTTTAAAAAATAATTTGGATAACATTTGATTAAATTTGGTAACATTTTTTCATAATGGGTGTTGTGGGGTGCTAATACCTTCCCCACATGCAAATGACTCTCGAACCAACTTTAAATTTCTGCAGACCAAAATATTTGATTTTAAAATTAGGTGACTAATCACGCCCTAAAATGATTGGTGGCGACTCCGAATTTCTTTTTTTGAAAAATGATTTTTCAATCGCCGCTCCGCGTCGCATGCACGTTGCGACATAGATCTTGTGCTGAAAAGAAGTTTTCAATCAAATGAAGGAAAATTGGTACCAAATTGGGAAGGACCCTTCATAGTCAAAGCGGTTGTATTAAACGGGTCTTATTACATAATGACGAATGAGGGAAGTGACTTACCCAAACCTTGGAATGATTTACATTTACGCAAATATTATGTATAATTATCTTTAAAATAGTGAAAACATTTATGGTCGTGGTTTTTTCCCGTTAAAGAGTTTTTCACGTAAAAATGTAGTGTTCTTTATTTCTTTCAAAAATGAAAACGAGCTCTTAAGCTCACCAAGAGCTTATGTCTATGAAAGCTTCTTCTTTCTAAAGGAAACAAAAACAGTCCCCTAAACTCACCAAGAGCTTATGTCCATGAAAGCTTCTTCTTTCTAAAGGAAACAGAAATAGATCTATAAGCTCACCAAAAGCTTATGTCCATGAAAGTTTCTACTTTTTAAAAGAAATGGAAACGGGCATTCTAAGCTCACTAAGAGCTTATGTTCATGAAAGCTTCTGCTTTCTAAAAGAAATAGAAACGGTCCATTGAGCTTACTAAGAGCTTAAGTCCATGAGGAAAATACATAAAGGTAGCACTACCCTCTAAAGGAAACCATAGAGGAAAGAAGTTCTGAAAGAATAAGAAAAAAGAAGGGAGTAGGTAAATATTCAAAAAAAAATTACTAAAGGAAAGATCAATTAAGATTGCTAAAATACATTTCTCATTAATTATAAGGAGAAAATTACAAAAAAAAAAAAAAGACAAGGAAAGCCAAAAGAAAGAAGCCTAGACTACTATGACTTCAGGATCCCCCCCGGGGGGCACCTTCTTTAGAATCAGGAATGGGAATGGAAGCAGACGACGATACTGGAGTAAGAGCGTCTTCTGTTGAAGCACCAACACGATTTGCCATTGCGTCCTTGTAGCCCGCGCTGTAGACGATAATTTCTCCTTGCTCAAAGAGAGCTTGATACTCTATATCAGAAGCATCTTACCTCTCAATGGTTGCGCCTCTTGCCTTTTCAGCTTCAACCCTGGCCAACTCAGCTTCAACAAAGGCTTTGTTTGCAGACTCAAGAGCTTCCACCAGCCTTCGCTCCTCTGCAGCAACGACCTCTGCATCGTGTGCCATCTTTTCTAAAGCCTTTTGAAGCTCAATCTCGCTAGCCACATACTACTTTTTCTTAGCTTGAAGACGAGCATTATGGAGTTAACTGATAAAGCTCCCTCTGGAGATGGGACAAGACTTGGTCGCGCTGAGCGTGGAAATCTCGAAGAGCGTTGTGATGGATAACAACCTGGAAAAAATAGAGAAATATACAGAGTAAGAAAATTATTCGTCTCTTTACATAAAAAAAATTATTCGGCTCAGTCTGCTCATAAGATCATTGATTGGGAGCCTCCTTAAGATGTCAGTATCAGAACGGGACTAAATATCATGGAGGATAACATGAGAAGCAATTGAATCATTCAAAAAGCAGTCCGTCTCCAGAACGGGAACATTAAAAACATAACCCAGCTTCCACGGAGTGGGTGAAGGAACTACAACATCTCTAGATTCAAAATAGGAGTGACTGCAGCTACATTGGGCACATCAATGGATGACGTATGAGCTGGAGGAGGAGGTAGCTTAGAGCTTGGGGGAGCCTTGATCCTCGCAACGGGCTCATTGGGAGCAAAATCAGTAGTGGCAGGAGTGGCAGCAGCAAGCTCTGAACGGGAAGAGCTGGATGTGTTATTAGTGCGGGTCCTTTTCTTTATGGGACCTATAAATTTGCCATTATTATACTAGATGTAGCCCGATCAAATAACTTTTGGTGATTTAAAGAGCTCGAACTGGAGTGATTAGAATATGTAAAGAAAGAGGGAATGTGAATTGATGAAGAACGTGCTAGTATCAGGGCAGCAGTTGGGGTTGAAGATGATGACGGACTCGAGTAGAAGCGGGAACTGAAGTGACAGAAGGGTTGAGGTTGAGAAGTACCTTCCAATCCCTCCATTTCTTGTGCTCGAAGATGGAAAGCAGCGGCGAGCCTTGCCTTGGTTTCCTTGGACAGATAGGGCTTCGAATTTTTCTTTGCTGCAGAAAAAGAAAATACTCCCGATAACACGTCATAAACAAGTTGAACTCCTCTAGGTTTCTCACTAATGGTATGAGTTTATTCCATTTCTCCATAGTTAAAGAAAAGAAAGACGAAGGTATAAGAAAATAGCAGGAACTTACAAGATAGAAAATCGGGAGGTGAAAGCAAAAAATGGGGAAGGAAACCTTATATAAGCGGTGATTTCAAATAAAGGTGAAGAATGGTTTGTTGGAACGAGATAATCGAGGGTTAAAGATAATGGAAATGTAACCGTTTGAACTGACGGTTTGGGGGATGTGGGTGACGAGACAAGAAATGAAAAGCCGCGACTGTTGACGAGTAAGGAAATGGCGTGTGTAATGCATCCTCTGAGCAGGAAATGAATAGACGTGTCTGTTACAAGGAAGGAAATGACACGTGTAATGCATTCTTTAAGCGGGAGGATGAAAGGTTACTTCGGAATAACGCATGTGAGGTATCCTCTGAGCGTGAAATGAAGAGTCACTTTGAAATGACACATGTAATGCATTCTTTGAGCGGGAAAATGAAAGGTTGCTCCAAATAACGCACGTGAGGTATCCTCTGAGTGGGAAGGTGAAGAGTCGCTCTGGAATGACGCGTGTAATACATTCTCTGAATGGAAAGATGAAGCGACAAAAGGATATTAGAAAAACAATCATAAATGGCGCACAAAAAAAAAGAGGTGCAGAGTAATGATGTACGATGATGGAAGAAAATTTAATTATTGTAAGTTAATTTCACTACGTGATATTAAATGCAATAGGGGCTAATGTTTAGGTAACAAAATTATCTTAGAAGCCACGTGAGTAAACACGACCAATCAGAAACTGGAAGAGTGGATTGCCATCGTGGCCATGCGGAAAAACCATTCGAATTGTTGATTTCGTCATGCCCCACGTAACACTTCAGATTAATTTGAAATGATAAGCTTAATCTAGTATATTTTGTTGATTTCTTTGATTTAAAGGGATTTAGTTAAATCTCATAACTAATTAAGAACCTATAAATAGAGTTCGGTTATAAAACAATTCAATCAGCATAAGAAGCAATTACATATTCATTTCTCGTGAACCTCTCTTTTAATATTTTTATTCTTTTTGGGTATGAAAAAATTTTCCACTACAATGGTGAAGGCACTGTGCTTTGAAAATGGATAAGAAGATTCCCTAATGATCCCCAATTGGGTAAAGTTTACTTATGACGCTTGAGTTGTACTGCTGAGCAATTAGCATTATGATGTAGCTCAATTAGCTAGATCATCATGTGTCTACCCTCAAGCGTCATTAGTTCAATCCGTAACTAAAGTTACTAGAGTTTAATTGATCGTTAATTTCAGAACTTATGAAATTAGTCGGATGCTAACTCAGATACCGTAAATATGAAAAAAAGAAAAAAAAAGAGCAACTAAATTCTAAATCTGACTTTCCATTCAGAGAGAGAGAGAGAGAGAATGTTGAGAACTCGAATGCTATGGTTCGGCGTTGGTTTTGGGGTAACAGCTGCTTCTATTTCTCATCTCGTATGGAGAGACCTCTGGGTCGACAGATACGCTCTTTCCTCTGATGTGAGCTTCATCCGACATTCCTTCTCTGTTTCGGTGTTTCCTTATTTTTATTAGGGCATAGTTCTTAACTTACCATGATTCTTCTTTAGAGCTTCTTTGTTTCTCACTTACGTAACTTTGCAGACGAAACGCAACTTTGATGCCCTGGAAACCAGAGTCCTGAATCTCGAGTCGATTGCTTATACGAGCTCCACTCCTGATCAGGTCTATGTCTATCCATAATCTCTATTGTTTTAGTCCTTTGGGTGAAGATTGGCTGAAGCTGGACCTGTAATTTCCCCTTAATTCCCATTGGTTTTCCCACATGAACTAATGAGTTATTTTTTACTGGAAATGGAAATGTTAGGAAATTTGCCTTGGAGGTTTATGAACATACCAATTTTCACACTAATAAAATAATTGCGTTAAAGAATCTCCCAAAGTTAAGTGACTTAGATAGAATACAATGATTATATGTACTTGACTTGACAGAAAAAAAAAACTCATTCAAAAGGTTCAACCATGTTCATACATCATCTAGGTGGATTGGACAAAAGATATTAATCTTCCAATTCCTCAGTGGTAAGGATCACATTGATAACTTTACCAACTTCACGTGAGAAGAGTATTGATGACCCTGGTGTTTCTTGTCCTAGCCAAAAACATGGAGAAGCTAGAAGCCTTGATTGGAAATTTCTGAGTGTTTTTCCAAATAAAACGCTAGAAGCCTTGATTGGATACATCATACATTTTAGTATGACCTGGGAGGGAAATACTTGAGAATGAGGGTAGCCAACACCAACAGATTGCATCTTTCACTTCTTCATGGACTTTGATGTGGTATAACCCCACAAAAAAATGAAAAGGAAAGGAAAGAAGAGCCAACTCTCACTAATTCATTTTTCCTGATAAATTATGGATTCCACACGACTTTTTCACCAATTTGCTCAGGTTTGTAACTCATCCAAGCAGCTTCCTTGGCTCCTACTGTGGAAAGCTCTTGAAATCTTGTCAACGCTGATAAACACCACTCCATATATCCAACCAGAAAAATACCTCTCTCCCATCGTCACCTTGACTTGAATTTTGTGCTTTGGTGTGCATCGCTCCACCACATGCTAGCAGCTAGGCCCGGCAATTCTAATTCTTTAACAACCTAGATTTACACCTGACTTACTCTTACAAGGAATCACAATAGGAGATGGAGATTGGTTTTATTAGGCTACTCTTTTCTCACCACTAGTCTTGTTAGAATTAGAGCAAGATCCTGTTCCCCACATCCATGAAAGCTTACTAGCAATGTTTAAAACAGCTAAAAGTGGCTTTAAGGCGTTTTAGTTTAAATAGGCGAGGCGTAAGCCTCAATTTAAAGCAAAATGAAAGTAAAAAGTCATAAATAACTACATAATCACACAAATTTAAAGTTAACCAATGTAACAGTAATTATCATAGTCATAATAAATAGCCTTGAATCATGAAGTTGAAGCTAAAGTCTATTATTTCTTTTTGAATATTATGCTAGAAAAGATTCTAAAGAAAGAGAACTATCACATTGGTTTCATGACTGGAAGGGTGCGATTGCGTTATATATACTTCTAAATGATACTTTACACCCTGTTAATAGTTTAAATGTTTTTGTGATTCAAGAAGTATGTCATTAAAGTTATCAACTTTTTGTTGCTTAATGATCAAGTGTTTTAAAGGACAATGACACAAGTAAAAAAAAGTGATACTTTTTTATCCATAAAAAAGTATAATTCGTGGAATAAGGATTTACTTTTTTCATTCATGGATCAAAGGCAGACTCACATAGTTTAGAAGAGAAGGAAAATGGGTCAAGTCCCAAGAAATGGTAAATATACGAAGAAAACATAAGAACAATTGAGGCTTAAGCCTTGGGAGCCTCAAGGCGTTTGGCTGAGAGGCGTAAGCCTCACCATAGAGAGACGTAAGCCTTTTTCTTCTACCTTGAGGCTCAAGAATTGAGGCACTTTTCTATAACCTTAAATTGAGGCGAGCCTCAAGGTGTAAGCCTCAATTGTTTTTTTAAACATTGCTTACCAGCACCTAAGAGCGAATTGTCCTTCAACCCATCTGTCCATAACCCCATCATTTTTAGTGTACAACTAAGTACATTTAACTTCTTCCAGCAGACATCTGATGCCTATTGCCTACTGTAGCAGTGAGTGTTGGGGGGGGGGGGGGGNNGGGGGGGGGGGATTATGAAGAGATGCCAACTGTATAACCAATTTTCAAGCTTAATCGTTTGAACATACTTTAAGGAAGTTCACACTTGGATGAGAACGCCAAAGAAATAACCTTTGAAATTTTTGTTATTGATCAACCATATTCTCTCTTAAGCATATCCATCACTTCCTTCTTATCCTAAGTTAGATTCTCATACTACTAATATTTCTTTGGTAAGTTTCTCATACTACTAGTATTGGCAAATACTAATAAAATTCGATCTAGTATCAGACATCCTGAGGACTACTTATGCTTTAGCCCTTCCCTAGTTCACTGGTAATGGCCTACTAGGACCATTTTGGACTTATGATAATTGGCCTAGACCTACAGTCTCATGCATCAAGTTCTGTGAGCTTTTATCTTCTTTGTTTATGAGCCACGGAACACTTCCTATACACAAGTAATGTAAATTAGCAAAATGTGCTATCAAAATGTCTTATTGTTTGGTTTCAACCACCGATATGGGAAGATCATGTTGTTTCCATTCACAATATTCTGGTTACTAAATGTGATATGCTAATTTCTTGTTTTGGCAGGTAGAAGGCTAGTTTCAAATTGAAGCTCCTTATTGCTTTTTGTGTATTGGCTTCAATATCTTCAATAATTTTTGTATGGGTCAAACAATGCTTCCTCAAAAAGTGTTGTGGGAATTTTGATGTCAATGTGAGCTTCCCTTTTTCTTTTGACAAATTAGAGAATTGGATATTTGATCCTGAAAGCTCCTCTCCTACGTTAGTTGGGTTTTTACCCAAACCACAATATCAGCTTCTTATAACATTTCTTCCAGGATCAAATATCCAATGAAAAGTAAAGTAGACTTTTATTGAAATTGTTCTCAGGATTGATTCTTTTTCTTGGATAGTGACTCACACCTTTCTTACAAGAGGTCTTCAGAATCACCTTCACTCAATTTCTTAGACCAAAAAATTATAAATTTATAACTTGGAGGGTGAATATTAGTCACAGTTGAATGTGAGTGAGACATGATACAACTTGAATCACACGTATCAATATTTTTCATGTTTCTGATGATAAATGGGAAATTATATTGGTAAACATGTAATACGACCTTGTCCTTTACAAAAGGAAAAAAAGCAATACCATCAATTTTTTTTATTATAAAAGGCAGCAAGGTTCAAGATTTGGCAACCTGCACTAAAAGAGAAACGAGAGGAGAATATTAGTTAGTATTGTCATGTGTTTGTGTTTGGCATGATAATGAGTTCGGACATATGCTATACCAAAGAAGATATTTATATGATATTTTATATTTTGAGATAATAGAAAGTAATTAAAACAATATGAATGCTATTTTGTCTTGGCCTTAGTGCCTGAGAGGGAGAGGATTTTTCTGATTTGGCACTACTCTAATTATGGGTTATATACTCTGTCAAAAGTGGCTACCACTCTGATCACTCTGCTTGCATTGTGGTTGGTCCTTCTCAATGCTCTGGGCTCCCCTCATGGTGGAAGAAATTACGGACTTTAAAAGTCAAGATAAAAAAATTTCATTGGGAGGCTTCAAAATTTTTTTGGCCTTCCCTGCTCAACCTCAGGAGGCACGACATTAAGGTTAATGCCCTGATGCTTTTGAAAAGCTTTTGTCTCCCTGCCGATATCTCTTCAAACCAAGGCTGCTGTCACTTGTTGGTTTATCTGGTTCTCGAGGATCAATACTTTACATGGGGTAAGACCTTTTACTAGCGAAGATCTCTACCTTAGATCTTCTAATTTACTCTCCGTTTGGTCCCAGGCTCAGCACCTCAGAGCCCCGGTTTCTTTGTCAGCCTATATTCCCAGGCCCCAAAGTTGGTTTCCTCCTCCTCCTGGCCAGTTGAATCTTAATGTAGATGCCTCGATGTCTTCTTCCTCTTCGGATTTTAGTTGTCATCAGATAGCAGTGACGGGATCGTCTTAGCTGCTTCAAAATTTTACCCAGGAGTTCTTGACCCCCTTGAAGCATAAGACTTAGCTCATCTCAAAGGCTTATCTCTTCTCAAAGGCTTATCTCTGTCTAATAGACTTTGTGGCCTTGTAACTTATATCGAAAGTGATTGCCAGAAGCTAGTCCATCTTATCCAGTCTGATTCTATTTTTTTAGCTCATATGGTTCTTCTCATAGTTTCTATTAAGAAAGCTTTGTATCTTTGGCTTGATTTTCGTTTAGAATTTATTCTTCCTTGTAATCTTGCCGTTGTTAGGCTTGCTAAGTATGCTCATTTTCATCGTACTGCTAAGGTTTGCGTTAGGGTCTTGCCCTGATTATTACCATCTTTCTGTTGTTTAATCAATCAGGTTCTTTTCAAAATAAAATGAAAATAAATAAACCGAAAAAATTAGATAATTGAATTTTTGAAGAGATAATAAAGTTATTATGATTTGAGAAAATATTATAATATATAACGTGTGACGAGGTAATATATAGAGAAATATTTTATTGTTGAGCTTGTATTTTATTGGGAAAAAAAGTCAGATATTATTTTTTCACCTTCAAATAATTTATATGAGATATTATAAAGATTGAATGTTTTTATGGAGGATAAAATATTGAATAGAAGTATAATGCAATATTTATATTTGTTTTTAATCAATATATAACAAATCTTTTATGTGCTTTTTAGTTTTCTTATTCAATCATGTACCAAACACATGACAATATCGAATATTTTTAGTTCAGTATAGTTTAATAATTTCAGTACAGTTTAATACGGACAACCAAATATATTCTTACGCGCTTTTCTCTCCTAGAGGAAGAACCTAACACTACGTGACAGCATACTAAAGGTTAGTGTACATTGACACTATCATAAATGTCATTCACTCATTCGTCACCACAAGTAGTATTTTCTCAATGCTTCCTCTATACAAAGAGACTTATTCACTTCTCAGACCTTAAAACATCTCTCTGTCAACCACCATAGTCACCACCATTACTCACAACAAATTGCTCTCTCATCTGTTGTAGTCGTCGTCTAAGCTCATTGAGAATGTTCCTCCTCTCCACATTAGTCATATATGTTCCCGAAACTTTTGATTGACTAGACACCTTCAATTTTCACAACCAGTTAAGTCCAATATAAACTCTTATTTAAACGGAGTAGTCTAATACAATTTGTATGTGTTCCTATTTCCTAAGAAACAAAGAGAACTAGTTGTGCTCTTTTCTTGTTAGTCCGAAGCCAATCTTAAAGTATAAGAAACACAACAATTGGATTCGTTCCATGGATAACAGTCTAGAAAATCAACACCGTCAAGAGATGGAGAACTTGTATGTTGATAGCATGTTACTAGAAGAAGAAAGGGAAATCATACACGTCAACGAACAAACGAAAGTGAATGATAGGGTGGAATGTGAAATAGTTTACTGGGTTCTCTTTACACAACGAAGAATTTTAACAGATTGGCGATGAAGGAGACTTTATACTCGGCATGGAAACTCCAATACCTTGTTCGTTTCCTAGAAATCAAAGACAACCTGTTTCAGATAGTTTTAAGCAACAAAGAAGAAATGGAATTCATACATGAGTGTGGGTCGTGGCTTGTAGATGGAAACGTAATGTTCCTAACTCCGTGCACAAACATCTACAGCTCTCACCCATCTAAATCAAATATTGTAAATTATGGGTTCAAGTTCATGATCTCCAATTGGACTATAGAGGAGAAGCGACTATAAGGAAAGTTTATGCAGATTTGGGTCTGATTACCAGAATAAAAAAAAGGCAGGCTTTCAAGCGGAGTGGAACAGAGAAGATTGCCCAAATATTGTGCTTATTATGGACGCATTGGACAAGAAGTCAATTTTTGCCATCAATATAGAATGGAACATAGATCAGAGAAAGATGTAGTATTCAGATTTGGTAAAGAGATTAATACAAACACCGGTAGACGAAGGGTTATAAAGGAGACGCACGAGGGATTCAATAACACGGTAGCCTTGGATGAATCTTACACACACACAAACTCTACAAAGAAAGGGTTGGTGATGGCGAGTTTATCACCAGTGGCGGCAGAAGGGAGCCAGCGACAACAACCCCAGTGGACGGAGGAACCTCAACCAGAGGGAGCTTTCCACAAGATTCCAGAGGAGAGGGGCACAGTTGGCAATGGGCCCCAAATAGAAAATGGGAGTACGTCCTACTTGTCCCTAGGAGGAATAAAAAATAAGGAGGGAAGTCTAGGTAATGATAACCTGACAAAGGGCTTGGGAGTAATCATTTCATCTAAAAGTCAAATTGATGTAGGGGATTACTTCACAGGTGAGCTGAAAGGGTGGAAATTACTGAAAATTTTAACCAGCATCCGGTGGACTCACCCTTTAGCTCCATAGTCGGTTATGCTCCAGCCCACACCGAGTTGGGCTTCACAAAATTGAAAGAATATTCAAGTATTGGGCCAACCGACAGGCCAACTCA
The DNA here is from genome assembly GCA_003255025.1 of Datisca glomerata. Lineage (NCBI taxonomy): Eukaryota > Viridiplantae > Streptophyta > Magnoliopsida > Cucurbitales > Datiscaceae > Datisca > Datisca glomerata. The sequence continues at coordinate 17,955 of QANY01006056.1, forward strand.
TGACCTTATCTCCTCTAGTACAAGCAAGAAAGTTGGGGAAGAAAATTCTTTACAATCGCAAGGCTTCCCTCAAAGTGAAACAGAGTTGCTGACTAGTAGTCAGTAAGAAGATACCTCTTAAATTGGCATTGGAGGAGATTATTAATGGCACAGAGGGACATAAGATCATCAGAATATGCGACACTTTACAAGGCAGAATCAGCCTCAAGTGATGTGTATACAGGGGTTATGGAGACCGACCCAAAAAGGTCTCCGCATGAGCCATGTAAATGCTATGTTGGAACTGTCAGAGGTTAGGGAAAACCCTAACAGTTCATAGCCTAGCCGACATGGTGAGACGGGAAACAACAAATTTAATCTTTCTTCAGGAAACTAAAAACAAGAAATGGAAAATGGAAAAATTGAAGCAAAAGATTAACTATCGTAATGCGTTGATAATTGATCTGATTGATACGAGAGGAAGACTTTGCTTGCTTTGGAGGGATTCTGCAATGGTGCAGGTTAGTAATTTTACGTATTTCATGATTGAAGCTGACATTCAGGATGTTCAATTTCAATTAATCTGAAATTTTTTTTGTGTCTATAGAAGTCACGATAATAAGATCAGGTGCATTCAATTAGAAAACATAAAAGAAAAAATCATGTCCGAAAATTAGCCCGTGTTGGTAGCGGGAGACTTTAATGACGTCTTATTTGATTGGGAAAATGATGGGGGGTAATCCGGTGTGCTTTAAAGATGGGGAGCTTCTTCGCAACTTGATTCGTGAGTGTAATCTCATAGATTTGGGGTTTTCAGGAGATCCATTTACCTAGAGCAACCATAGAGAGGTCGGAACTATTCGCTACAGGTTAGATAGAATGTTGTGCTCATACACTTAGTTTCTGCAGTATAGCAAGGCAATAGTTCAACATAATTCTACCTTATTGCTAAATACCCAACCTAATCAAGCTACCATAAAGGTTTGGAAGAGGTTCAAATTGGCCCTTCGATGGTTGAAGGAGGAGAGATGCAGGACAATTGTGAATCAGGTATAGAATGTACAAGTGTTGGCTACGATAGAGGATAATTATGGGGAAACTAAAATCCTTGAGGACTCAATTAATTCAGTGGAGGAGGAAACACAATGTTAACTCCCGATCATGCATTGAAGAACTCTCGAAGGAGTTATGGAGGATGCATGGTGCAATCAATCATGATATGTCAACAATCAAGACTATTAGAAAAGGATATTGAAGTTGCTGTGTTAGAGGAAGAATGGTACTAGAGGAAAAAAATCTAGAATGGACAGGCATGGGAGATAGGAACACTTAAGTTCTTTCACTCCAAATTTAAGCAAAGAAGTCATGATTTAACGATCCATGGTCTGGGCAACGGAGAGGGTCAGTGGCTCGACAACCCTACTGAAACTCGGTGACGTGTAAGGGGGCATTTTAGAATCGTGTTTACTTCTCAATCCCCTTCGACCGTAGCAGAGGCGGTTGACATCCTTGACAAGGTTGTTTGCAGTGCTCAAATGGAAGTTATTTCTGGAGCCTTTTCAGAACAGGAAATACTTGAGGCACTACATCAGATGCAACTTTCCAAATCCCCGGGGCTGGATGGAATAACTGCTGGTTTCTACCAACAGAACTGGACTTTGGTGAGACAAGATTTCCTCTAGTTATTCGATAGATTTTATCACACGAGAAGATTACCCAAATGGTTAAATGATACCCATATTATTTTAATCCCCAAATAGACTAAAACCTATTCTTCCTTATGCGGTTAACGATTACCAAGGAGCCTTTTATTCAGGGAAGATAAAGTAGTGACAATATCTTAATTGCGCATAAGGCATTACATTCGTTGAAGCAAAGAACGAAAGGTAAAAGGGGAGAGGCTATCATTAAGCTTGATATGGCTAAAGCTTATAACCAGATGGAGTGGTTTTTTGTCAGTGGAGTCCTCTCCAAATTACTTTTCAATTGGGTTCAGACAGTATCCTATGAGATTTCGATCCATGGGGAGTTGATCGAGAGATTTCTCCCGCAGAGAGGATTGAGGCAAGGAGATCCATTGTCTCCTTACCTGTTATCTTATGTGTCGAGGTGCTTTCAGAAGCCTTTCCTAATGCTAAGTTAGAAGGATTGGTCCACAACTTCTCTCCCATAAGGATGCAACCGTCCATCTCGCACCTATTTTTTGTGGATGATGCAATTCTATTTTATAGAGCTTCGGTAGAGGAAGTCACATGTATTCAGAACATCCTGAAGTCATAAGAGAAGGCTTCGGGACAACAGGCTAACTTCAAGAAAAGATTTTTCCTCCTTACAAAATCAATTGGCTGAGATTTTGAATATCTCAAATTGTGGGGGTTTTGGAAAATATTTAGGCATTTTTGCGGTAATAGAGGGATCGAAAAGGATCATGTTCGATGGCATTAGAAATAAGATGGATCTAAAGGTGAATGGGTGGACAGAAAAATTCTTATGCAGTGCGAGCAAGGAAATCTTGCTCAAAGCAGTGGCAATGACACTTCCGGCTTATATGATGTGGTGCTTCAAAATGTCAGCCTCTCTTATCAAAGATATGGAGAGAATCATGGCTCGCTTCTGGTAGGGTTCAACATTAACTTATAGGAAGATACATTAGACCTCATGGGATACCTTAACGAAACCAAAGAAGGATGAGGGTTTCAATTTTAAAGATCTCTTTAGTATGAACATAGCATTTCTAGCTAAAAATGGTTGGTAGATTTTGAACAATCCATCCCTTTTGCTAGCCCATGTTCTGAAATATAAATATTTTCCCAACTCATTTTTTTGCATGCTAAGTCTCACGATAATGCCTCATGGGGATGAAGGAGTTTAATTTGGGGGAAACAACTGCTTGACATTGGAGTGCTATGGAAAATTGGTGATGGATGATCTATTAATGTGTGGCACGATCCATGGATCCAGAGTATGAATGTGTTACAGGCGCAATGTCCTCACAATGGGACAACTACAGTGGTTTCAGATTTATTTTTATCCAACCGGTTGGTGTGGGATGCTAGGAAAGTGTTCAACATTTTTAATCGGGAGGAAGCGTCTATTATTCTCAGCACCCCCTCCCTCCTCAACCCGTTCCTGATTCACTTTGATGGGCTTTTCTACATAAGGGAGAATAAATTGTAAGCTCAGGCTATAGATTAACAACTGTTTCATTCAATTTGGGGAGGAATGGAAGTAGGCATAATGAGGATTTGGGCAGTTCGGGTAGGGAGTATTTTGTCTAAAATTCCATCTGGAAACTTGATGTTGATCCAAAAATAAAAAATTTCATTTGGAAGTGTCTTAAAGGCTGCCTACCTAAGGGAGATATACTCATTAAAAGAAATTACAGAATTGATGATTCAGCTTGTCCCATGTGCGATGCAGGGGAAGAATCCATCATCCATTTACTTGTCCACTTTCGTTCGCGAAAGCTTTTTGGTTTACATCGAACCTTCAACTCAAAACGGACACGCTCCGAGGTAATACATTTTATTTTATCCGAAAAATTCTAATCTAAAGAAACTACCAACGTAGTGATCGGTCCCAATATTTTAGAGCTTTGGCTTATGATTTTTTGGTGGATTTGGAAAGCTCGAAATGATCTAATGATTAAGAATTATTCTCCGTCTCTTGAGGATTCAATTAGAAGATGGAAATCTTCCTTGGAAAAATTCGTGAGAGCCAAATAATCCAAAAAAGGATGCCCCCTCCTTCTTATGGTTTTCCCCGGGGAAATTTTTTATTAAACTTAATGTTAATTTTCCCCTTCTCTCTAATTTGTAGAGGATAGTTAGTGGTTGGGTTTGTAGGGGTGGATCAGGGGAGTATTGAGAGGTGGCTGGATTTCTTTGAATTCAGATTCTTCAGATCTAGAAGTGATTCGTTTAGCCATGAAGTCTTTATTTCTTCTTAGCATGGAGATTCAGATTTCGAGTTTTGAGTTGTGGGTCCTTTGTCAATCTGTTGAGGTTGATTTTGAGTATGTTAAGGATTTATTCCAGGAATTGTATAATTGTGCATTTGCTATTTTTATTCTAGTAGATGAGTCTGTAAACATGTCTGCTAAATTGATATCTGATTGGGCTTTCTCTCTCTATTATAGCTGTGAATTTGGTTCCCGTCCTCCTTCTTAGCTAGAAGAGGCTTTGGCTTTGGAGTCTGTTTATGTTTGATATTTTACTGTTAAAAAAACATAAACTCCTATATACAATGTCAACCCCTCCAATTCTCTTCTAAAAAAATACCTCAAATTCTCTTTTGCTAGTTGCTACTCTAGTAATTCCATTTTAGGGATAAAAGATCAGCACATTTTACAGTTTTTTCATTATTTTTAGCTAATTAACGGAGAGTTGCCAAATCAGCCAAATTGCTCCACTTATCCTTGAAAGAACGAAAAAATCTACAATGCCAGGAATAAATTTCCCGACATTGATGCTGGGCCATTAGATTGCTTTTGGAGCAATCCGGGCCACCTAAGGCCTAGCCGGTCACAAGTCAAAATATTTTTTTTCATCAAATATGTATAGGGGTTCATCAAATATGTATTGGGGTTCGCTAAATATATACTGGGGTTCACCAAATATGTACTAGGGTTCACCAAATATGTACTAGAGTTCACTAAATATGTACAAATTAATAATTATTAAAGGGGTTCACTAAATATGTATCGGAGTTCACCAAATATGTACGGGGGTTCACCAAATACATACGGAGGTTCACCAAATATGTACAGACGTTCACCAAATACATACAAAATTGACTTGTACATATTTGGTGAACCGCAATACATATTTGATGAACCACAGTACGTATTTGATAAATTCTGGTACATATTTAGTGAACCTCAGTACATATTTGGTGAACCCCAGTACATATTTGGTGAAACCTAATATATACTTGGTGAATCTCTGTACATATTTGGTAAACTCCTCCAAGAATTATTAATTTGTACACATTTGGTGAACCCTAGTATATATTTGGTGAACCCTAGTACATTTTTGGTGAACTCATCCAAAAATTATAAGTTTTATACGTATTTGGTGAACTTCACTACATATTTGGTGAATCTCATGACATATTTGGTGAGCCTCTAATGTAGTGGGGTTCACCAAATACATACAAATTAATAATTCTTGGAGGGGGTTCACCAAATATGTATAAGTGTTCATCAAATACGTACTGGAGTTCACCAAATATGTATAAGTGTCACCAAATACTGGGGTTCACCAAATATGTATAAGTGCTCACCAAATACGTACAAAGTAATAATTCTTGGAGGGGTTCATCAAATATGTATTGAGGTTCACCAAATATGTATTGGGGTTCACTAAATACGTACAAAATTAACTTATACATATTTGGTAAACTCCAGTACATATTTGGTGAATCCCTCCATGAATTATTAATTTATACGTATTTAGTGAACCCTAATACATGTTTGATGAACCTCTATACATATTGCGGTGGTTTTAGTATCTATTATGATGGTTTTAGTGTTTATAGAGGCTATTTAACGTCTACTGCGGCGGTTTTTGTGTCAATTGCAGCGGTTTTGAGCGTTTTGTGATGTTTTATACCAGAGATTTTTCTAACCTATACCAGTGGTCTATGCAACCTATACTAGCTGTTTATGACCCTATACCAGCAATTTCTGGCAATTTTTTCAATTTTGGGCAGTTTTGTTATTTTTCGGCAGTTTTGCATCAATACAATGATTTTTAGGGCCTTTTTACGGTGGTTTTTCAACAAATTCAATTTTTTAAAATTGATTAGGGTATACTCGATGAATCACAAATGAAGTTATCAAGATTATCAAATTTTCAATGTGAACATTAAGTACATTCACTTATATTTTAAGTTAGATTTGAATTAAGTAATGAATTGTTTAAACAATTGAACACTTACTCATAAACGCATAAGAACGTATTCTTGATTATGTTGTTGTGATTTTATAACATGCATCAAGTAAAATAATTTTTCACCATTTAATAAACATGTATAACCCTAAATCCCGGTTCATGTATGGAATCAAAATCAATAAGTATGTCGTACAGTCATATATGGATCTAAATTCTAGACCTCTTTCTCTCTTTCATACATTTATATCTTACATTTATCATTTTACACACTATTATGTCTTACATTTGGTGAAGCCCAGTACATATTTGGGGAACTCCTAATGTAGTGAGGTTCAGCAAATACGTGTAAATTAGTAATTCTTGGAAGGTTTCACCAAATATGTATATGGGTTCACCAGATATGTATTGAGGTACATCAAATACGTACAAATTAATAATTCTTGGAGAAGTTCATCAAATATGTACTGTGATTCACCAATTACGTATTGAGGTTCACTAAATATGTACCAAGTCAATTTTGGTGAAACTCTTCAAGAATTATTAGTTCTGTACGTGTTTGGTGAATCCTATACATATTTGGTGAACCTCAATACATATTTGGTGAACAAAAAAATTATTAATTTGTACGTATTTGGTGAACTTCAATATATATTTGGTGAACCTCTGTACTTATTTAGTGAATCTCAGTACATTATTGGTGAACCTCTCCAAAAAAAATAAATTTTTAATTTTTGGTGAACCCCTCAAGATTCCCTTTATACCCCACTACAAATTTGGTGAACACCAAAAAACTCAATCACCACTCTTCAGCCTCCAAACGCCATTCTTCAGTCTCCAAACGTGATCTTGAATGTGCAAATCACTATTCTTTGTTGCCAAACGCCTGTTAATGGTTCCAATCGCCAATCAACATCCTAAACGCAATATTTTAATTGGCGATCACCTATGAGGCTCCTAAAAGCCTTTTTCCCATAATCATCATCTTCACTAAATATCCAAAATTTATAATTTTTTAATTAATTATCGTACACCGGACAAATCATTGATAAAATAGAAAAAACCCATTCTTTAAATGCAAACATTCAGCATATTCACTTATTATGTGAAATTAGATTGGATTAAGTAAGGATTCCAGATGTAATTGAATATTTATTCATAAACTCGTTAAAAGTTGTCATTGATAATGTTGTTGTGTTTTTGCGACAAGTATCAAGGGAGACGAATTTTCACCATGAATAATTATAGGTCGTGATGCTATGATAGTCGGTAAAATATTTTCTTACACTTAGTTATTTTTATACACTTAGTCATTTTCACACATTTGATCATTTCATACATTTAGACATTTTCGCATACTTTATCATAGTCGATAAATTATATATTCACACAATTGGTCATTTTTACACATTTTTATATACTTATCATTTTCATGTAGTTGTTTTGCTACATTTGGTCATTTTTACATGCTTAGCAATATTTTCATGCATTAAGGCATTTTCACATACACTTAACTATTTTTACAACTTTTCACATACACTTAGGTACCTTAACTTATATTTAAATTTAGATTCAATTAAGTAGTGAATTGTCAAAATAATCAAACACTTATTCATAAACGCGTATAAATGTATCTTACATTGTCGTGATTTTATGACAAGTATCAAGTGAAATCATTTTTCTCTGTATAAAATTCTAGATCAGGATTTTATACCTTTAGTCATATTCACACTTTACAATTTCCACACACTTAGACTAAGTGTCAGAACTATATTCACACACTGAATAATTTTTGTACATTTTTATACACATAGTCATATTTTCACACATGTAAACATTTTTCACATATATGTAGTCATTTTTAGAACTTAACCACATGCACGTAAAAAAATTTATTCACTTTGTCATTTTTCATGTACTTGTATTGATACACTTAAGTATTTTCATGCACTTAGCCATTTTTTTCATACCCTTGGACATTTTCACACACTTAGTTATTTTCATACCCTTATCTATTTTATGCACATACTTAATAAATTCATCAATATATAAGATAATTTAATTCAAATTCTCTTTCATAATAGTATCTCAACCATTAATATCACTACATATGAATATTTTGTTCTCTTTTTTTGTTACAAATCTCTTCCTGACACTCTAAAAACACACTTCTGGTACTTTTTACAGCAGAAGTAGCAGAAATAGTAGAACAAGTTGCAATGCGTTTCTCATCTCCAATCTGTAATCTACGTAGAGGTCCTTCCATTTATTCAAGTTGTCTTCAGGGACTTCATGCATAAATCAAAATCTATTATGATGCTAGGCGATAATATAGAAAAACTAAAAAAATAAAAGCAAAAACAATGGAGATAAATAACGATATCCAAATATAAATTTTATCCGTTAGTCATAAACACACCTCATTTTTATCCGGTCATGTACATGCTTCTTAAACTACTTAAGGAAAATAAATAATGTATGCATTACATAAATTTGATCACAGGGTGTAAGGGAAAATCTAAGATGTTGTTGATTGCAATTAACAAAAATGGACAGGAATTTCTACAATGAGACCATTAAAAACATAGCAACTAAACTGGTCATGGATGTAAAAGTAATAAATACTATTGTGAATGTTGGTTAAGAGTGATTCCTATGAGTATATAGATAATAAAAATTTATCAGAATCCTAATCCACTTGACTAACTGCTAAGGCACACCAGTGAACCAAAACCATTGCTTCTATGTCTGTATCACATGGTAGTATTGATGTTGGATATACTAAGAATATATATCAGAATGTAAAGATGTTTAAATTTTTTTTCAATCACCTCTTTACAGAATATTTTTTGCCTAATTAGTCCCTACACTTACAAAACTGGACATTTATGCATTAATTTTGAAGAAAATTACTTGATATATGCTTAATAGAACTATTCTACAAACGTGTTGGAAGTTTTTCTGAATCAGTGATTTTAAATGAAAATAAAACGGATAAGATATACTAACTCAAAACTTTTCAAAAAGTCAATTTTTATAATATGTTTAACGGATATGAAAGAAATACATCACCTGAATCTGACCATCAGATGTTCCTACGACCAAAATTTATTCATTTTCGTCGGGGGCCATGCAAGTGGCCTTGCAATTTCTACTAGTTTGTAGAGTATATACTCTATATTTGTTTATCCTTCTCTCAAATTTCCGAGGTTTCTCCCTTCCACAATACTTTTTCAATTGTTAGTAACTCTTTGTATTTTCAACTTTTTGTTAATTTAATCTGAAAATCAATACAACTTTTATCCACATAACAATAATAAAACAAAGAAATAACATGAGAATTTTGAAATTTGGTACTATGACTTACTGCTCTTCCAGAAGAAGATAGACTCATTGTCAATAACCAGTTTTAATTACTAAAAAACGTACTTCCAACCCCACACAATGAGAATAGCCCACAAATCAACAAAATAGATAAGGCATGCAATTAATATAATCAAATAGCATACCAGATGAATTTTAAAGAGAATAAGTAAAACTAACTATAAAATACTTTCATTAATGGAAAACTCTCGCTGTCGGTTTCAGTTTTTACATCATTTAACAATTTAACTTAGAAAGAACAATAAACATAATAAAACCTTAAAACCCAAAAATAATTAGGCTTCTTTTGTCATAAATAAGATATAGGTTCTCTTCAAACAAATGAAGTGTAATTTATTAAATTTTATGACAGTTCAAGCCGATAAAGCATTAGGCTATTATATATCGAAGATGTCAACTAAAAATGAAAAAAGAAAATCTAAAAATGGGATATTTCATCAAGTTGGATAATCTGAAATCAAACTCATTACCTCCTGATAACAGATACACCATATAACCTCTTACATAAATCTACACCAGTATAGACAGATCTTGTATGCACACCAATGAGAGGTGTCATTCACGAAACATACTAGCAATGTTTTTAAGCAAAATGATAGCAGTTGAGGTTTTACTTTTTAACAGATAATGTAGAGCAATGAAACACAATTGATAAGATCAATTTCCTCTCATATAATTTCCTAAAATATTAAATTAAACAAGAAAAATAGTAATATTTTACTCACTTGGCATGAGATGGCAATATTTTAGAGGAATCAATACAAGAAAATCAGAAAAATAGCTACAAAAATTCTACAGAGAAATAACAAGTAATGAGTACTTAAAAACTGAAAACCTAAATCTTAAAATTATGAACAAAACAAAAATAGGAAAATATAGTTGGCACCTCATTAAGGATAAGTTCTGCTATTGCCTTCCCATTGTTCTTCTCCGCTTTGGCATGAAAATCCTCCCGGTTTGTCAGATATAGCTTACATAAATATGAAAAAGCCAGTAAGAAATGAACTTTTTCATTAGAAACATAAAGGTTGAAAAAATAATTCAGCGATGAACATAAGATGTTTCGATTTATAGGCAGTCTAGAAAAAAGTAAGGCGAATGGGAGAGGAAAAGGATGTCCATGTCATGCACATGTAATCCCTAACTCACCTGCGCCACTCTCTAAAAGGAAATCCTTCATCCGACTCCATTGTCACCGGAGACGGCAGGATTGGGTCGTCTGATTCACCATAATCTCCATTTAAACTCTTCCCCTTCAGGTCAGGTGAGCACATCGAGAATCATCCTCTAACATAGTTATTAGACGGTGGAGATGTAGTGTTCGAGACAAATAAAATGAGGGAGAGATAGCACGAAGAGAGCACCGAGACCGACATGGACAAAAGGCTTGCAACATAGAGAAAGGAGGGAAAACTGAGTTTAGTTTAGCCTTTAGGGTTTGAATGAAAATGAAAAGAAAAGGGAAAAATATAGAAATGCCCAAATTTAAGAAAGACAGAGAGAGAGCACCAAAATCACCGTGAAGAGAGAGAGCACCAAAATCACCGTGAAGAGAGAGGCAATGTGGCTGAATTTGGGCCGGTGGTGGAGTCGCCTGAGATGTAAATCGCGTGCCCTAGATTTTGAGTTGAAGAGATGATGAGAGGAAAAAGGAAAAATAGAGAAGCTCGCGTTTTTATTAACAAAGAAGAGAGAAAATGAAGAGATGATGCTTTGTTACCGGTTGAGCCATTTGTAAAGAAAGAGGGGGAAAACAAAATAACGGTTGAGATTGTCCTAGTCAGATATAACGGTCAGGATCAATCCCAACATCAATGTTGAGAAATCTTTTTTCAATATTGGGGAGGGGAGAGATCCCAAAAGAACAAGGAATTTCAATCAAACGAATGATAAGTATTGGTGTGGGTCACTCTATAATGTCGGGGACATTTTTGAGGTATTGATGTGGGTCACCTATAATGTCAGGGTTCTTATTTAGGCATGATAATGAAAGTTTTTGTCTGAATTCTCTAACACTTTTGTTAAACCCTCATTTAATGAACTCCAAAAAGCATTTGTTAAAGCTCCAACAAATGAGGGAATAATTTAGCTCATGTGGATCATCATATCAAATCTAAACTATCCAAGTTGAATCAAACTGCAACGGTAAAAAAATTAAATTAAAAAAATTAGAAAATACTCTTTTTGCATTTACCCAATTTGGACCCAATCTGAAGTGTTCAGCTGTGATCCCACGGCATAGATGGGTCGAACTGCCTCTGTCATTGGAGTGCCAATGATGGAGGAATCGGATCCTTTAATTTGGGTACTATTGCATTAACATGCAGTCTTAACTTAGTAGACTTAATTACTTTTTTTATATGGGAACCCAACCCATCGTGAAAAAAAAAAGATCCATTAAAACTAAAAAGCCATATATTACAGCTTCAAACTTCAATAATACAATTAAACCTTGAAGAGAACAAGAAATGAACCAGATTCTTAGCTACACCCTTAAGACAAGAATTACTACATTTACATAAACCCCTCCAAATTATCATATTTGAATCATTACATTCTCCACACACCAAGTTCATTGTCAAAAACCATTGCAACAGAGACAAACAAATATGCAAAAAGAATGGAAGACGGTGTAAAGCAGCAGCATCAGCATTTAGGTTGTCTGAGACAATGTTTAAATGTTGTCCAAACCAAATGTACAGACAACCTAACTTCACATCCCAAGGGATCGGTGATTAAGGGAAGAATGGTAATTATGCATGATCATCATGCCCAATCATGTCTTGGAAAGTCTACCTCTCTTCAGGTCTACAGTAAAACACAACTTGACCCAAGTATGTTCAATCTTATAGGATTAAAATTATGCGTTGTTTTGTGAGTGCTACGTTTCGATTTCATCTTTAAATAATTGAAGGAGTACAGACAGAATGATAAATATTTTTTTTTCACTTTCCCTTTATTTATCTCTGTTTTCCGTATCATTTGTGGTTAGCATATTATTATATTCGGAATCCATAATTTAAAATAAATTGATTAATGAATTAAAAAATGGTAAAACTAAAATATTAGGATATTAGAAGTTTGATATAAAATAATTATTTAATTAATATACAAAAAAAAATAATAAAAGTATCCAACCTATTTGATTTCCTGACTTTTAAAATTTTTACATCAAATAAATAGGAGACCTGATCAAATGAAATATAACTTTTTCTAAGCATACTACTGGTACCATGAAAAACAATCTAACGACCTAGACAGGTGCTTTTATTTGCCTGCTACTCTATTGATAATAACTCCTAAACAAGGTCTAAGCATTGTTCAATAATTGTTTTGTCATTTTGAAACAAACAGAGACAGGCAAAGGGAAGTTGAGCGACAAAGCGTACTTCAAACAAGGAAAGAGCAACAAAAGTAATGGTGTAAAAACCATTATCTATAAAATAAAACTTCATGTCGAACCAGACTTTGGAATTCCAGGTGCTTTTATTGTGAAAAACCAACATAAACAAAAATTCTTCCTCAAGTCTGCATCTCTTCAAACACCCAACAATCAATTTGTCCATTTTCATTGCAACTCTTGGGTTTATCCTGTTGAACTCGCCAAATTCGATCGGCTTTTCTTCTCCAATACGGTGAGTTAACGGGGATAATGTTAATCGAGACTATAAATTCATGTCATAATTGAGACCGATATACTTCTTATATTCTCTTTCCCCTTGATTTTATAACGCTCTTGTTTTGCCTTTTGGCTTTTTTTTCTCTTAATATAAAACGTTAAGAAAATGAAAAAATAAACTATTGTTTCCTTATTAGTTTGCATTTTATGCATGACGTGAGCACCATGATGCTAAATCACGGGAATGTATGTAGCCTCACGTCATGGTTATGGTTAGAGAATTCCTAGTCATCGAGAAACTGCCGATTCAATGAAATAATGGAGCTTTGTGTCTGTTTTTTTCAGTGCTATCTTCCAAACAAAACACCTACATCTCTAGCAGATCTAAGGAATGAAGAACTTATCAACCTCAGGGGACATGGAAGAGCAGAAGTAAAGGAATGGGAAAGAATCTATGACTATGACTACTACAATGATTTTGCGCGTCTTGATAAAGGTCCTCACCATTGCAGACCGGTTCTTGGTGGATCTAACTCACATCCATATCCTCGCAGGATAAAGACGGGTCGTCCTCCAACCCATGCTGGTATTACAACTTCTCTCTCTCTTATTCACTAGACAAGGCAATAAGTAAGGTTGATACCCATGCACGAATTGAATTTTATCCCATTCAATTCTCAAATTAAGATCTAATGAAAACCAAGGCGGCAGCTCAACTAGCAAACCCTTGGGTATGCTCCCTAGAGATCCTGTGTTCGAGCTGGTCCTTGGTCACTAGAAGTTTAATTTCGGGGTCTGTGGGAATTAGTCGGACAGAACCCTGGATACTCGGGTTATCAGAAAAAAGATCTAATGAAATAATATTTTTGTGTAGATCAGTCTACGCAAAGCCACCCAGAGAGAGTCAATTTAGAAATCTACGTACCTCCGGACGAGAGACTTAGCTACCAGAAACTATCTGAGTTGCTGTCGACTTCAGTTCAGGCTGCTGTGCACTTCCTTGATCTTCCAGTGGACGAGTCTACATTCTCTGAAGATTCAACTAGTTTAAAGTCTTTTGGTGAGATATACGAGATTTATAAGGGCCAAAGAAAGCAAGCAGTTGTGGACTGGGTGGAAAAGAAACTGCAGAAAATTGATCCCGGTATGATTTCCAGAGAAACTACTCAGAAAACAAGTAGAAAAGATATTCCCAAATTTCAATTACCTCAGATTGTCGCAGGTGATCGTATGTTAGTTGGTGGAAAGTTATCCAAGCATTATAATGATTATAGATAGACAACATTTTGGTTTCTAATGGTTTCCTGTTTTCAGAAAATGAGTGGGTGTGGAAGGATGATGAGGAGTTTGGCCGCCAAATGCTTGCCGGAATTAATCCAACAAGAATCCGATGCTTGGAGGTAACTACCCGCAGTCAAAGGCTTTTCATCTTTGGAGCATCTTTACAAATTTTACAATGTTTTGTCAGTGTCCGATCTTCTCTTACTGTTCCAACGTGAAACCACATTGGTATTCAGAACTATTGTCTCTGTTTTCCCACTCTAATGGAATTCTGTCAGGATAATAGCTGCTATAATGTAACAGATTTTTCCACCACAATGCAAAAATGGAGTGAAAAGCAAACTGAAGGCATCAGACATAGAGCACAACCTCGACGGTCTGACTCTTAATCAGGTCTCATATAAAAAATAATCCTCATTCCGAAGCTTTTCGTGAAAATATAGATCTTAAGACTCATGAACTCAAAAATCATCAATCTTTGACCTCAGGAAGCTTAGTTGCGACATTTTACAGTTTCTCTAGCACTAAAAGGAAACAACCATCTCTTCACTTCTAGTTTTCCCTCTTAACTCTCATGTGTATGTACTATTGATTCTAACCTGCAATCTAATATTAACAGGCAATATTAGAATGGAGGATATTCATTCTCGATCATCATGATTATCTCGTTCCATTCCTAGATAAAATAAACACAAACGGCGTTTTCGCTTATGCATCCCGAGTGCTACTGTTCTTAAGGAATGATGCTACGCTGAAACCAGTAGCAATAGAACTCAGCTTACCCGGTCACACTCCTGAACAAGAGTTGAGTTGGGTTTATCTTCCAGCAAGTAAAGGCACTGAAGCAGCTGCATTATGGAAACTCGCCAAAGCTCATGTTGCAGCAAATGACTCTCTTTACCATCATTTAATCACCCACTGGTGAGTCCAATCGTAATTAACTAATTAAGCAAATGATTCTCAAACAAACAAATTTATAGAAGTGATGGAATCTTCAGGTTACATACTCATGCAGTAGTTGAGCCATTCATCATTGCCACACGAAGACAGATAAGTGTTATCCACCCAATTTACAGACTACTAGATCCTCATTTCAGAGACACCATGCATATTAATGCACTTTACAGGAGCTTCCTCTTAAATCCAGAAGGAATAATTGAGAAAATACTGTTTTCTGGTAAAATCTCCATGGAGTTGTCTTCTGAGCTCTATAAAGACTGGAGATTCGACCAACAAGGCCTCCCTGCTGATCTGCTCAATAGGTTTTTTTTCTTTCAAAAAGATGGATTATTTCCTTTTCAATTTTCACAATTATATTAGCTTCGATTTTACAATATATATTATTCAGGTACATGGCCGTGGAAGACCCAGATCCCGAAAATCCAACAGGGGTTCAACTACTTTTCGAGGACTATCCCTACGGAGTTGACGGACTTGAGATATGGGCTGCAATCAAGACATGGGTAAAGGACTATTGCTATATCTTCTATGAAGATGACAATTCAGTGAGTCGCGATGAAGAAATTCAAGCATGGTGGTCAGAAATTCGACATGTGGGTCATGGTGACAAGAGCCATGAGACCTGGTGGTATCAAATGACCACACTTTCCGACCTAATAGAAGCATTGACAACTCTCATATGGATTACATCAGCCCTTCATGCTTCAGTAAACTTTGGACAATATGCATATTCAGCTTACCCTCCAAACCGACCTACAAAATGCCGGAAGTTTATTCCCGAAGAAGGAACATTTGAATATGCTGACTTCTTAAAGGACCCGGATAAATACTATCTCGAAATGTTGCCTACCAAATTGGAAATGAGCCTTGCTATGATGTTAGTAAAGGTCATTTCACATCACACATCAGACGAAATATACTTGGGTCAGAGACCATCATCAGAATGGACAGACAATGAAGAAGTTCAATGTAAATTCAACAAGTTCAATGAAGAACTTTTAAGGATAGAGAGAAGAATTATCGAGAGGAATAGAGATCCTAAGCTTAAGAACAGACTAGGCCCTGCTAAGATTCCCTACAAGCTTTTGTTTCCTGACACCTCCAATGTTACAAACCAAGTGGGTATCACAGGGAAGGGAATCCCCAACAGCATATCTATTTGATGTGCTTTCACATCATATCAACAAATTAAATGCATATTATAACAAGTACAATGTCTAATACCTTATTATAACTTCACAGCATATGAATAACTTTAAACAGAATATTGAATGACAACTCTGTAAGTTAAACCAACAGACAATTATCTGAGTATGACAATATGAAATCTAGTACATAATGATATGTACCCAAGAAAAGAAAACTATTACGTACAATGGATAGGTCAAGAAAGCAAAATGACTAATTGCAAAAACATAATTCAAGTACTTGATTAAAAAATTGCTATCATCATATGTGATTCAGTACTTAGAAGTCATCTCTAATTGGCTTTTGCAAAATACTGCAAGAGTGATGACCAAACAAGTTACCCGATTAGCCACGTATTCAAGAAATAATACCTGTAGGGGATAAGTCTCTGGCTTCTTGTCCTACAAACAACCTTAGATTAAAACAGTCACGGATACTTATTAATCCTAAATTCCAGGTATCTCTTTTGTATTTTCACCAGTGCTGCATTTTATAAAACTAGAAGTATATTTGAAAGAACTTTTTCACACTTATATTTTTTAATAAGCCTCATTATTTTTTATTTTTGTGGACAAACACTATAATTGAATTTATAATGATTTAACTATTTACAATTATTTAAGACACTAAAAACTTTCCGAACAAAACTTGGTAATGATGTATAAATCAAAATTGTCTCGCAAAAAAAATCATCTATCAAATCATCTAAGTTGATCAAAGAATTCAATAGACCAATAGATTTCTGAAGAAGCTGTCTCAGAACCAGACTCCAAAGGGACATTAGCGTCTGCTAAAGCTTTGTCTAATGACCCCGCTAAATCTGTCTCCCATAAACCTAACCTACAGACCTTTATATAAGTTTCATAGCCTGCTCCTCTTAGGCCTTCTGAGATCATTTCCTTTAGTGATCCTGAAACAGTATGGCTATTCATTGCATCCAAGAAAGTTGAAGATAAATCTGGTTGCCAGAAAACAACAATTGCACAACTCTTGTCAACTAACCACACATCAAACTCTTCACGGAAAACGTCATGCGATCCTTGGAGCAAGGTCTTCAACAACCTTGCAGTCATTTCACCTCTTAATCCCCACAAGAAAACCAAATTTTTACAGCTCACTCTTCTTGAGTTTTTTGTCCATACCCTGACATCTCCATCCATCGACTCTTCAAGGCTGGTGGAGCGTGTATGAAAGATTTTTACATACTTCTCAAGAGCAGGTGACAACTGCTTGTCACCAGGTTGGACACCACTGGCGTCAATTTTTAGTATGGAGCAGATCTTTGCAAATAAATGACATAGCCTCAAAACGTCATCGCCATGATTCTTGCCTTCAGTTCCTGTAGCAGATAAAAACTGATGTATGATATACAAAACCAGGAATGTTTCCATCAAACAACTCTGAATTTTCAGTGATCAACCTTGATCCAGAATTTTCATGTTGACGGGAGCAAAATAGTGATTCTTCAAGTACGACTGCACTGCAGCCATGTTTGTCAGTTTTGTCAGTGGGCTAATCTCCCTCATCAGATGGCAGACATCAACCACAGTGGGAAAAACCAAATCTAACGAGTAAGCAAACTCTTCTATTGTGGGAGGTAGGGTGGAAAGGAATTTCGAATATATGAATGTAAAATCTGCAAACTATGATGCCATATTAGAGAAAATGTATAAATTATAATAAACAAAAATTATTAAAGCAATTTGGAATGTTATATTTTGACATACCACCGAGGGAATTGTAGGAGACAACAGGCTTCTGTGAAGCAGAAATCATTTCAATCACCTCCCGGAATCCACGAAGTCTCTTGTTCTCTTCCTCTTCAAGATTTTGAATTTCTCTCTGCATTAAAATCAGTGATATGGTTTTAAAAAAATAAAATAAAATTGACCATGTATAACCATTTATTTACATTGACATGTACTTTAAATAGATCGTTGTCCTCCTTTGAACTTGTATAAATAACGCGAACAGCCTGACTTCCTCCACCCTTTGCTGGGATTACTAACGAGAACAGGTCATCCGAAAACTCTTCCAATAGCTGCAGTAAAAACCCAGAAATGAATATAAAATTCACATGACTAGCATCAAAAGTATCAGGGACGGAGTAAGAAATTTTCTTAAAGGATGCAAGAGCATTCAATGTAAAAAAAAGTTACAAAAAATATGATCTGGGTGAAGTTAGTTACTAAAGATTTTTACCAAGATATTGATCAAAAAGTAAATACAACAAGATTTAATCTTTTCCAATTCAAAAATATAACTTTGTTTTGATTAAATTTATCTTTTTCAATGTGTATAATCAAGTAATTGGTTAGTTATTCATCTCTAATTTCAATTGTGTAACCAATTCTTTACAATTCTAGTATTCATACTAATTTACTTCATTCATGATTTAAGATTAGAAGCAAGGTTGTTAAATAAACTAGTAAACTATAAAGAATAAGGTTGAGAAACCAATATGTGATCTCCATAGATAAAAAATTGTCTAATGCTAATATATAGTTTATTTGTCTCAAACCAAAGGGGGGCGGGCAATTACCCCCTTCCTACAAAGGTGGCTCCATCCTTGACAAGCATATACGGACTCATTTGCATTATTTCTGCTACAAGGCATCAAACACATCTATTTACCTCTAATACAAGCTGCACTTGACGTTCACTACAAATGTCTATATTTATACATGGTCGTGATCCATACTGTTCATTGCCCAAGATGAGCTTTTTTAGGGATCTCAGTAAGGCCTCTGCAAGTACGACAAGAAATACTCAGATCCTTTGATTTTCAGGGAGAAAAATTTGAAGATGAGAAAGTGCAGTATTTTTTTCTCTTACCATTTGTCTTCATTCCTGAATCACAGGCTTCTTTCCAATGCTTAATTCGTGATTTCACCCTTTCAACAAAAAGAGTATCAGCAACAGTGAGTGTAGAAGATGATTTCATCAAACATGTACTAGGTTTTGGACTTCCAAGTCGAACTTTAGCTAAAGACTCCTGTGCTCTAGATAAGTATGATAATCCTATAAAAAAACAAACAAATGAAGTACAGCTTAAACACCAGCATTAGTTTTAAACCTGCAACTAACTCTTAAAAGTTTTACATTATGGGAAAAAAACCTTTACCACAGATCCAAAATCACAAACTACAAAAACGTGTTGAATTACAATTCTGATACACAAGCGCATTCATCTTAATCTATTTTTGTGTTGTGATCTAAAATTAAAAAGGAATGAAAAACATAATACCTCAGATTTATTAACTAATAATTTTCTTTCGGTTCCTATTATTCAAAAGTTCAAAATGGACGGCGGCAATGAAGTATCTGTTTATAAAAAATATATCATTCCGTTCATCCTTGTTAAAAAGAAAAGAAAATTAATTGTTCAGAATATACAACATAAAAGGAGAAACTATTTCAATTTCTTTAGAATCTCTTATGTAACAAATTTCTTTAAAGTCTTTACTTCCTTTTGTAACACTGCTAATATAATGTAATAATCATGTTGCAAATACGTCGTAAAATGAAAAATATAACAGATGGAAAACTGACTCTCAAATAGACATCTTTAATTGCAAGAACATTTGTATTGACAAAAAAGAGACATTGTGGATGAACCGAATGAAGGAAGGCAACTAAGGTCTTATAAGGGAAAGGCACAAGACTACACACTAGACATCAAATAGTTGTCTTTGTACATTCTACAGATTTTAAAGAGATGGAACCTGACATTCTCTACACTCTATTTGAAAAGATCGATTGGAATCCAATCCAGTGGTTTCTGCTGAACAGCATTTGAGTTGCAGTTAGCCCTCTTCTAATAACATGCACTTGCTGAATACAGACATGATAAAGATGAAGCCAAATAATCCATACCAGTAAGTCTTACCGTCATATATACAAGCATTAAAATCAAAACCATCTCGTGCCATGGACGTCAAATATGATGTTTGACACGAAAAACTGTAAGCTGGCATCCCAATATTCAGCTCATCCTTAGGGAACAAATGGAAGTTAAACCTGCAAGAAAGCAGGAAACATAACATCAATGATTATCTATTTAAAAATGAACCAAAATCAATGCTAGGACCATCCTGCATGAAACTAGAGTTACAATTGCAGTAGTTTTTCTCCAAAGCTGAAAAACAGAGGTAGCGAATGGGTTCATTTACGAAATACGCAAGTAGCATCCATCTCTGAAAATGGATTAATTGTCCAAAAGTGTCTCAGAAAGAACAGAGACAGTATAAGATAAACGAAGCAAGCACTTACGGATGCGCAATTACATCAGAAGCCCTAATGGAGAAGGGGGAGACAGCAAACTGAAGGGGTTGAAATTTCTCGGCTTCATATTTGGCCTTGAAATAGGCGATGTTGGGTGTATCGAAGGAAAGAAAGCGGTGCCAGGAGGACGAAAAAGAGCCGGACTTCTGAAGAGAAACTGCAACGAAATCAGAGTCGGAGATGCAGTTCTTCAAATCCTCCAAGCAGTCAGGGAAGTTGGACTTGTACACTTGCTTTACGTTCCACTTCTTGGCTGCGTTGCTGCAATATAGACGTCTCTGCAACTGCAACCGCAACCGCAACTGTAACAAAGAAGACAGGGAAGGCATGGTGGTCACTGGTCAGCTACTGAACCGAGCTTCTTTTTTTGTTTCTTTAGGGGTGTCCAAATGTCCCCGAACAACTGTCTCGTCCGTAAAATCATCCCGAACTGAGCGAGGTGAAACGGTTTTTTTATTTTAATCAGACGGGACGGGATGAAAAATTCCTATCCCGTTTGGGATGGGATGGGAAACGAGACAAAATCTCTCGTCCCGACTTTGTCTTGTCTCGTCCCGACTTTGTCTTGTCTCGTCCTGATATATATATGTTACATTTTGACATTTTCCAACCCTACCCCTATCTCAGTATCTCTCTCCCCCGCGACCTCTCTCTCTCCAGTCTCCCTCGCGAGTTCGTTGCCGTCTCCCTCACAAGTTCGCCGTTGTCTCTCTCATCTCCCATTATCAAGTTTCCCCAACTCAAACTTTCCATCGTCTCCGTCGAAGCATTCGTCTTCCTCGTCTCTCATTGCCTTTCTCTCATATCGAGCTCAAGCTCATCCCTTTCTCTATCTCTTTGAAGGTAATTTAAGATTTCAAACTTAGAAACATAGATCTGTTAATTTCGTCCCCTGCTTCGGTGCTTCTGCTTCTTTTGTTAAAAATAGAACTTCTGTAGATTCTAGGACTTACAAACTGACGATTTCTTATCAGCACAATATGGGAAGTTCCTTGTATTTTTATCTGCAGAAACTTTTGTAGATTTTGGGACATATTCTGCAACAAAATCTCTTCATAAAATTGATTGGCCTACAAATGGAGAACTTAGCCAATCTGCCGAACTTTGAAAATAGAACTTAGATCTACGTACCAAAAAATTAGAACTTAGATTTGTTAAGCACTGTCAGACTGTTAGCTATATCCTGGATTTTAGAGGTAGATCCCGTTTCGATTCATCTGCCTCGATTTTGATTTTAGACTGTTAGCTATAAAACTTAGAAATGTTTCGATTGTTTGATTCTGTTTCGATTCGTCTATCTCTGTTTTAGACTATTAGATTAGACATGTCATTAAGTTTTATGAATGTATACTTTTTCAAATTTTAATTGTTGACATATTCACGTAGATGTCTAGGTTGCTTGAAAATGAAGCCCAATCAGAAGCATCCGAGAATTATGAGGTTGAGCACGAGGACATACAAATGCAAGATAAGGACATTGAACCTGAGGTTGTGTGTAAGGAAAGGCAATCTAAAGCTTGGAATCACGTTTCTCTCGTCAAAGGTACGGATAGGAATGATGATAAAGCTAAGTGTAATTATTGTGGTACGTTGATAAAATGTGGGTCTAAAATTTATGGTACATCTGGTATGAATAACCATCTAGATAGATGTAAGAAAAATCCTTATAGGTTTGTCGATTCTAAGCAGAAAACCTTGGTAGTAGAACCGAACACTGAGGGAATTGGAGATACTAGTTGATCCATTTCGTAGCTCGTTGGCTCCCCAAGAGTTGAAGCTCTTATTTGCCTTCGTGATTGGTTCCGTGCTGAACCATTATCCACCGATGAGTTGTTGGTGGAGATTGAGGACGGGGAAGAATATAAGAAGGGTAATAAAACTTTACCTATTTATTTCAAGTTCAACAATTTACTTATTTATTTATTATTTATATTAAACTTATGCTTTATTTCTTATTGTCTTTAGTGTTTAAATCACTCTAATACCTTCACATTGATGATTGAACCATGACTAAGGATAGATGACTTGAATTGATCTTCTCAAGATCTTGTCCATCTGAATCTGGAATTGGACGATGGCTGTTAATTATTGGGTTCTACTTTCTCCAACTTCTTTTACCTTTTGAATTATGAGATGTATTCTGCATGCTACTTTCTCAAATTTTAATTGTTGACATCTGAATCGATTATGAGATGTATTTTGCATGCTACTTTCTCAAATTTTTATTGTTAACATCTGAATTGATTTTGTTCTGCCACTCTTGTTCCTGTTTTGAAGATGCGTGCAATTAAGCTCCTGTTATTGCTCTTTTTATCTTCAGGATTTTTATCTTCAGGGTTTTTTTGGTTGGTGGTAGTTATCTCAGGATCATGTTCGTATGAACCTTTTAGATGTATTCAAGTATTTAACTTTTAGTTGTATTTGTATTCAAGTATTTTATAAAAAAAAGTTGTATTTTATTAAAATTTTAATTGTATTTGTAGTCAAATATTTGATTTAACCCAGAAAAATGGTGTTAGGGATAAATATAATTTTTTTCAGGCCCAAAATCGTGCTGAGGCTATAATATCATATTTTATAAAATATGATTTAACCCAAAAAATGGGCCCAAAAGACCAAAAGTAGCCCAAAGGTGTTCAGAAAAAATCCAAAACGCAGCCCAAAAAAGCCTAAAAAATGGGAAAAAACCCGTCCCAACCTCGTCCCCGTCCCGTTCAAGATTTCCCCTTTACACGGGATGGGACGGGACTAAAAAAATTATCTTGTCCAGTCCCGTCCTGTGCACACCCCTACTTTCCTTCAAGTTGTCCTAAAAAATTGAAGGGATTTTTTTTGCTAAAGTAGACCATACACTAACCATTTTACAGAAATTGACACTTACGCTAATTTTTGCTTACCCTCGCTTCTAGCATACCTTCCACTCAAAATGTATTTATTAAGTTCCATATTTACCCTTCTCCTCATTTCTCCTTACTCGATTTTCATTTTTTTCCACTTCTTCGTCGTCTTCTTCAGTTTCTTCATTCTTCATCCAACAGTAAAATATTTATTTTTTAAGTATTTATTTATTTTTTTTTCTAGAATGTTGTTTGAAATTCATTTGGTTTCTTTTTCTGGAAAGCTTGAATTTTGGACGAAATTTGATGGGTTTTGTTAATTTTTCTTTTGACCCAGATTTGAGAGAGAGAAACCTGTAGAGAGAGAGAATGAGTTTTGTTAATTTTGTACTACTCAATGGGGTACACTAGTATCGTGTAGCCATCATGTAGACTACATGATGAGAAAACGAGCATCTTCTGTTAAGAATACTTTTGAAATTGAAGAATAAAATATAGTCTCAAGTATTTGAAAATTCATTAAAAAAATTTAATGTTTCCGGTCTGATAAACTTCGGGAGGGCGTAACTTTTGACTTGGGTTGAACCATATGGCCAGTAAGATATCAAATCAAAGATTATTCAAAGATCTACACGCGTGGAAAAATTTGTGTAGCCCAGTTTCAGGCTAAAAACACTGTTTTAAGCACTTTTGGAGGCCTCAAAATTATTTTGTTCATAAATTTGGGTATACGGGCTACACGATGGCTGCACGATACTAGTTTACCCATCGTGTAGTCCACACGATGTCAGTGTACCTATCGCGCAGACTACACGATATCAGGGTACCCATCGTGTAGTCTACACAATGGCTACATGATGTCCGTGTATCCATCGTGTAGTCTACACGATGGCTACATGATATCAGTGTACCCATCGAGTAGTCTACAAGATGTCAGTGTACCCATCGCGTAGTCTATAAGAGAAGTATAAAAATGCAACATTTATTTCTTGTAGTCTATAGGGGATCAACATCAGGTTATCTCCCAGCATTACTGAAAAATCTGAAGTAAATTATAAATAAATTGAAACAATTTTCCCCTTATCCTCAGACTTGAAACTATTAACTTTCTCTGCCATAAAATTGCATGTTAAGAATATGAGAAATTATCGATTAAAAAAAGAAAACCACGTAAATGACACTCCAAAAATGAAAAACATCGAAGGATTAAAAAAGTGAAAAGTCGAAAAAGAACTAGAAGAAGGAATTACTGCTCAAAATGGGAAAAACCCCATTTTCAATTTTGGTTTATGGCTAAATCTGATTCAGATCTGTAAAAATGGGCAAAAACTCATTTTCAGATCTAGGTCAAATCTAGTTTGTCTTCTTTGGTTGCAGAGATTCAGTCATCTTCTTTTGCAAGAACGTAAAGGTCATCTTCTTTGGTTCATTCATGTCTTCTTCAGGTAAAACTCATTTTACACACACACACACACACAGAGAAAGAGAGAGCAAAAGCATAGAGAAATAGAGAGGGTGGTAGATATTTGGATAAGGTTAAGAGTAAACATGTAACTTCATAAATGTATTTTGAGTGGAAGTCTTTTATTACTTAGCTTAGGAGTCGTGCGAGATGAAAGTCTAATGCACGGTTTTGAATGAGAGAAAGAAATGGGCAGGTGCCAGGGGCCAAAAATATTTTAAGGATCTATTTCTGTAAAATAATTAGTGTATGGGTCTACTTTAACAAAAAAAAGCCCAAAATTGAATTGGGGCCAAAGTTTTGCCACAAAACTGACGTATTCTTTCGGGAGAAATTGCTTAGAAAGGATTTTTAGAGTGAAATGAATGAAATTAAGAACTTTAACTTTTCGTAACGAAATCAAACTCTTTTTACTATTATTTTGCACCTTATTTACGTTGTAAAATGTTATATTTCTATGGATATCATTTCTATTCCTAGAATTAAAATTCTCAACTCTCTATGGATTTTCCTCTTACTATAAATTTCATTTTTGTCAATATTGACATGTAGATAACGTCAAAATGCTCTCACACTAAACCTAGATCTAGTAAAAAATTACTATTAGAACTTAATCTAGCACACACGAATTTCAACTGAACATCTTTAGACTAACAGGACAATTTAGTCTTTTTCATGTAAAAATGATTGAATTTCGTTAAAAATCAAATAGGGTCCTCAAATCATTTTTTCTTTTACAATTGACCCTTATAAAAAATATTCTTCTTTCAGATGTAGCCTCTTTTGTACGTAGAAAATTCTAAGACAGTTTATTCATATACTTATTCATCATTATTCATAATATTAACCATGATTATAGGCTATAATTGACTAAATTACACTGTTATGAGTATTTCTTGAGCCCCCCACCAGGCAAGGACACACGTCATTTTCCCTCATACCAAGACCTCTAGGACCTCTCCAGATTTGTGTCTCCACAACTCGGGTTCAAGAGAGTTGCCCCATAGCCTTGGAGTAAGGTTCGAGGTCCAATTACTCATACCAAAACTGGAAGTCAGGACAGACTAACCAAGGACTATAGGGGGAGACACCTCATCATCGATGACATGGGACCGTAAGTTAGGGAAACAATAGGTCAGGGCCTTTTGGTTTGGGTAGCTCGGGAGACCACACACTCACGTCACTCTAATCATTACTAGCTGAAAGTAGGTTTTCATGCGCCCTGTATAATTGGATATACGATCCCTTAGTCTAGTCATCATTTTTCATGTCAGACGTCTCCCTTAAGTCCACTCAGCCCTCCTTTACGTTAGCTCGAAGAACAAGGGTATTAAATGTTGCCTCATTTCTCAACCAATATGAATGATTTGGCATCTCTCTCAATCTTCCTAAACATGCCTCGCCCTGGTATGCTTCCGCTATAAATACTCTTTCATCCAAAATCAAAGATAAGATCACTCGAACTTAAAGAACCTCAGCCAAATTACTTATACACCTCTAATTTAAGCATTGGAGGCACTTAGCCGAGGAAACCACCACCGATCACCCTCGTTCTTTGGTTATTTGATCTGTGGTGTGCATGATTACAAATCAACGTGGGACATGTGTACTGTTGAGATTTCGGCATCAACACACACTACCCTGTAGGTTTCAAAAACAAAAGAGGTTATACGTGAGTTTAATGGAGAATACAAGGGAAATTTACGTGGTTTACCATTATTAATATTGATTAATGTAAATTCCAATTTTTATTGTTTTGTTTGTACACTGCAAATATATTCTTGGACATTTCTTAATATACACAATATTTTTATTCTTGGATAAATAACAGATATCATAACAAGAAAGAGTACAATCATATAAGGGAACATATCCCATAAGCATGGTTGCTAAACTCTAGATCTAGATCGTAAGATCTTACTATTTTACGATCTTGTCTAACCCTCACAATCTAATTCATGGGTGAATTCTTAAACTTTATTATTTTGTTTGCACATTGCAAATATATTCTTGTACATCTTTTTATATAGACTATGTTTTTTATTTTGGGACAAATAACATATATCATAACAAGAAATCAAACGAGTACAATCATATAAGGGGACATACATATCCCATAAGCATGGTAGTTAAACTATAGATTTGGATCATAGGATCTTATGATTTCATAATCATGTCTAACTTTCATAATCTAGTTCATTTAAGTTGTTCAAATTTTAGTTATTATTTATTTATTTATTTAATTTGTACTTAGTAAAATATTGAAACTTACCGTTTATTCTTATTTATATTCAAGATTTTTTATATGTAGTTTGACAAATTATATTTCCCACAACATTACTAGTATATAGTAGGGTCTTACGATCCATTATATGATCTTGATTCTGACAACCTTTTCCATAAGTATAAAACAAGGAACTGAGCATACCCTAAGGAAAACGAACAAGAATCTAAAAATTTAAGACCCTAAAATAATAGAGGGAAAAAGAAAATATGAAACTTTGCTCTTCAATAATTACGTCGGCCCTTCTTCATCTTATTCTTTGAACAACCCTTACCACCAGAGCTCGCGCTCCCATTTGGCTTGGGAGCAATCTCCAGAAGAGAAGTCACTGAAGTCGATAACCAATTAGTCATCAGGGACTAGGAGGTGCTCGAACTAACCCTAATTAATATCAACAGGGACTGAAGAGGGGACACTTTTCCAGTATCCTCGTATAGGGCAAGAGAACTTAAAGCACAAACTAGATCTAGGTGCACTCCTAAGACAACAACTACACTAGCCTCTCCTACATTCCCCAAATGGGTTTGAGAAACTATGGCACAAATAGGCTCTATAGACACTTCCGGCTGAATAACTACGCTCGCCTATGAATGGGAGCTATTAATCCCACCTAGTGGTGGAAAACCAACCGTCAGCCCTCGACCCGACCAGTTCAAGGGTCGGGGTCAGGATTTTTAAGCCGGTTCAAGGGTCGGGGCCGGGCTTTTTAACTCGGACTGTAGGAAATACAGGTCGGCATGTATTGAACCATTGAGATCGACCTGTGAACAGTGTTTTATTAAGTATCAAAAATTTTAAAAATTATAGATAGAGAGATTTGAACCTTAGTAAGAAAAGATGAAATGTATATGAATATCACTAAGTCAAATAGAAGTCGTGTGGTGAACCTTAGATAATTTTTTATTACTTTACAACCTCAATATAAATTTTTTCATAATAATTAAAATAATTATAAAAAATAATAATAATAATGGAGACTTTAACTCTCTAAGTATCATAAAATTATTATTTTATTTATTGAATTTGAGAGTTGCATCACTATAAATTAGGCACATCCTAACTAGATTGGCACAGGCCTATTTATCAATCACTTGCAACAATCTCAAAAATTACATGTAAATTATCTCAAAATATACTAAATAATTAATAATCAATCTATAATTCATGTTCATTAACATCTAAATTTTAAAAATCATGAATGATATCGTTTACTCGTTGTTATCTTCTTTTGGTGGTATCAGTCTAATCTTTAACACAAATGAGGGCTTCCACTACATTATGTTGATGAATGTGTTTTCACACTCATATATTAGATAATCTTAACTTTAATTTTGATTGGTTCTTTGAGTTTTATCTTTTGATGTATGTTTGTTTTTGTTTTAATCTTGTAGGTTAGATATTCAAATTCATTTGAGTTGATTTTGAAAGATTTGGAAGGAAAAAATGTGGATAAAAGGAGAAAAATACCGCAACGTTGGCAGCAGCCACAAGAAGCAGTAAGCCAGCGCCATGGTGTTAGCTTCCCAGTGTCGTGATGCTGGCGTGATTTTAGATTTTTTTTTGTGATTTTTCGCTCCAATCCAATCCTTGACGAACCCTAGTGTATAAATATAATATCTCAGGATTCTTGGAGGACTTTTGGGAGGTGGGAGGCAGAGGAGAAAGTATTTTGGAGAGGAAACGAACACGGATCCAATCGGGAGACGGATCTCAACTTCAATCCAACCGCAAATATAGTTTTTTCTTCTCTTTCCTCTATGTTCATGAATATTATTAGGATATTTTTCTATTCTAGTATGTTTTAAATTTCTTATCTAGGGATACGACGTAACCAAACCATGATTGTTCATAAACTCTTATTTTTAATTCAATCGATGTTTATTCAGTATTATTGAGTGTTATAATCCGTTCTTAATGCTTGTGATCGTCTTGTCAACTATTGCATGATTTTAGATTTAATTGTGAGACTGAGAAGTGATGATTAAATTTGGTCTTTGTTTATAACTCCATTAGAATTTCATAAGTTACAGATAAAGGATCTAGTGTAGTAATTATAATTTTATGTGCTTAATGAGTTTCAATTTATTTAATCTTGACAGAGATGTGGGATTAGTATTTTTGGTTCATGGTTATTGATGCTTGAGAAAAATTGATAATTACTTTAGAGAAATTCACTGTTAATAATTTGATAAATATTGATTGATTGAGTTTTATAATCTTGAGTATGTTTGGTTTGGTGAAATCGAAATCCCTAGATCTTTTATCTATTCAAATTTGAATTATTTATCTTTGACAAATCTTTATCGTTTTAGTTTAATTAGAATTTTAGTTTAATTTAAACTCCCAATTTTAATCATTTTTAATTAGAATTAAGGTTTAGTTAATTTTAATATTTAATATCAATCAATCATGTGGATAATACTCTATTTTTATAGAAATTTATTACTTGACGATAATAGTGTACACTTGCATTATAAAAAAATCGTAACAAGTTTTTGGCGTCGTTGCCGGAGATTGATTTTGTTTATTAATATTGAATGTATATATCCTTAATTTTACTTTGAGTCTTAATTTTTTATTTATGGTTGTTTACTATTTTGAATTTTCAGGCGTATTCTACGGTGTATGAGAAAATTTAGAAGTGAAAATTTGACTCCTAAAAATTTGGAAATTAAGCGAACTTGTCGTCATAATAAAAAGGTGATGAGAGAAGCTTATAAACAACCTCAAGAAATCATAGAAGATTTCAGAGAAAATCCTGAAATTATGAACAACCAAAATAATCGGGCAATTCGGGATTATGCTATGCCAGAGGTCATGACGCCCCGTTGGCCATTCAACGCCCTATTATTACCGCCAACAATTTTGAGATTAAGCTGGCAATCATTCACATGATGCAAGCAACTCAGTTCAGTGACATGCCTAATGATGATCCAAATGTTCACATAGTCATTTTTTTCTAAATTTGTGAGATATTCAAGCACAATAATGTCTCAACTGATGTAATTCGACTGAGATTATTTCCATTTTCACTTCGAGATAAGGCTAAGAGTTGGTTGAACTCTTTACCCGCTGGATCAATCACCACTTGGAATGGACTTCTGAGAAATTTTTGGCTAATTCTTTCCACTAGTTAAAACAGTCAAAATGAGGGACGAGATCACTAATTTTGTCCAATATGCTATGATGTCTCTTTATGAAGCTTGGGAGAGGTTTAAAGAGATGTTGATAGGACACTGACATCATGGACTCCCTGGATGGCTACAAGTTCAAACTTTCTATAATGGTTTAGGAAATTCAACGAAAACACCAGTGAATGCAGCAGCAGGAGGAGCTTTAATGGGTAAAACACATGATGAGGCTTCTGTTTTGCTTAAAGCAATGGCTGCTAATGCCTATCAATGACCAATTGAGCGCAACGTACCAAGAAAGATTCATGGAGTACGTGAAGTTGATACTCTTACCTCTCTTATTGCTCAAGTAGTTACACTGTTTAAGCAATTGAGCTCTTTCACCGCCAATGCTAGTGATATTCACGCTTCACGAGAAGTTTGTAATTTGTGCAATGGACCTTATCTTAGTACTGAATGTCGAGCCGGTAATCCTTTTACTCATTCTTAGTCAGAAGATATTAATTTTGTTGAGAATTATAGCATGTTGAATAACTCATTGTCCAACATTTATAACCAATGGTGGCGAAATCAAGCTAAATTCTCTTGGAAGAATAGTCAGAATGTGATGAATACACTAGTTGCTACTCAGCCTCAACAGCCTAAATTTTCTTTAGAATATGCTCTTATTTAGCTTCAAATTGGTCAACTCTCAGAAATACTCATTCAAAAGCCACAAGGTTCTCTGTTGAACAACACCGAGAGGAATCCAAAAGAACAAGTAAACGCCATTACCCTTCACAGTGGCAAGGAATTAGCAGAACCTGAGAAAGTCACAGTTGAAAATTCTCAGCCAATTGAAGTAGAAGCTACTACAATGAGTGATGATCTTGCCAAGAGCTCAGAAGAAGGAAGGCAAGCTTAAGTCAAAACTCTTTCCTGATAATCCTCCACCATATGTTCCACATATTTCATACCCTCGGCGGTTCCAAAATCAGAAATTGAACAAGCAGTTTTCTAAGTTTCTTGATGTGTTTAGAAAACTACATATAAATATCCATTTTGTTGATGCTTTGGAACAAATGCCGAGCTATGTCAAATTTAAGAAGGATATTCTCTCAAACAAGAGAAAGCTAGAGGAGTATGAGACAATTGCACTAACTGAGGAGTGTAGTGTTATCTTGCATAATAAATTACCTCTGAAGTTAAAGGACCCTAGGAGTTTTACTATTCCTTGCACCATTGAGAATTCATATTTTGAAAAGGCATTATGTGATCTTGGGGCTGGTATCAATTTGATGCTTTATTCAGTTTGTAAGAAGCTAAGTCTTGGAGAAGCTAAGCCCACGACGATATCTTTATAGTTAGCTTATCGGTCTATCAGATATTCATTGAGGATTATTGAGAATGTTTTGGTAAAGGTGGATAAATTTATCTTCCCAGCTGATTTTATTGTTCTTGACCTGGAGGAAAATAAAAAAAATTCAATTATTTTTTATAGACCATTTTTAGCTACGGGAAGAACTCTCATTGATGTACAAAAAGGAGAACTTATTCTGAGAGTGCACGATGATAATCTAATTTTTAATGTGTTCAAAGCAATCAAACACTCAAATGATATGAATAGTTGGTTACGGGTGGATAGTGCAGAACTTAGACAAGGTAAATCTAGACACGTACCATTTATTGAAAAACCATCGGTGTTAGACCTCCACATTCGGTACATCTTTATGTGAGAAGCATCCCCTCTGTTTGTCATTA
Organism: Datisca glomerata; assembly: GCA_003255025.1. Taxonomy (NCBI): domain Eukaryota; kingdom Viridiplantae; phylum Streptophyta; class Magnoliopsida; order Cucurbitales; family Datiscaceae; genus Datisca; species Datisca glomerata. Next base: position 49,995 of record QANY01006056.1, read on the forward strand.
TCTCTGCTTCGTTAGATGGTGAACAATAAAATAAACTGCTGAGGGTGTTAAGAGAGCAACAAACAGTCTTGGGCTGGTCGATTTCTGACACAAAGGAAATTCTAAAGTCAGTGGGCAACGGGTGAAACCTACATGCTCATTATGTCTAACTGAAGACATTAAAGCAAGTACTGCCGGGAGGCAAACCATTTCTATTTCTGTTTTTTCATTTTTTTTTAGTTTTTTAATTATTTTATTTTGTTTATTTTTTTTGTTTTCTTCAAGTTTTTATATTAAAAAAACTATGGACGAATTTGGCTCATGCACCACTTTCCCCTCAGTTGGAGATAACATGAACTATGCAGAGAATGACAAGGATGATAGCTCATCATTATTCAGGGAAGTCCTTTCTGCTTACTCCTTTCACATATTTTCTTTTCATTGAGGTCAATGAAATTTTTTAGTTTGGGGGTGGTGACTTTAATTAAAATTTCATTTTTTTGGCGCTCTGTTTTAGACAACACTAATACCTACGATGAGATTGGTTTTGAATTTTTTATAGCTTTAAAAAAATGATGAATTTGTGTATCGGTGTGTGTTTGAATTTCACTAGAGAATCCTGACATTTTGAGCACCTAATATTGAGCATTTGATTATCTTTTTGCTTAAAGAAGGTTTATATAACTTAAGATGTTATTATGATCTTATAAGAACTCTAGAACCAATTTGATTATTGTTCGAGGTGAAATTCGAGGCTACGCTTCACTTAGGACATTATTTATACCATCTTTAGACCATTTGAGCTTTTCAAGTCAACATGTGCATAATAGTTTTCCTAGTCATCCATGTTGAGCCTATATAGCCATTTTTTATCACCCATGACAATTTCACTATCTTATAAAACGTTTTCCCTAGTAACCCTTTTTACTCATAGTATTTGGATGTTCCAGAAAAATACTTGGAGCTATACAATCTGGGTGGATGGGAGGAGTTTCGATATAAAAAAATTGTGAATAAGTTTGATTCTGTAACCTTTTGGACTCGAGTGACTAAGCTCGAAGGGGTGTCTTAAAACCTAATACCCTAAGATCAACTAGTTTGGGAGCTATTAGCTGAAAGCTCGTTAAGGAAAAGAGAAGCTTAAGGAAATTAAATTAAAAAAAATTGGTTGAGCATGGTTGATAATCCAAGAGGTGGAATGACAAGTTTGGGGATATTACAAGATAAGTTAAGTTAAGCTCGTTGATTCCTAGAATGCATGTGTGACTATGGGTAAAGATGGAGCTGAAATAATATCATTTATCCTACCCTAAACCCAAGCCATACATTACAAGCCTACGAAAGTTCTAATGACCTAAATTGTTGTGGTTTACCTAGGTTAGTAGAGAGTGACATGAAAAATTGGTCTATGGAGTTCTAACCTATTTATAGATTAATGGATTCGCTTTTGCGCGATTTGATTGTATAAACTCATTTGAGATAAAGAAGTTAGACGACTTAAGGTAACACATATGCACTTGGGATTTTTTAAGATGTAATGTAAGTTGGTAGTTGTGTTGAAACTCTACAGGAACACAATTTTGAAGTTTTTCTTGGGTTATTGCTATTTAAAAATCTCTTAGGCATGTTTAGTTTGTCCAAACATTTCATCATTTGATATGTAGTTTTGTTTAGTTCGTGTTTAATGTTTTCTTGTTTGATTTTTTATTTTATTTTTGCTTGAGGACTAGGAAAAATTTAAGTTTGAGGGTATGTGATGAGTGTGTTTCACACTCATATTTTTAGATAATCTTAACTTTAATTTTATTGATTCTTTGAGTTTTATCTTTTGATTTATGTTTATTTTTATTTTTATCTAGTAGGTTAGATATTCAAATACATTTGGGTTGATTTTGAAAGATTTGGAAGGAAAAAATGAGGATAAAATGAGAAAAATACGGATCTAGGCAGAATGGCCAATGTCGCGACGTTGGCTTCCACCGCCGCGATGCTAGCAGCAATCACAAGAAGCAGTAAGCCAGCGTTGCGACGCTAGAGCGATTTAAATTTTTTTTTTGCGATTTTTTTGCTCCAATCCAATCCGTGACGAAACCTAGTGTATAAATATAATATCTTAGGATTCTTGGAGGACTTTTGGGAGGTGGGAGGCAGAGGAGAAATCCTTATAGAGAGAAAAACAAAGATGGATCCAATCGGGAGACGGATCTCAACTTCAATTCATCCGTAAAACTAGGTTTTTCTTCTCTTTTTCTCTATGTTCATGAATATTGTTATGATTTTTTCCTATTCTACTATGTTTTAAATTTCTTATCTAGGGCTACGACGTAACCAAACCATGAATGTTCATAAACTCTGATTTTCAATTCGTTCTTAATACTTGTGATCGTCGGGCCAACTATTACATGATTTTAGATTTAATTCTAAGACTGAGAAGTGATGATTAAATTTGATCTTTGTTTATAACACCATTATAATTTCATAAGTTAGAGATAATAATGGATCTAGTGTAGTAATTATAATTTTATGTGCTTAATGAGTTTCAATTTATTTAATCTTGACAGAGATGTGGGATTAGTATTTTTGATTCATGGTTATCGATGCTTGAGAAAGATTGATAATCACTTTAGAGAAATTCGTTGTCAATAATTTGATAAACATTGATTGATTGAGTTTTAGAATTTTGAGCATGTTTGGTTTTGTGAACTCAGAATCCCTAGATTTTTTTTTATGTATTCAAATTTGAATTATTTATCTTTATCAAATCTTTACCATTTTTTTTAATTTAAACTCCCAATTTTTTGTCATTCTCAATTAGAATGAAGGTTTAGGTAATTTTAATATTTAATATCAATTAATCATGTGGATGATACTCTATTTCTATGTAAATTTATTACTTGACGATAATAGTGTACACTTGCACTATAGAAAAATCGTAACATATGTGTTAGATTATAATATGTTGGTTGTGTACTATAAGTTATAACACTACATTATGTTGAATTATAGCTTGTTGTGTTTATTCCCTCGCCCCGATCTCTAGATGAGAGGATTCCTTTCCACCGACACCTTCTAATGGTCGTAGATTCAAGTCCTGTTATACACAAACCTACCTTACACTATACTCTTAGTAAGGATGTGTAGGAGCGTTCAAAAATCATTCATCCCCCCTCGTGAACCCTTAGTGTATTTTTATTTGATTGAATAAAATATTCATTTAAAAAATATATTATCTATTTATTTAATTAAATATATTTATCTCAAAAATATATTTAATAAAGAATTTGACAAAATGCATTTAAAGACAATATAAATAATATTTTCACAAAAATTACATTGGTATAATGGTAAGGAGTTTGTTTAGTAAGGGAGATGTCAAATGTTCAATCTTCATTATATACACAATGAATAATATTTTGAGATTAAAAAAAGATTGGTTCATGGATTGGGCCGGTCAAGGCCCGCGGGCTAGACCAGATGGCCGAAGTGTCTGGCATGTGACGACCTGGGCTTGACCCACGACCTTAACCTGCTCAGCATTGTTCATATCTGGGTCGAGTCGATTCGGACTTTAACGAGCCAGTTCAACTGATTTTACGAGTTGAGCCGACCCACACACCATCTATTATCCCACCCAACACGATGTATTGCATTTCTTAGAAACAAATACTCATTTTTTCACACGGTTCTAGGAATATGAACAAGACGGCACTCCAATTTTTTATTTAGAAATTGGAGCCGAAACATCAACACGTGGGCGATTATGACGAAATTTAAAGCTTCACGGGATCGCACGGATATTCAATACTGATCGGCACTAGGTTGCACTCAACGGCAATGTCAGTGATTGTTGAAGAATATGTGATCATAATTGTTTAAAAAAGTTTATCACATGATTCTTCCTTTTAAAATATTATATATCGTAAATAAACTCTTATTTGACTCTAAGCCTCTACGAAAAGACAATTGAGATGGAAACTTTTAAAGGCATAATGCAGTAGTCTTGTGGGTTAGTTGAAATATACATAAATTGGTCAACACCCATGGATAAATCAAACAGCTATAGATGAAACTAATTGTTCACTTTCTATTATTTGAACTTTGTATTTTAATATGCTCTAAAGAACAATATCATCCTCATTTTTATGTAGTCATAATCCACACTCATGTAATGAAGAATGGAAAATTAATATCCACGAATAAGCTGCCTGCATGAATTCACTTGAAAAAACTTCCTATTCCTGTTCAAGTTTCATACGGGTTTTCCGGCCAAGAAACGGCTATAGAAATCCAACGCCTCGCGCGGTTTGTATTCTGGAACTGTATGTCCAGATCCCTGCACCATCCATGATTAATGAAAATCAACCATGAAGTGAGACTCACACTAATTGGGGAGAATAAATGTTCAAAGTTACTGGACCTTACCTTTACAGTAAGATATGTGAGGTTGTTCTCATAACCTTGTGTATACCTGCACGTAAAATGTAACGTATCCCTTTAATAATAATAATAACAATAACTTCGTATTAGTTTTTTTGTTTTATTTTTTATCCTAAAAATGACTCAAAACAAGTTTATCAATGCATATTCTAATTTTAATTGATTAAAATAAACAAGTTTTCAAATATATATATATATATATATATATANTTGAATACTATTACACAAATACGTTTGCAGATATTAAACTATTTTCTAAAAAAAATTCTTGTTTCACTTTTTTTTCTTCCTAAAAATTCGTTTTCAAATCATGGATCGGACGGGACCTTAGCTTCTTTTATCCCTTGAAATTCATAAAAATTAAATATGAGAGAGAGAGGTGTGATATACCCAGCAACTTGATCATGGGAAATCCAAGGCCTCCATTCATCAACGACCTTATATCCAACTGATCGCGTCCAAGCTTCACTTCCAGTGTATGGAACACACATGTCATGATCACCGCTACAATATAAGTGAAAAGAAATTGCATATCAGTGTAAACAGGGATATTAAATAAAAATAATTAAAATGCTTATTAAAATTCTCTACGCTTATTATAAATGTAAATCGTTGGAACATGTAAAAAACAAGAAAAAATTCCCTACAAGTCATTCCCGCTGTCAATAATTTTCAATTTAGGCTCGTGACTACAAGTAGAAAACGTCGTCATTCGTGGAAGGAAGAAGAGTAAAGATTGACAAAATTACAATCATGGGTCTACCACCATATGAGGCGGACATGGTAATCATCCTAACTATCTGTGCACAGAATGACTTGATTGCTTCTGATTTGAAACTCCAAAGACGATATTGACAAAATTAAAAGTTGAGGGATCAAATTGACAGCGATAGTAAACTAAGGGACTAAACTATAATTTTCGCTAAAATATATTATCAAAGTTGGAAGCTATAATTACCTAAAAATGAGAGCTCTATATCCTCTAAGAGTGAGGTTCTTGTGGTACTTGATCATGCTCCCAGTGTCATGAGAGTATATAAGGTCAATACACAAACTCCATCTTCCCACCAAACTTTTCTATTAAAAGACAAGAAACGCTAGAAGTGAATTTACAGGGCACAAAATAATGGGTCTAAACTAAATTTACAGCATTATGGTGCTTTTACCTCTGCAACATGTAATGCTTTCCTAACAGCATCATCGTTCAACCATGTAGTTGCAACAGTATCATCCTTTACATCATCACATTTTGCAAGCATCTTATCAGATGATATCAAACTATAACGTGAACAAAGTTTTCCACTTTATAGATGTAACAATAAGTATCGAATTTATAAGTAATAAGGTAGAATCTTTTTGAATATGATCTTACTTAAACCATGGTACTATCATTTTCCAGTCTAATAAAAAAACTCACATGTTAGGCTTAGAAGCTTGCAAACAGTTTTAAAGGCATTACTGCAGAACAGGATGACTAATAATGTAAAGGGAGCGAAAGAGCGCGTATAAGAAGCTCAGTGAATTATAAAATTTGCGTCGATTTCATGTTAGTCAAAGGATTAGAATGGTTGATCCTAGGGGAATTTTCGGATAATATAAACAAATATAACTGTATCTTCGTCCAATCATGAGCAAATACTGATTAAATATTTGACGATTCAGAAACTCGAAAACTATGTCGTTATTGGCATTTAAGGTTGAAGCGTTTTCTAAATCAGGAATCAAGTTCACATCTTGATCTGTGGTATCCCTTTCTCTTTTATAAATCCGTTGCAGTGATCTTTATGCTGACAGAACCAATTACCTTTTTTCAAGTGAATTCTTCTTTCTTCATCTGAACCCATAGCTTTCACATTACTATTTCAGACATGCACTAATAGTGTTAATCTAAAGCATGCTTAGTATCAGTTTCATTGCTCAAACAATGATCATGCTTTGTGGAATATCATAGCATAGGAAGTTACCATCTAAACACAGTGGATGAAAATGAAACAACTTACAGTGCATGGAACACTGAGGCTATCAAGGAGTTGTGGCCAAGTCGGAACAATTCCATCTCTCACAGGAGCTCGAAGAGGCCAGGCACGGCCAAATATTCTTTTTCTTACTGCAATAGGCCTCTCAGTCTCACCTAATTGCCGAAAGCTTGCCCCAGGCCTACTGTTTACAGTTGTAATCTCCTGAACTTCCTTTTCATGATAACAGGGTTCGAGAATGTCGTATATGTTTAAGTCGTTTACTTCCTGTGATCATAACGATTCTAATGTGATTGAAGGATAATCTAAACATCTACCCGGATCATGTTACACGAAAATAGGAAAATGAGTAAAGTCACCTCATCAAGTTTTTGAAGCATCATATCACAAGTTTCATTGAATGAGCTATAATAGTTTCCTTTGCAATAACTTGTAATTTCCTGCAGTATGTACCAAAGGTCAGTATGTACCAAAGGTCACTAGATTCACCAGAAGTAAAGAATTAAAATCCTGTTACATGGTTTTAAAACAAAAGGAGGAAGCCGAAATTCCTTCGCAAGATTGAAGAATTTTCAGTTCAGACTGGCTTCAAACAAATAAAATTATAGCTGCTTCTGTTAACGTGTGATGGAACAAGTCCATCATTTTATTTTCTTATCAGTAAAGACAGTGATAAGACGAAAGAGACCTTCTCCAACTCTATGAAGCAAATGGACCCAGAACTATTCATTAAACTATTAGAGAGAGACCCTAGGGAGAACTAGGCCAAACTAATGCTTCTATCAAGTCTGCTGTCAAATTAACAAACTTATGGTGAAAGATACTTAAAACAAGGTCAATAAGAGGGCAAGAGCAGTCTCAGATTCATCAAGAAAGCTCTGCTGCAACTAAGCAGTATCAACTTTGAGGTAATAATGGGAAACAAGTCTAAAATCCAAAGCGGAGAAGACTGAACTGAGATTATTAAATTTTAAATACTTGAAACCTCATGCGATTTCTCAAAAAATAAGCATGAAAACCAGTGAAGGATTTTCCCATAGGTAGCTCACCCACCTCGTATAGCTGATCAGAGATCAGGCCCATCCCATGTGCAAATGGAACAAGAGCATTCCCATCATAATCCTCGTCTGTTACTCCATTTCCCACCAGATAACCCTGTAATAGTAGCTTCAGTCAGATAGTCCATTGGATAAAAGTTGAGCTTTTAATGTAAAAGGCCTGGTTAAAGACAAATGTACCTTAAAGTTCAGAATGGGCTTTATACCAGCATCAATTCCTGTGAATGATCCATTCAAAAATACCCATTAGATCTGAATGCAAAATATGCAGACCAAAATAAGAAGTAAAAAGTACCTTTCACTACTTCAAAGGCAAGAGTTGGCACATAGACTCCAGCATACGACTCTCCAGAAATAAATAATGGATTAGACTGGAACTCTGGGTACAGTTCAAACCACTGGTAACAAATACCAAATAGTAGAAAAATAAGTATTGAATTATTCAATTTGAAATCATTCATTTATTCAATTGTTTCCCATTCTACCTTAAGGAGGAATGTATGTGAATCAGAAGCAGTCTTTACGTCACCAGTTATGTAATCGGATATATTTTTTGAATAAGAAAATCCAACACCAGCTGGAGAATCCAAATATATGATGTTGGACACCTGGAATTACAATCAGAACTGTAAGTGAGAAGTGAGATGATATTCGTAGTATTACTGAACCCAAAAGCCATGTTTAATCTGAATATAGAAAAAAGATTTAAGAACCTTTGACCAGCTGTATCGATTAAGGTGAAGTTTGGGGAGGCTTCCCTCTGTCTTTCCCTTTTCAAAATTGAATGGTCCTTGACAAAATAATAGAAACAATGATTCAGAAACATCTCCCTATAAAAATGGTTTCTAAAGCCCCTAGACTTTTATGAAGATGCAACAGCATTCCATTCTGTTAATTTTGTCCATAGTTGGATGCTGACAAATATTTGAAAATCATGATTTCATATGGAAAATCATGTAGTTTCTCGGGAAAAGGCTTAAATATAAGTGATTGCACGATTATTTTACGATCTTTTAACATCAAACTGAGTTCAAAACTAACAGAATGGATTTGTATTCCCTGTTTATCAAAGTTCAGAGGCTATATATGCATTCTGCCATATATGATACCGTGTTCGTAAACAAATCCATCGAAGCTGGAGCATCCTGGCCCGCCATTGAGCCACAGAACCACGGGATCCTCTGAAGGGTTTCCTTCAGATTCAACGAAGTAGTAAAAGAGATTCCTCCCATGACTCTCATCAATGGTTATATACCTTTAAAAAGCATGCCAAAGTTTGCCACCAAACGATCAATTACCACTATCCCCAGAAGTTGGGAAAACCAAAAGGAAAATACAGGGTACAGAAAAGGGAAACCGCATACCCAGAGTAGTGCTTCGAAGGAAGAGAGCCATCGAAGCCAGGAATCTGAGTAACAAGAGCAGAATCAGGAGCCGAGAGTGTCAATTCAAAGCAAAGAATCAGGCAATAAGCTAAAAAGAAAGCTCTGTATAAATTAAGACCAGTCCCCATCTTAGTCTTGTCCAGGGTTATTGACTAATCTGTAACTCTAGAATGATATGATGGATGAGATGATAAATAGAGATGCCCAGCTCTTATATACAGAGCATAGATGCCATTGTTAGAGCAACTTGACTGATAATTGATGCTTGAAAGGCAAGAAGAAGATCCGAAAATGAAATGATTAACCGAAAAGAGAAAGGTGTGTTGTGTTTGTTGTGTTAACTGACTAAAAAGAGTGAGTGCGGGATTTGGGATTACAAATGAAAGTGGGGAATTGGTTGGCATGAACATTAAAAACAGAGAGGATAAGAAAAGGACGTAGTACACGAAAAATTAGAAATAAGCTAGTGGCGAAGAACAGACAACAATGGCGTCATGGGGCGAAGTATAAACAATAATGGCGTCATGGGGCGAAGTATAAACAATAATGGCGTCATGGGGCGAAGTATAAACAATAATGGCGTCCTATGAGAGAGAGTGAGAGGAAATCCGTGCTATGGCGCTTGCCTATCTTTTATTGGCAATCGTAACATTGTCGCATAATATGAGGAAACGGGTTATTTTATTTATATTTAAAAGAGCCGAAAATAAATGTACACTTGAAATTTATAATATATGCAATAAATATTCAGTGTTTAGATTTTAGTAGTACTGCAAATGTTTTTGGTGAATAGAGATTGGAATTGCCTACAGTTGGTTTTGGCAACTGCCAAGTGTACCATCTGTGTTGTCTTTTTAATTCATTTAAAAGACTCATAATGATAAAAAAAATTAAGATTCACTCAGACCTGAACATGTCATGATCATACTAAATTTTTTAACCATACAACAATAGTCCAGTTTGTCTGCACAACAAACAATCATATAAAGTAAACGTAAAAAAATTATTCAAATATCAAATTGTTGTTGTATCGAGAACTAACTCTTATTTAAAAGAATATTAGAGAATTTCGTTCCATCTAAGATACAGATTTTAAAATGAACCATGAAAAAGTCTAAGCCTAAGTAAATCAGAGTGCCGTTGATGGTTTATTTCGGGATAGCAGGGGGCGGGTGAAAGGTGGTTTTGGTAAAAGATTGGAGTGGAAGAATGACTCTTTTGATGGAAGCTTGGACATTGTTAGAAGGTCTTTCTTCGGCCTACAATAAGGGCATTTGGGTTGATGAGATTGAGTCAGATTGTTTGAGACTTGTAAAGGTCTTTTTCTCAGAGCTTTTTTTAGAAGTGGGCCTTATTATCGACTCTTGCAAAAATCTTATTTTTCGATTCAATGGTCATTCACTGAATCATATATCTCACAATTATAATGAAACAGCTCATCGAATTATAGTCTTTCTTCGTCCGAGAGATTTTTATGGTGGGATTCAGCACCCTGTTGTTGATGTTTGTTTGTGATTCTAATGTTCTTAATTTATTGCTAATCTAAAAAAAATGCTTTTTAACTGAAATGATGAATAATGAATAGAAGTGTGTGGAGTGGCGTGGAAGTGAGAAACAGGAACCATTGAAAAGTATTAGTAATGCTCTCAAATAATGGACACGTGAAACGTGTGCAAGTTGCTTCTCTTTGCGGACTTCTTGATCCCTTAATTTAATTTAAATTATATTATTATTGTTTTCTAATGTATTATATATATATAAGCACATTCGGAAATTGAGAGACATATAGATAATGACCATTAGATAGCACACTGCCTCTATCTGGAGGCATGTATAAAGGATCTTCTGTTGATGATGGCATTAATTGAAAAGTTAGTGGGGATGCTTGGTTTTCACTGTTCTCATTATCCTTCTATGTCGTACACACATGTGACTTACATTACAATGTGCGAAAATTCTTTAATGTCGGGTGTTTTTTTTTATATTGATGTTGTAGGTGTAAATAATTTTTTCCTCTGATTCAAAAAGTAAATTAAAATGAGAGATAGAAAGCTTAAAGAAAAATGATTTGATCGTAGGTTGTATTGTTTATCTCTGATTTACAATTAATATTTATTTATAGACTACTCATATGATCTTTCTACATCTCTTAAAACGAGAATTTTCTCTTAAGAATAAAATATTCACTGTATTCTAGAGGAATTCAATCATAATTAAGAGATTACAACTTGATTTGGGGGGTTTACATGCATAATTAACAAATTGTCAGAATATTCTCCCAGATTTTGGTGGAATTTGACTGTAACGGCTAAACCACCCTTAAATGGATCTTCTTTCCTTACATTTCACGCACCTTCCCTGCCACGTCAATGGCCTTCGTGGCTTCCTTCTTCCCGCTTAGCTTTCCCACTTGCTCTTCCATTTTGCCACATCGACAGTCTGCACGACTTCCTTTGCTTGATCCTTTCTTTACACACGTCTTAGGTGAGTTTTTTCTATTCATTTACCCCTCATTACACTCAATAAAAGCATATTTATTTATGTGTAATGACGAGGAACTTCGATTTTCACGTGCATTTATGAGGGACATGATCAATCACTTCTTCTTTTATGTCATCCATTGGAAACCTACAAGTTTTCAAAATAACAAATACATAATATTAATTAAATAGAAGAGAGAGACGTGCCTTACTTGAGTTGTCACTTCATTTCCTGCTTTTGCTGACGTTCCCTCTGCGAAACGACTTCTTATCATTTCCTTTTATCTTTCAGCTTCCCGCTTTCAATTATTTCGTATAGCGTGCATTTTATTTCATTTTTTTCAGCTGTCACTATGGCATTCGCTAATGCAAACAACGGTTATGTCTTGTCAGTCACGTCTCTTTCAATTCACGTTTATCAAATTTACAAGGTGTGTTTCATGTTGTTTTCAAATCCGCAATCTATTTAAGGGTTTTTCTCTGCCCATTTCTTCCCTACCTTCATCTTTTGTCATAAGTTCTTCTTCGTCTTCTTCTTTTCTGCAAAAAAATTCCGCGTATACTTTCCTTTAAGTCCTAGTGTGACGAGTAGTAATAGGTTCAAACCTCCCGTTCCCTTAGTTAGGTCCCAAGCTGAGCTTGACAATTTCGTCGCTTCCCACAGAGATGCATTTTCTCCCGACGTCGTTTGTGGTTTAGGAGAGAGTGGTCATCTTAGCCTACAACGTAGACCCCTATTCCAAATTACCATTAGACCCATATTCATCTTTTTCCTTTTTTGCAAGAGTTTTTCCACACCGTTGGGTTAGCTCTATCTCAATTTACTCCTAGTTCTTATATGATTCTATTAGGTTTCAGGTCCCTAAAAATATATATGGATTAAATTTAGGAGTTGACGAGCTTCGTGCTTGCTATATCACTAATTAACGCAATAAGATTTATTAGCTTGCCCCTCCCCGTCCCGGTTCTGAAAAGAGGAAAATGATAACCGAAATTTCAAAGGGGGACAAAGGCTGAGAACCAGACGTCATTCAAATCGGAGGGAGCTGGGGCGGTGATGACCGATGGACAATCCCCCTTAGATGGGGAGTCTTCGATAAGTCGTCGGAGCTCTGGTTCCCATTTTTCATCCATTTCCCGCTTTCTGTTATTTTTTTTTATTTTTTTTAAAAGCTGACCTTGACTTTTTCGCCATTCACAAATAACAAAGGAATAGGCCGCCGTTCTTTTCCAGGGAGTCCAACGAGAAGATTATCGTTGCTTTCAACATTCGCTGATGGGACTGGAACGACCTTCTTGATCCGCGACGGGAAATCAATGTTGCTTTCGTTCCTGACGTGGCTCAAACCACTTCTGCTTCTGCTAAACCATTTTCGTCAGCTCAACCATTGTCTCCTGAGATCCCGAGAGGTGTTCCCATTTCCTACTTTCATTCTGTTTCTACTGTAGCCGTTTCAAATACTTCTATCTCCTCTAGGTCTGAACGGGAGGGCGCGGAATGAGAACGTTTGCTTCAAAATTTTGCTGTAAGTGTAGTTATGTCAAAGCATTTATGCGCGATTGTTGGGGATGTTTCAGAAGAAAGAAACGTTCATCCAAGGTGTGATGCCTCGAGCTACTCTCGAGCAACTTAAAGTCACTTCCTCCCCTTGTTGATGTTCCCGTTGCCCCAACAAATCCTTATTCGCTCATTCCTCCTGCTTTTGTGACCCCTGAGGAGGGTTCTTAGTAGCGTTCAACCTATCCTCCCTCTCCTCCACAGCCTCATCACTCTTCCAGCTCTCAAGGATGGGGTGGAGACCATTCAGTATGGAGGTGGAGACGTTTTCACGGAGTCCCTTCCTTCTTTTATCAGCTCCCTCAATGACCCACATTCAGCACACATCATGCTTGGTGGGGTCCAATCTGATGCAGACATGGCCATTGCTCGCTACATGACGGTTGGGAACCAGCTCTTCTATCTCAGCCACGGTTTTATGAAGGTATTTTACCCAATCATTTTCTTTTATTTCCTTTACTTTATTTGTCTTTATCAACATCTTATTTTTCCATTTTGAGTGTTTTACATGCCATCATTTTCCACAACAGCCTTCAAGAACGCTTCCTTGCCAATGAGCAGAGTATGGCTCAGTGGAAAAATGAAGTTCATGCTAGGATCGATCGGTTTTAAATATTAAAGAAAATTATATTTGAACTACGAACCGTTCATGGGCGAAATATAAAAAAAATTGATTTAACTTATTTAATCATATTAAATAATTCAAAACCAATTTTAGTTTGATCATGCATATACGATATTAAAACGAATAGATTAAGGAAAAATTATTTTTCACCTTTACTCTGTATCGGAGAAATTCTGAACTGGCAGAACTCCTTCGAGCGTTTTTTGTGTTCTTCAAGCTTTTAATTCATGCGCACTACATTTCATGTTGGTGTAAATAAACTCTATTTATTTTCACGAACCACAAAATATTTTAACATAATACTCATCGTGAATATCAGTAACAAGAGTAAAATATAAAATTACCATTTTATCCATCTTGTTATTATTTCATTAACTCTTTTATTGACTGTGAATAAGAAAGACATTATAGTGAATTATCTCGTACAATTCATAAGTCTTATTCAATGACTCATTTCATCGAATACTCGACCAAGTTAATTTATTCACACACACATAAATAAAACATAAGGTGATATTGTTGTTTTCGCAATCCAACCACAAATTTTCACATATGTGAATCACGCAACTGCTACTTAATTAAATTACAATCTCAACAGCCGATGTATTGCCCGCTAATTCAAACTCACTCATTTGACATATCAAATATTACAACTAACCAAGTTAAGTTACATATTCACCTCAGGATTAAGGTAATTATAAAAATACCCTTAAGGTGTATCAATTAGATTCAGAGTTATGTAAACGGTTTTGGGCTCTAAACTAATTTGTTATTGGTATATTCAACATGTTCATAACATGTCTAGGTTAGCCATTTGAGTCTTCACTCTTATACCCTAAGACTGACATTTAACGATTCAATCTAATAGTCATAATCGGATTCAATTGCTCAGTCGATCCTAAGACTGCGAATATCATTCTGAACTACTTCAGCACAACTTTTGGCGAATGAACTTCTCCCGCTACCTCTCTTTCGTGGTTTTGGGATTGTACCTCCGTATCTTTATTCTGAACATTCTTGTTGTTTTCATTATCTTCCTGTCTAGCTTTGCATCCGCCTCCTTCCTAACAATTTTCCTGTTCCTCACAGTTAGTGTGTTAACTGACTTTCACGCACGTCTATGCGAGATCCTATAGCAGCGCAGCAATCTGTTCTTGCATCGTATGCCATGCATTGTGTAGCATTTCAATGTTCCACTGCTCGATCTCTTGCATTCGATTCAGGATAGCCTGAAGCATCTCAGCTAGGGGAGTGGGTTGATTGGTTTGCTTATCCCCGCTCTTATTTCCTTCGTTGATGGTAACGTTTGATATGGTTCAAGGCATTGTTTGATTGTTTGGAGGGAGACTCTAAGGTTTCTACTCGCTCTCAATGAAAGCACCAAAATGTAAATGATTTTTTCCTCACACTCAAAAAGCAAATTAAAATGAGAGAGAGGGAAAACGCAAAGAAAAATGGTTTGATCGTAGGTTGTATTGCTTACCTTTGATTTACAATTAGCTTTTATTTATAGGCTACTCATATGATCTTGTTACATCTCTTAAAATGGGAATCTTCTCCTTAAAATAGAATATTCATTGTATTTTAGGGGAATTCAACCATAATTAAGAGATTACAACTTGAATTGGGGGATTTACAGGAATAATTAACAAATTGCCAAAATATTCCCCCAGATTTTGGGGGAATTTGGCTGTAACGGCTAAAACACCCTTAAATGGGTATTCTTTCCTTCCTTTTAACGCTCTTGCCCTACCACATCGACGGCCTTCGTGGCTTCCTTATTCCCGCTTGCTCTTCCGTTTTGTCACATCGACAATCTACGTGGCTTCCTTTAGTTGATCTTTTTTGTACACATGTCTTAGGCGAGTTTTTCCTGTTCAGAGGGTTCAATAAATATGTTTATGCATGTCAACTATTGTTTTTTGGGTTTAACATATTTATTTATCACAATTCGTTATGGTAAACTAATTAAGCACATGATCCTAACATCTTAATAGAAGTAATAAATTAAAATTAAAAAAACAAAAGAATAAGAACATCAAATTTAATGTGCAAAAGCTAGAAAAACCGTGAACAACCCTAAGTAAAATCTTCAACTTTTAAAAAAGTTATCTTTTACATAAAGTTATTCTCCAAATGTTATTAGAGTCTTAAATTAATTTTAATAATGACATTACAATTTTCCTTTCCTCTTGCCACTTTACTTTTTCATCACAACTTTCGAGTTGTGGCTACTCATATTGGTGCACAATAAGTTATCATATTAGTCTAAGGACATATTTGCTATAATAGTCGATACATATATGTTTCGCATGTATTTAATTAAATAATAGTTTGTTTATAATATTATAATTTTAGTGCGATTGAAATAATATAGAAAATAGTTTTATGTTATTAATTCGTCATATTCTTAAGAAATAATTATATCTTATGAAGAGATAGTATCTCGTATTCAAAATATATCAATGTCATTCTATAAATTCATATATATGAATTTTTATATCATTGACATAACATTTAATTTATAAATTTATAACGAACAAATCATTATTGATTTATATTTAAATATTAGTTATAAAAGATCTAGAAATCAATCTACAAATATTTACGTCTTTAATTCATAAATATAAATTCTTGTAGCTAATTCTCAATCTCGAGATGATGCACAACTTATTCAAATTTTATTCTATTTGTAATAATTTTATTATAAATATATCATTTACAGTGATGCACGACCTATTCAAATTTTATTTTATTTGTAATAATTAAATGATAAATATGAGAAAATTATCATTACTATTTTATTTTATTTTAGATTTACATATAATTTTATATTGATGTTAACATTAAAATTAACACATCATCTGTAAAAATTATTTTACATCTAAACTAAAAGTAAAATAGTAATAATAATAGATTGTTTTATAATACTAAAATTATAATGCTATTTGAATAGTATAGAAAAAAAATTATTTCATCATTTTGTCATTTTTAAGAATAATTATATCGTACTAAGAGGTTATTTCTTGTTATCAAAATATTTTAATGCATTTATGTAAATTTATTTATAAAATTTCATGTTGCAGATAACATAAATAATCAAAATATTTAATTTATAAATTTATAATAAATAAATTATTATTGACTTATAATTGAATATTTGTTATACAAGATTTTGAAACCAATATATGGATATATTCACATCTCTTATTACATAAAATTATCAAACTATTATATTTTACTAACTACAAACAAATTATTATTGAATAAAAAATAAAATATTATCAAATGAATTAAATGAAAAAAGATGTGAAATACTTAATTTGTGTTATATTTTAATAGGCTTCAAATGATCAAAATGAGAATAAGAAATTTCTCTCCTTTAATTTTTTTTTAATATAGTATATATAGATCTATATTTCTTTCTGGGGAACATATATGGTATTGAGTCATTATGGTACTGAAATATTAATTGTGTATGAGAGTACTCATGTTATCAATTCATGTTGCCTGGCACCACAAACTTTCCCCTTCTTTTTTTAGCTATTTACTGTTTCTTATCCTTAAATGATCTATTTATGCTTATCACTTAAACCAAACACCTCACTGAGATTTAGCAATACTTCAATTATGTTAAGAAAAGAGATTAGGTTGCTTTTACCATCTTTGGTTAAAAATTAAATTGAATCTCCCTCCACAAGCTAGAACAGTTCCAAGTGCCTTTCTGTCACCAAAATGACAAAGGTTTCATCTGTATACAAATACTATAACATAACAGATATCTTGATGATGGAGTTACTTTGAATTATTCTCTTGAAAGAAATATGCGATTAAGCACGAAATAATGATCATTTAATACACCTAACCATAGTTAATATTCTGCCTGTTTAATTAAAGATTCATATTAATAGTTCCATTAACAAAGTCAGTTTTTTTTTCTGCTTCAAAGGTTAAGTTGACAAACATGGAATCAATCAGCAGCGTGCACTCACCTCATAATTGTACATGCCGAGAGATTTTTAGTGCTTCATAAAAGTTTAATCACTTTGGAATATAAATAAAATATTATATTTACGTGACATGGCAACATATTATAATGAGTACCAGAAGTTTTTTTTTGTCTATGTGATTGTATCAAATGAGCAACTCAACGGACATAGATTCTCTATTAGGTCACGTGTGTAAAAGAAGATCAATCAGAAGAAAGCACTGAGTTGCTATCGTGACAGACTGAGAAATATCAACCAGGACCGTTAATTCAATTGGACGGCTAAGGCCAATTTAGTTGTTAATATAGAAAAAGTCAATTTTAGGAAAATATTCAGGTAACCTCATTGTTGGGGGGATTTAATTAGATTTTGAGATCAATGAGAAGCCTATAAATAGAGGTTAACTGTAAACCAAATTCATTGAATACAAACAGAGCAATTATTCATATTGTTTACGTAGTTCTCTCTCGTTAATTTATTCATAATTATCGAGTGTCAGGAATTTTTCTTTTACATTTTGGTGCTTTTCATTAAGAGCTGAGAATTATAGATCAGGGCAAGTTAAAGAGCGTGTGAAAGCGGAACTAGTTCAAAGACCATATCGAGATCATATTCTGAAAATGCCTCGCATCAGACTACATGCTGCACGAAAACTGGAAACGATGCCAACACTGCCATCAATCCTGCAAATCCACCAGCACAACATACGGGGGTACAAGACATGATCCAGACTATCTTGACTGGGATGAAAGGCATGGGACATCGCAACAGCGAAGCGCTGCGAAACACGTGGTTGATTGTGCAAGATCAGATTGTTACGCTACAATGGGATATGACGGAGACAATAGCTGAAGTAAGCGAGAGGATTGTGTCGAGAGAATGGGAGGAAGCAAACCATCAAAATGAGGAACGGAGGGAATAGGTCACTAAAAAACCCAATCTCGGATGCCAGTCAAAATGTTCGTCGCGAGGAAACATAAGTCACATCTCGCGACTACGAAAAATTGGCTGGGGGTGAGAATGGTCTGGCCGAACTGATGATTGAACGGGCGGTAGAAAAGATGTTGGAATGAAAGATGCTAGAAATGAGGAAGCTGGGGGTTGCTGGAGTAACGGACTTGGAGAAGCTAACTCGATCCCCTTTGTGCCCAAAAATTTTGGCGGCCCATGTGCCAAAAAAGTTCATTTCTCCCAAGTTCAAGTGCTATGAAAGGAAAACAGATCATGTTGATCACCTGCACTGTTTCATATAAGTGATGGTACTGTATCAGCACGAGGATGTGTTGATGTGCAAAATGTTTCCAACAAGCCTGGACGACAACGCATTAAAGTGGTATCACTCTTTACCCTCATGTTCGAATGATAATTTTGCTATAATGTCTTCTATGTTCATGGAACAATATTCCACTTACCGGATGGTGATGGAAGATTTAGAGTACATGTTAACAATTTCAATCAGATAGGGGAGTCGTTAAGCCATTACACTCACTTTTCAAAGATGAGATGGCAAAGGTAGAGAATTGTGATGGCCACGTGGCAAGACTAGCATTTAGACGAGGCCTGGACCTGGACTCACAGTTGTTTGAGGATCAGTAAAAAACAAGTTACTCATGATGGAAGAAACTTTCCCCTGGGCGCAAACATACATAACTCTAGAAGAAGAAAAGAAGAGTATGCAGAAGTTAGCAGAATAACAGAGTTGTAGGCAGCACTGAGATGATGGAAACTAGAGAACGGGAAAGGGCGGGATTGATAGAGCATAAAAGAAGATGAAAGAGAGAAGGAATGATATCGAGAAAAAACTGAGACTAGCCGGTGGGGTTCACCCCAAGGAAAAAATCTACAGCCCTCTGACTATCCAAATCAAATTCTCGAAATCATCAAGGACAAGGAATGGCTAAGGCGGCCACCTCTGCTCGTGAAGGAGCCGAATGAAAGAGACAAGGATATGTTCTGCCATTATCATCGGAGTGGTGGCCACAAGATAAGAGACTATTACCAATTAAAAAGATTACATTGAAAGACCCGTGCAGGATGGACATCTGAAAGAATTCGTGGTAAAAAGAGATCAATCCTAGAAGGACAGAAATGAAGAACGTCCCAGGTAAAAAGGAACCATTGAGGATTGTGGATACAATTATTTCCCCGACATAATATTAAGGCACCTCGAGAAAAAGAGGAATATCTACTACAAGAAACCATCTCTCGAGGTGAATAACAATGCGAAATGAACACGTGATAATATATCGATAATTTTTATGAGGGAAATGGCCAATATGACTGACACAATGATGCAATGGTAATCATCATTCAAATCAGAAACTGTTTGCTATGGAGGGTTCTGATTGATGATGGGAGTGCTGTCAACATACTCCGTCGATCTACACTTGAGAAGATAGAAATTGACGCTTCAAAGGTCCGTAGTGATGGACAACCACTCGTTGGTTTCAACAAAACCATAACCTACTCTGAAGGAATTCTATCACTCCCTGTACATGCAGATTCGTTCAATAACATCACAGGTTTTGTAGTGATTGCCACGCTGTCGCCATACATCGCAATATTGGGAAGAACGTGGATTCACAAAATGAAGGTTGTCCCGTCCAAATATTATCAAACACTGAAGTATTCATCGCCGCAAGGATTAAGGACCACTAGGGGATACTAGGCATCGGCCCGTTGCTGCACAGTGACAACATTTGATTCCACAAAGAAAATGGAAGTGCTTGTTTGTAACAACGAAAAAGAAAAAGCTAAGCAATAGCAAGTAAATGAAGATGAACCAGGCTAGAGCAACCCGAGGCATGAGGCCAGAAGAAGAATTGAATCCGTAGATCTTGGAAACAGAAAAGCAACAATAATAGGTGCGAAATTAACTAAAGCGGATAAGACAGAGCTTAGAGAGTTCCCAGAAAGAGTGCTGAAATTTTTACCATCACAGCAGCGAAAATGCTAGGTATCGATGAAAAGATAATTTGTCATAAATAAAATGTGGATCCTTTTGTGAAACCTGTGAAGCAGAAAAATGGTCTTTAGCACCCGAAAGGAAAATGGCCATTAAAGAATAGGTGGAAAAGCTGCTTGAAACCGGGTTCATTAGAGAAGTCAGCTTCCTAGAGTGGCTAGCAAATGTTGTTATGGTAAAAAAATAAGAGTGAAAAATGAAGAATCTATATGGACTTCACAGATCTAAATAAAGCTTGTTTTAAAGTTGATTACTCGTTGCTGAGAATTGACGAGATGGTGGACGCGACTTCCAGACACGAAGTCTAGAGATTCATCGATGTATACTCTTAATATGATCAGGTGAAAATGTTCTAATCTGATCAAGAAAAAATATCTTTTATTAATGATTTTGGGATATTCTACTAGACTATAGTGCCATTGAGTCTAAAAAAAATGCAGGGGCAACGTGCCAGCGATTAATAAAAAAAATTATGAAATAGATTGGGCAAACGATGGAAGTCTACGTTGATGACATGCTCCTAAAAATGGAGAAGAGAATAGACCACATCCGAAACCTGAAGGAGGCTTTCTCTGCCTTAAAAGATAGTAATGTGAAGTTGAATAAGGAAAAATGTACTTTTGGAGTGGCAGCGGAGAAATTTCTCAGACATCTAGTTAATAGCATATGAATAGAGGTCAATCCTGATCAATTTGAAGCCATTATGGGGATCAAGTCACCGCAGACTAAGAAGGAGATTCAGAGCTGAACGGGAAAATTAGCTGCACTAAATAGATTCCTGGCAAGGTCAACCGATAAGCATAAACCATTTTTCACCAAGCTAAGAAAAAATTATGAACAACATGAGACAACGAATACGAAGAAGCATTGCAAAAGATTAAGCAGTACCTAGCATCTCCCCCGCTGCTATCTAAACCATTACCAGGTGAGGAATTTCTTTTATCTCGTAGTTTTGGAAATGACTATTAGTGCTACATTAGTCAAAGTAGAAGGAGAGTATCAAAATCCAGTCTATTTTGTTAGCAAAAGTTTTGTGGTTGTAGAAACTATATACGGAAAGATGGAGAAACTGGTATTAACATTAATTGTTGCGGCAATGAAGTTAAGGCATTATTTTCAGGCGCATACGATCAATGTGGTAACGAAATTCCCCATGAGAAGTATTCTTTATTCCTCGGAGATGAATGGAAGGCTCACGAAATGGGCAATGGAGCTTGGAGGATATGGCATTAGATACATACCACGGACTGCAATAAAGACACAGGTTCTGGTAGATTTTATTGTCCAATTCATTTACGAAGACGAATAACATGATTTTATGACAATAGAACCAAAGGAAGACGCCTGGACTTTATTCGTAGTGGAGCCTCAAATCAAAATGGGGCAGGAGCGGGAGTCGTCGTCCAAACCCCATATGGTGAAACTTTTGAACAAGCATTATCCTTTAGTTTTCAAGCTTCTAAAAATGAAGTAGAATATGAGGCGTTGTTAACTGGACTACGCCTCATGAACGAGTTTAAAGTAGTAAATATTAAAAAAAATCAATTCGATGTTAGTTGCTAATCAGATCTCAAGAAAATACAACACTACAAATAGCAATATGGCAGAGTATTTACAATATAGTAAGGAGATGTTATAATTGTTCAAAAGAAATGAGATCACTCAAGTACCAAGAACAGAAAACTCTAGAGCAGACGCCCTTGCTAATTTAGGATCATCGGTCCTACTCCCCTTCAAAAGAACAATTTTGGTCGAGTACTTAACTGAGCCTTGCATGAAGATGCACGTACGGATAGAAGCTGAAGCCATAATGGGAGACGGTGAATATGATTGGAGGGAGAGTATTGTCCGATATCTTCTCAGCGGAGATCTTTCAGCTAACAAAATGGAAGCTTGAAAGTTTCAACAATGGAGTGCAAGGCACACTTTGATTGATGGGAAATTATACAGAAGTTCTTTTTCAAGTACGTTTTTCAAATGTCTTTCAACGACAGAGGCCAAGTATGTACTAGGAGAAGAACACGAAGGAATTTATGGAAGTCATTCAAGCAGAAGATCTTTGGCCAATAAGTTATTAAATGAAGGGTACTACTGGATGAAAATGCATGAAGGAGCGACATCCTTCATGAAAAGAAGTGACAAATCTCAACAGTATGCTCCCATTCCAAGGATGGCATATGAAGAGTTGCAGACATTAATAAGTCTGTGTCCGTTCATGCAATGGAGGATTGATATTGTCGGGCCACTACCGATGGCTCCCGCCCAGAATAGATTTTTGCTGGTTACGACCGACTACTTCACCAAATGGATTAAAGCAGAAGCTTTGGCTAGAGAGAGGAGGAATAGGTAAAACAATTTTTGTTGAAGAAAATTGTTTACAGGTATGAGATTCCCAAGACGCTCATCTCTGATAATGGACTCCAATTCACCAGGAGCCAAGTTAAGAACTTTTGCGAAGGGCTCCATATAAAAAATAGAAGGTCAACACTTTATTACCCCCAAGGTAACGGGAAAGTAGAAAGATCAAACAGAACAATTCTTGATGACCTGTAGAATCGACTAGAAACTGCCAAGGGGAAGTGGATTGAGAAACTGTCATCCTTTCTATTTGCTTAAAATTACAACGCCTCGGGAACCCACAGGTGAAACACCTTTCACATACATGGCAAAAGTTATCATACTGGTCAAAATTAGGCGCCCCACTGTATGGTCAACTATCGACAAACTCACAAATGTGGAACGAATGATGGAAAATCTAAACATGTTAAAGGAAAGACAAAATACAGCTTTGATAAGAATGATAACCAACACTCAGAAGAGAGGAAATATTTTCAAAAAAGGGTGAGAAAGCAGTAATTTCAAGTCGGGGATCTCATACTCAAACGGATCTTCCAAGCTAATGAAGGCAAACTGGGAAGGGTCATTCATCATCAAGACAATTGGAGGGAACATATCTTACTATTTGATGACAAGCGAGGGGAGTAACTTATCCAAACCTTGGAATGCCTTACATTTACGTAAATATTATGTATAATTTCATTTTTCCTGTAATAAAACTATATTATCCGGTATTTTTTTTCCCGTTAAGGGGTTTTCAGGTAAAATCTTAAATTCTGAGCTTGAAAAAGCTTAAATCCATGAAGATTATTGTCTGTAGACATCGTCTTCTAAAGAAAATGGGCCCATGAGTTTGGAAAAGCTTAAATCCATGAAGATTGTTGTCTACGGACATCGTCTTCTAAAGAAAATGGACCATGAGCTTGAAAAAACTTAAATCCATAAAGATTGTTGTCTCTGACATCGTCTTCTAAAGAAAATAGGTCCCTGAGCTTGAAAAAGCTTAAGTCTATGAAGATTGTTGTCTGCGGACATCATCTTCTAAAAGAAACGGTCCCTTAAGCTTGAAAAAGCTTAAGTCCATAAAGATTGTTGTCTCGAACATTGTCTTCTAAAGGAAATGGGCCCCTAAGCTTGAAAAAGCTTAAGTCTATGAAGATTGTTGTCTATGAACATCGTCTTCTAAGGAAATGGTTCCTTAAGCTTGAAAAACCTTAAGTCCATGAAGATTGTTGTCTACGAGCATCGTCTTCTAAATAAAACGGGCCCCTGAGCTTGAAACAACTTAAGTCCATGAATATTGTTGTTTATGGGCATCGTCTTCTAAAGGAAACGGGCCTCTGAGCTTGAAAAAGCTTAAGTCCATGAAGATTGTTGTATGTGGATGTTGTCTTCTAAAGGAAACTAGCCTTTGATCATGAAAAAGCTTAAGTGCATAAAGATTGGTATCTATGGACATTGTGTTCTAAAGGAAACGGGCCCCTAAACTTGAAAAAGTTTAAGTTCATGAAAATTGTTGTCTAAGAGCATCATCTTCTAAAGGACACAGGATCCACAGGCTTGAAATGCTTAAGTATTGGTAAAACAATATTACTTAAAAAAAAGAAGTTGAAAAGAAAAAGAAGGAAGAAGTGACAAAGGGAATTCAGTATTCAACAAAGTACAAGGTGTGTTAGAGAACAAAAAGAATCATCTCATTGATAGTAGTTGAAAATTACAATGATTGATTTGATAGGAAAAGTAAAATACAACACGTTAACAGAAATTACAAACTACAAAAAGATAAGAAATCTATAAAGCTCTCTCTTTATCAATAGTGACCTCAGCAGCAGGCTCAGAAGTATTGGCCATGACATCTTCCGTAGACACGTTTATCTTAGCCTATGTTTCTGGAGGAACATCACAGAGAGGCATCTGGGAAGGATCCTTCACCAAGCCTTCTCCATAGCCCGCGCTATAAATCATCTTCTCGGCCTTTTCAAACAAGGCTGGATATTCATCCCTCGCCTACCTCCCCCTTTCCTCAGCTTGAGTCTTGGCCAATTAAGCTGCTGTTAGTCTTTCTCTTAGATGCAACCAAAGACTTCTCATATGCTTCCAGAGATTCCTTGTCCGCCTATAAGGAATCTTCAAGTTTCAGACGTTCCTCGACTGTAGCGGCTGCATCCTGAGCAAGCTTTTCCATGACTCATTGAAGTTCAATTTCATTTCTCTTCAGGTGTTCATTCTCAGGCTGAAGACAGTCAATAATGACTCGACATCTAGTTATTTCCTGCTTCCAGTTGGCCATACTCTACTTAATGGAAATATAATGCTCTTGGAGAGCATTATGATAAATGATAGATTGAAGAGGAATGTAAGAAAAGACAAAGTGTTAGTAAACGGGAAAACTTAATGAAAAAGAAAACAAAAAGGGAAAAAAGAGAATTGTACCTTCATCAAACCATGACTCAAAGAACAAAGTTGGTTGCCTACACTCATGTTGCTGGCTATTGATGCATCTGGCTCAGACTGGATACCGCAAAGCACTGTGTAGGTGGAACGGGGATCATTCAGGAAACTAACAGAGGTAGGAACGGGGGGAGCACACGAGAATCGCCTCCAGTTTTAGAGAGTAGAATCTTCAACCCTCCTTGGAGAATCGAAAGAAGCTGCGAGGACTGATTCCCTTTGAGTTGTTGATGGGGGAGGCGGAGGATGGCTCAGTGAGCATGCCGGGGGGCTCATTTTTTATTATGGGAGCAGGGGGTAGGGGGAGCGGGAGGATTAGAGCAATGAGCATCTTAAGATGAACTAGATGTGTCCGTTCTCTGGCGGACATTCCTCTCATCTTCAATATTTCTGAAACAGGTTACTACACAGACACCTTGACATATCGACACTCGTAGCAAATCTTCAGATCAGATTGTCCTGTTCTTCTTTTTCTTGCTCTGTGTCAGTAAAAATGGAAGTGTTAGAAATAGTAAGAGTAGGTGCTGAACGAGAAGAAGGAACGAGAATACCTTTTGGTAATGATGGACCAGACGTTGATGCAATGGGAGTTGGAAAGAGGATAAAGTGACGTTCACATCTCTCTTCGGGTCAAGGAGCTCGTGTCACCTCCGTTCTGGTGATGGTAAGCAGCAATTATCTTTTTGTTGTTTGTCCTTGGTACCAAAGGTTTCTTGTTTTTCTTATAATATGTGAAAGAAGGAGATTCGTTAGTAAGCTGAGAAATGACTAAAAAAGGTAAGAGAAAGAAATTGAAAAAAATTTGAGGAACCGGAGCTCCAGCAACTTACTAAAAATTGCTCAAACTAGCATTTGGCTTTGACGATGTGATTAGCACCTTCATGATGGTGTTTAGGGGCTAAAAATAGGCGATTCGCCTATTAGGTATGGCGATTAGGTTTTGGGGGTTTACCAAATACGTAGTGGTGTATAATAAATTCTTCAGAGGTTCACCAAAATTTAAAAATTCTTTTTTTTTGTGAACCCTAGCACATAATTGGTGAAACTCAATATGTATTTGGCGAACCCCTCCAATAATATTTTGTATGTATTTAGTGAACCAAGACACTAAATTGACAAAATAATTTTTTAGGGATCAAATTAAAACACTAAATTAAAAGAGTTAATTATTATCTAGTTTGAAAATAATAAATAAATTCATTATATTAAAAATTGTTAGTTTATTTTGAAAAGATATTATTTTCTTATAACTAATCTCACCCAACCATTTTTTTAACTCAAAACAAAAGATTAAATTTTTTTAAAATTTTTTTTCAGGTTTAACTGATTTTTAATTTGAATATTAAAAAAATTGGTTTTAACAGTTTCATAATTGAAAATAAAATGAAAAATAATTTTAATATTAAATATTAATTAAATAATATTAATTTAAAATTTAACAGTTCAAAATTTTGTTGTCAATAAAATTTAAAATGAATTGAGACTTGAGTCATTTATCAAATGAAAATGATATTTATGTTATTTAAAGTGTGGGTAAATTTTAACATAATCTAAAGTGAAAGTTGAGAGGGGTATTGGGAAAAAAAGTAGTAAGGGTTTAACAGAAATTAAATAAAAAAATCTAAAACCTAATGCCCAACCCCAACAAAAAAAAATCGCTAAAACCCAACCAGACCCCCAGACCAGAAGTTACGCTCAGAAGGCAATCCACAATGTTGAATTGCAGTCTTCTTCACTTACTGCCTTCTTGTTCATACGCAACTCCACCTCCAAATCCAGCAATTTCCTCTGTTTCCTTCATCACCATCCATCAGCAGCGCTTGAAGCTGAAGCAAATCAGTAATAAGAAGCAGTTAAGGGCTTCCTCTTCCAGTTATGAAGTCGGCGGAGGATATTCAGATGAGGAATTGGACTTGCGAGATAGGAGACGCCCCCTTGAGAAAGGCGATCCAGAGTTGGATAATTCCCAGTATGAAGCTCTCTTGAAAGGAGGGGAACAGGTTACCTCTGTCCTTCAAGAGATGATTACCCTCGTACGTTTTTGCTAATTTTCTCTTTGTTTTGTTATTTCCTGTTTGGATTCCGAGAAAAAGCTGAATTCTAATGAGTCCTGCGCGTTCCTTAATGGGCGGTTTGTTGGATGCTTTTGGGATTGTTCCCGATTAATGTTCAATTTGCCTTTATGACATTAGCATGTATTTTACTTTTGGTTTTCTTCATTTGTGACATTTGGAAGTATTCTCCCATAGGACCTGGAAATTTTCTTCTACAGCTGAGAAATCATATTGTCGAGGAGACTTTATTTTTTCTACCGGGAAGTTTTGATAAACCTGTAGTAGGAGCAATCACCCTCACATGGCTATTTGTTGTTAAGCCGTTACCCATATTGGAGCAACCGAGATTTTGAACAACAACGATTTGATGAAATTTCTTGCCACAACATAAATGTACTTACCTTTGATCAGGAATATATCTCTTCGGTCAGGTTTTATTGACAATATCAAGGAGCAGCAATGCTGTGCGGCTTATGCCATCTGTCAAACTCCATATCCATGTCTTGCTTCTCACAAACATTATGGGAAAATTTATAGCTGGAATTTGTGTGCCAGTATGGCTGGGGACAGAACCATCAATGTCGTGATGCTTCCCAGCACCATGACGCCAGACCTGAGATCTACGTCCCAGGTCAAAACGCAGCTTCGTGGCACCCAGTTCCTAGCGCAGTGACGCCAGACCTGGGATGAATTTCCCAGGTTAGGACGCTCAGCGTCACGGCGCCCAACCCCCAATGCTGTGACACCAACGCGATTAAAACTATCCCACCCCCCTTTTCGTTTAAAACGCCCCAAACCCCCTCTCCCAATTCATTTCCTACAATCTCTCAACCTCATCATCCTACACAACTTCCAGCATATCTCTAATTCAAATTTTAAATTCTCCATTTCAAAACTCAAATATTTCCACCTCATCCATTTCAACTTCCCCATCTCCATCACGTACAACACATTTGTCTCCTCCTCAAATCTCTCCGGTAGTTAACCATACATCTTTTGGCCGGATTTTCGCCGGAAACACACCGACGACGGAGCCTTGTGCCGGTCTTCTTTACACAAGCAAAGTTGGAGTCTCAACAAGCAAATTTCTTCTCCACCACATTGGGTCCATCTTCTCTTCTTGATAAGTAAATCTCTGACTTTTGAGGTTTGAATATTGGGTTGAATTTTTGGATATTAATGGTTGTTGGGGTGAGTATTATGTGCTTGATTATTGTTGTTTTCAGAGATATTATATGTTGGTTTGTCTGTTTGGGGGGAAGTTAGATAATTTCTTCATACGCTTTTGAAGTACTCGCCATATGTTCGATAAAATTCGTCAATAAAGTGCTTGTGAATTTAGTATTGATTTGAGTGGTTGATGTGCATTCTGTTGGGTTTAAAAGCATGAGTAGAGGGGTGGTTTTGTTGTTTGTGTCCCTTGGTGTGGTGTCTCATTGTCTCTGTGGCTCCCAAGAGTTCTCAACCTAGCACATCAAAGAAACAAAAGAGAGGCGAACAATCCACGCCAGCTTACGGTCCAAATCTCTTTGAGACCCCAGCTGTTTATGAGCGGTTGACAACAATGATCATCAAAAAGTAAATCATTCAAGAGACGGGTTTCAGTGTAGATGATGCGCATTTTCCCACGATCCATAACATCACTAGGCGGGGTTGGCTAAATTTCTGTCGTGCACCTAAGTCTGGTGTGGACAAAAAGCAACAAATACTATTCTCTCCCTGACATTGGGAAAGACGAATACTCAACTTTTGCACAAGAGGATGTGGATTTGGATGCAGCGATCAACACTATGTGTGTCAGTGACACAATGAATGACAACGGTTAGTGGGGAACTGAACCATATAAAAACAAGTGCCTTAGACAAGATTGCTAAGGCCTGGCATTCTTTGTTGTTGCAAGATTGAAGTTGGTGTCATCACAAGCGATGTCACCAAGGATCGAGCCATCCTTATTTATGCACTCATGAAGGGCATGTCAGTTGATGTGGGAAGTATCATCACCAATTCCATCTTGGATTGTGCCTCTATGCCCTTTTGACAAAGGTGGCCTCATTGTGCCGAGCTTAATCACTGGTTTATGCAAAAATGTATTTGTTACATGGGAACCTCGAGAAGCCTTAATCCACCCCATGAAGGCCATTGACACCATGACCATTGAGCAATATAAGGATTTAGTGGACACATCAAATCCTGGAGTCGGTCCTTCCCACCGGCAGCGCTAAGCACCTAGCTGCCGCCAATCCTCCTCTGGTGGAGCCAACTTTGTCGATGCTAGACAAGCGGAATATGGGAATGCGATCCATGAGCTTCGCCAAGAATTACGACAAATGCACGACTACAATGCCGAGTGCCACACCGTTTTGGCGCAAATGTTGAGTCAAAGTGTGTTGAACATCGGAGGCACTGTCTATCCACTTTCACAGGCACCAGTTTTTCCGTTCTTGCCCCGATTTGGTGATAATATGAATAATACGACGAATGACGATGAGGAAAGCTAATCCTCATTCAGGGAAGTCCTTTACACTTACTTCTTTTACACTTTTTGATTGAGGACTATGCAAGTTTTAGCGTTGGGTGGTAATATTTGATTTTTTTTTGCAGAGGAAATTGAGTTTGAAATCCGTTTCTGGGTTGAATCTTGAGTCTTCTCCTCACCAATAGCTTTCTCTCTAGCCTCTCTCTCGTCCAAAAGTCCCATCAAGAACCCTAAAATGTTCTATTTAAACACTTGGGTGTGTCAAGGGTAAAACTGGAACAAAAGTTGCAACAAATTCCTTAAATTGCGTTGGCGTCGCCATGACGGGAATCTGGCATCGCGAGGTTGGCCATTCTGCCCCGTTTTGCTCTCTTTCCCAAAGTCGTGACGTTGAGTCCCCAACGTCATGACGTTGAAGGTTCTGTCCAAGTCTGTCCCTTTACCACTTTTTATCCTGCCTTTTGCCTTCCAAATCTACCAAAATCACTCCAAGTGCACATGAATTCCTTACCTGCAAAATAAAAGCAAAAACAAGCATAAATCTAGCAATAGAACTCTCAAGAACCAACAAAATTCAAGCTAATAGCGTAAAAAACATGAGTGTGAAACACACTCATCAAATATACTCAAACTTAACTTTATGCATAAGTTGGCTTGAAAAACTCAGACGGTCCACAAATGGCCTAAATCATGTGCTAAGTTTAGTGTAGCCTAAAATTTCATCTCGAGCAACAATCAACTGGTTCTAGAGTTCTTGTGCGATCATAAAGATTCCTTAAGTCATAAATCTTCTCTAAGCAGAAAGACAATCAAACGTTCAAGGCTAGGTGCTCAACAAATCAACATATGGTTCACGCGCACACAGACACACAAATTCATCCATTTTCCCTTAAGTTATCAATAAATCAAAATCAATCTCATAATAGGTGTTAGTGTTGCCTACTATAAACTGTCAAAATTTTCATTTTTAAAAAAAAAAAATTAATAAGAAAAATGAAATAAGCAAATGAAATAATACTAAAGAGAAACTAAGCAATGAAATAAAACTGAGCAAAAAAAAAAAATCAAATGCTACGACCCCTAACGCTAAAACTTGCATTGTCCTCAATAAAAAAATGTAAAAATGTAAATATGAAGGACTTCCCTGAATGAGGATTAGCTTTCCTCATCGTCATTCGCCGTATTATTCATGTTATCACCAAATGGGGGCAAAAGCGGGAAAACTGGTGCCTGTGGAAGTGGATAGACAGTGCCTCCAATGTTCAACACAAACAAACTCCGCATTTGCGCCAAAGCGGTGTGGCACTCGGCATTGTAATCGTGCATTTTTCGTAATTCTTAGCGAAGCTCACGCATCTCATTCCAATGTTTCGCTTATCTGGCATCCACAAAGTTGGCTCCACTAGAGGAGGATTGGCGACTGCTTGGTGCTTGGCGCTGCCGGTTGGAAGGACGGGCTCTAGGATTTGATGTGTCCGCTGGATCCTTATACAATGCTTAATGGTCATGATGCTGACAACCTTCATGGGGTGGATTAAGGCTTCTCGAGGTTCCCATGTAACAAATGCATTTTTGCATAAACTAGTGATTAAGCTCGGCACAACGAGGCCACCTTTGTCAGAAGAGGCGCAATCCAAGATGGAATTGGTGATGATACTTCCGAAATCACCTGACGTGCCTTTCATGAGTGCATAAATGAGGATGACTCGATCCTTGGTGACATCGCTTGTGTGCAACACCGGCTTCAATCTTGCAGCGACAAAGTAATGCCAGGCCTTAGCAATCTTTTCTAAGGCAATTGTTTTTATATAGTTCAGTTCCCTATACTAACCGTTGTCATCCATTGTGTCCTTGACACACATAGTGCGTTGATCACTGCATCCAAATCCACATCCCCTTGTGCAAAAGTTTAGTCTTCGTCTTTCTCAATGTCGGGGAGAGAGTAGTATTTGTTGATCATTTTCTTAGAAAAAGACACCCGTTTTGTCCTCACATAAACCAATCGCTTTTTCTGAATGAATGCATTGGCGTAAAATTCTTGAACCAAAGGTACTACACTAGCCTCAGGTGCACGATAAAAATTTAGCCAACCCCGCGTAGTGATGTTATGGATCAAGGGATGATTTGTTTTGTAATGATCATCATTGTCAACCGCTCATAAACAGTTGGGGTCTCAAAGAGATTTTGATAGTAAGCTGGCGTGGATTGCCAAGTAGTTCAACAAACTCTTAGCCTTATCCCGAAGTGAAAATGAGAATAACCTCAGCCTAATTGCATTGTTGTGCTTGAATGTCCACAAATGTCGAGAAAGAGTGGCTATGTGAACATTTGAGTCATCATTAGGCAAACTACTAAATTGATTAGCTTGCACCATTTGAATGATAGCTGGCTTAATCTCGAAATTATTGGCATTAATAGCCGGGCGTTGAATGGCAGAAGCAGCCTCATTGACTACTGGCATAACATGGTCCCGAATTGCCCGGTTATTTTGGTCGTTCACAATTTCAGGGTTCTCTCTAGCGTCAACCATGGTTTCTTGAGGTTGTCTAGAAGCTTGTCTGCTTACTTTTCTATTTTGATGACAAATTCGGTCAATTTCCGAATTAAGAGGAGTCAAAATTTTCGCCACAAAAACGTCTCATACACCTAGGAAATGTCTGAAAAATTAAAACACGAAACAACCGCAAATAAATGAAAATAAAAACTTAAATAAAATTAAGGATTTGTAATTCAACATTAATGAACAAAATCAATCCTCGACAACGACGTCAAAAACTTGATACGATTTTTTAAGAGCGCAAGTGTACACTATCGTTGTCAAATAATAAAATTCTATGAATATAGAGTATCGTCTTACGAGGATTGATTGTTATTAATTATTGAAATCAACTTGACCCTAATTCTAATTGAGAATATCGATAAGTAAAGGGTTTTTTAATGTAATATTAAACTAAAACAAATAAGAATTATTAAATGTAAATAACACGAATTGCAAAAGATTAAAAAGTTCTATGAGGGGAATTCAATGATTTAAAGTTCTAGGGGTTCCGATTTCATCAAACCAATCATGCTCAAATCTCCAATTTTCAATCAACCAATGTTTATTATAACGCTGACAGCTCTGTAATGTAATTATCAATCTTTTTTAAGTATCAATAATAATATTTCAAGTATACAAATCTCACATCTCTGTCAAGATAAATATGTTGAAACTCATTAAGCTCAAGAAATAATAATTGCTACACTAGATTTATAATTATCTTTAACTTATGAAATTATAGTGGTGTCATAAACATAGGGTAAATTTAATCTTCATATCTTAGTCTCAGATTAAATCCTAAATCATGCAATAGTTGACCAGACAATCACATGCATTAATGATAGATCATAACACAACAATATAGAATAAACATTAATTAGATTGAAAATATAGAATGAGGAACAATCATGGTTTGGTTACATCATAGCCCTAGATTGGAAAATTAAAACATGCTAAAATAAGAAAACATCCAAACAATATTCATGAACATAGAGAAAAGTGAGAAGAAAGACTGGTTTTGAAGAGGAAATTGAGTTTGAAATCCGTTTCCGGGTTGAATCTTGAGTCTTCTCCTCACCAAGGGCTTCCTCTCTAGCCTTTCCCCCAAAAAACCCTAAAACGTTCTACTTATACACTTGGGTGCGTCAAGAGTAAAACTAGAACAAAAGTTGCAACAAATTCCTTAAATCACGCTGGCGGGAATCTGGCGTTGCGACCTTGGCCATTCTGCCCTTCCTATACTTGTGCCAGCGCCAATACTTGTGCCAGCGCCACGGCGGTGGAAAGCCAGCGTCGTGACGTTGGTCATTCTGCCCCTTTGTGCTCTCTTTTCCAAAGCCGTGATATTGAGATGCAAATATAACAAAAAGTAAAATGCAAATACATTTATGCTGCACTCTTAAAATGCATTTTTACCTAATAGAATATGTCTACTCAAATACAAGAAATTTGATTTTCAATCTTTACTTATTATTATTTTTTTGTGTATTTCTGCAAGTGCTTGTATTAGTAGAGACTGGAGATCGTTATCTCTGCTCCTTGATCACCATTTCAGAAACTTCTCTGCAGGTTTTATGCTTCCTTCATCTGCAGTAAGCAAATTATTTGTTCCTCATCGGACATTTCATACTCATGGCACTGCTTTTGTGGAAAGTCCACGCACAAAGATTCGGAAAATTCATGGAAACGTTTACAAAGAAGAATCTAATCCATTGTGATGTCACTAGACCAGTTGGCTTCTTTGACATAAAATTTCATGTTTTTGAGTAGTGCTTTGTTTCCTTTTTAAGTTTTGTGTTAGATAACCCTGCTTACATCACCGACTTGCCAGGTTTCAAGCTATGTTAGCTCCATTTCTAATTGTTCATTAGGAAATATGCTGTATTTAATTGCATTTCTATGATGCCCACATATATTCACTTTCCACGCTAGGGAAGTTGCCATTTTTTACCCGGTACATGTTTGTGCTTTTTACAAACATCATTGCAAAAATCTTGAGGCCCCATACGATTCCTTAAAATACAATAAGTGTCTTTTTGGTTCAGTTGGAAGATATGAACATGGATGAAGCATCTGAAGAGGTTGCAGTTGAGTTGGCTGCTCAAGGGGTCATAGGGAAGAGGGTTGATGAGATGGAAACTGGTTTTATGATGGCCCTAGACTACATGATCCAAACTGCTGAAGATGACCAAGATGATAAGGTCTTATTTCCATCGTTTCTGCATTTTTGCCAAACATGCGGATCAGTATCTTTATTTTTCTTACTGGAAAATCTATATTATCTCTGTACAAATGAATCGTTATTTTTTTAGAACTTTTTGAAGCACTGTGTAGTTTGTTTTTTTAAACATACATTATAAATTAATTGGGGGGGGGGGGGGGGG
>QANY01006056.1:84693-155889 GCA_003255025.1 Datisca glomerata
GGGTGGTTACAATGAGTACAACCCATTCTGTTGAGCAAACGAAATTAAGCTTGGGTAGAAAGTGTCAATTGCCTAACAGATAAAAGATTAATTATTGAGGTGGCAGTCAGTTGCGAACTTCAGTAATGGAAGTTTGGTCCTCTCTTTGCATTATGAAAATGGGGAAAATGACTAATTAATATTTGACAAAAAATATGGCATTTGTAATTCTTCTGTTCTTTGGTGGTTTACTCTTTCTTGTTTAACTTGTTGATGTACAGCGCAAATCATTATTGGAGGTGATCAAGGAAACAGTTTTATCTCATTTAACTAAGAAATGCCCGCCACATGTATGAATAGCCTTTTCATTACTCGATTCTAGTTCTTATTGCAACATTTGTCCAATTATCAATATGAGCTAAAAACTAAGCTATCCCGTTTAACTATAATCTAGGTTCAAGTGATTGGCCTACTCTGTAGGACTCCCCAGAAAGAAAGTCGACATGAACTTCTACGTAGAGTGGCTGCTGGTGGTGGAGTTTTTAAAAGTCAGAATGGTGCCAAAGTTCACATTCCAGGGGCAAACCTGAACGACATAGCGAACCAAGCAGATGATTTGCTAGAGGTAATTTTTAAAGGATACCTGAATGGCGGGCATCACCATTTGAGTCAATGTGAAACCATTGGAGTTCAAAATTACTCATTTTTTAGCTAGCAAAGTGACTGTTTCCCACACAGGATCTATAATTTCATGGAGATTAACTTCTACTAAGTTTATCATATGCATTGAACAATTATTTTCCATGTTTTACCAACTTTATCTGTGTTTCATCCTTTACTTAATAGCACTCCTACTTACATCTGAAAGGCTAATACTTTATAGTTCACCCTGACTAAGCATTGTGATTCTTGAGATAAGATCTATTTTTTCCTTCTCGATTCCATACCGTCTTATATTCTTGTAAACATTTTCCGAAGACTATGGAAACTCGACCAGTTGTTCCAGATCGGAAGCTGCTTGCAAGGCTTGTTTTGATCAGGGAAGAAGCTCGGAATATGATGGGAGGTGGAATTCTGGACGAAAGAAATGATCGTGGTCTAAGTACTCTTCCTGAATCAGAGGTTTGTGTGCTGATGCACTGATGAGTTATAGGAGTACTACTTTTAGAAAAAAAAACAACGTTCTAAGCTCATAATTGATAATTATTCATTGATATTTACTCATTCTGAAGTCAAAACATTTAATTCTTTAGTTTTATCTGGAATTCATGACTAAGAGACTTGTAATTGGCCTATGCAAAATTAGGTCAGAACATTATATGAAAGTTAATTCGCTATGGATGGGATTGATATTTTATTTTCAAATGACAAGATGATCAGTTACCTGTTGACAAGAGGCTTTCGTTCCCTTTCAAATGGGGTCGAAATTCTAGTAACACTGAAATGTTATAAACACGCATTCTGCTAGGGATTCTGTTAGAAATTCCACTGGGATTTTTAATCTTCGGCTTTCATCTAGTTTAACACTCAAAGAAAGTGATTTACAAGAAGTTAAAATTAACCCAAATGGGAAAGATTCGAGAGATATAGACTTTGTTTTCTTTCTACCAAGCAAACCCATACGAAAATACCAAGAATAGAGTCAAATGTAATCCATGAGGAATCTGTTAAACTTGATGAAAATTTGGGAAATAAAATCTAGAGAATTTTCAAGAATGAAAGCCAAACGGTAATATCTGATAATCTAATAAACAAATTAAAGCGAAGAGCCTCACCACTTCCAATAGAAGGAGGGATTCATTGAAAGAGCTATAGCAGATTTCCAATTCCTCTGAATCTAGATGTGTAAGCTTATCATATATTGCTAATGCCTCAATGGAGTCCTCTTACTTGCCTTTGGAGTTTGCCCTCAATGGAGTCCTCCTACGATTTATTGTTATCATTATGATCACCATCACCATCTTGGCTTAGTTTGTTTCCTCTTATTGGAGCAGGTGAATTTCTTAACCAAACTGGTTGCTTTGAAACCAGGGAAAACTGTCCAGGAGATGATAACGAATGTGATGCTTGGAAAAGATGAAGGTGCGTATGAAGCTGATAGTGATGAGGAAGAAACAACCAGTGGAAGGGCTTCAAGGGGAATTTCTGGACGGGTGAGTTTACCACCCTCGATAAATTTCATAATTACCGTCTGTAATTGTGGGTGTGTATCAACTTATTTTGGAAAAGCTGACTTTGTTTCTCTTGATTCTTAGGAGAGTGTTACGGGACGGAAACCACTCCCGGTACGTCCTGGCATGTTTCTTGAGACTGTCTCTAAGGTAAGAATTACTTCCATCTAGCAGTCTCTAATGAAGTCGAGGTCAGTTGCCATGCTGATGTGTAAGCTAGGCTTGAACTCATCCATCACCATTGACTACAGAGTACATTAGTGACAAGAATGATTACAAACATTCCTCATCATTTTGGTATTTGTCAGGTCTTGGGTGGTATATATGCTGGAGATGTCTCCGGTATTACAGCACAACATCTAGAATGGGTAAAATCTCTCTCTCTCTCTCTCTCTCTCTCTCTCTCTCTCTCTCTCTCTCTCTCTCACACACACACACACACACACACACACACAACTACATACCACAAACAGCATATTTCTTCCACCAACTCAGTTCATGTTTCTGCAATTGACGCAAAAATCAACAATTGTTTTTGGTTTTTTTGTCAGTAATTTGTTTGGAATGAATAGTTTGGAACTATTTGGTTATGTCAACCGTTTATGATGGGTTAATTAATAGACTGCTAAAATGTTTCTCTGGTTTTAGCCAACCAAGAAGTGCTGCGTAATTAAATTTGGCCTGATATTTGAACACAGGCATCCTCTAAGATCTACTTGTGAAACAATCTATACTGCAGTTGATAAGAAAAAAAGAAAAGAAAAAAGCCATTAATAGATGGGCTTGTTAAATGATTATTCCAGTCTCCTATTTAAAGCAAATTAATTATTTGCTAGTTGCTGCTATTTGATGACTTCTTTCTTTCTTCAAATACAGGTACATCAGAAGACCCTGCATGTTCTTGAGGAAATAGCATTCTAGTCTTTCTGTGGTGCATCCTATATATAATGTTGTTTAGCCGTTACACTAGAATTGCAGTTAGGAAGTGATTCCTCTCAAAGAGAGAATGTGCAGGCTATCTTGTAAATATCATTCCCATATGAAATTGTCTTTACAGTATGAAACCGTTTGGTACGAAATTTTAAGATTACCGCAGGAATGTGATAAAAGAGAATGTGATTAATACAATTTTCTTTACCGATATTAAATGCTGCCCGGTATTAGGATTACTATATTTAGTTGTGCAAATGATATTTATTTTTATGAATTATTGTAATGTTAGATTACCATGTTTTCATTTTATTTATTGGAGTGAGAATAAAATGATGTCCAGTTTGTTCTCCCATGCTAAGTGTAAGCTGGTTTTGTTTATCTAAACTACGGAATAAAATCCCAAACCCAGTTTTAAATAATAAATTTTAATCATCCAAAATCAGGTAACAATGATGAGATTGCAACGTGCAGTTTAGAAAGTGGAATAGCATGTGAATAGAGACCCACGTTACTGGACAGTCTGATACTTGCACAAGTGTATACATCATTAGACTTTTGGTCATCATTTATATTGCTAAGAGTAGTCTAATAAGCAAACAGGGCTAAGAATGTATTTCCTCATTAGATTGCCTCTTAAGCCATCACTTTGTCATTTTAAATTTTGAATTTTTAACATATGAGATTGATATAGATGGTTAAATTAGTGGAGCTGGCAAAATTAGTGGATATGTCAGTTTCAGCACATTTAGACAAAATATTTGACTCTTCTGTGTTATTTATAAAATCTCATATTCTTCATGAATGAACCGGACAAAATCGAAATATACTTCATACCCATATGGAAGAGACAAAGGAAGATTTTTGCCTAAGTGTTGAAACTCAAACCCATTATTGATTTCAAACTGAAGATTTAATTACAGTTTATTTCGCTATTGAAAGTTCAAGATCCAAAATGTCAAAGAGTGAGTTTGGTGGACAGAAGTGCATGTATCCACCCCTTAAAAACAAATAAACATAGGTATCATCCTATTGTCTAAAACATATGTTTGTATATTCATACAAACATATCAACTTTCTAGGATTTTGGCACCCTACATTCTCCCCTTTGTTCACTCTTGTATTGGCCGCACGCATATCTTCTCAAGTCCCTGCTTTTCTCCATGATCTCCCTTTAATTTTTTTCGAAAAAAAATAGACTAAATAATAAAAAGGTTGCAAATGCCCACATGACATTTCTTTTCAAAGTTAGTGCCTTACAACTATTAATGATGTGAAAATAATGAATGGTAGGTATGTCTTGAGTTATTCTTAGCAGCTGATAACTGGTTTTAGTGTTATATTCTCTAACCACATAAAATAATTGTTCAATGTTTAATTCCTATTTTTTTTCTCTTGAAAAAACGTTTTCCTAGTTTTTGAGTGTATTTAATTTTAATAAGAAAGTTATAAATTCTTGGATAATATGATCAAAACCCATAAGTTTTTTTTGATATAGGTACATGAGTTTAATCATCTTTTATAAATCATTAAAATGTCCTTTTATTTGATATAGAAAATATTATAATTCTAATTTGAGAAATATGTGGGGTTCAAGACAAAGGTGATTTTGAAAATAAAATGAAATTAGGACATTCATAAAGCACCCAAACTTTGTTTGTGGGCCTCAATTTGGATATGACCAAATAAGTCCTTAATTTTTATTGAAATGATGGAATACCT
The DNA here is from genome assembly GCA_003255025.1 of Datisca glomerata. Lineage (NCBI taxonomy): Eukaryota > Viridiplantae > Streptophyta > Magnoliopsida > Cucurbitales > Datiscaceae > Datisca > Datisca glomerata. The sequence continues at coordinate 89,496 of QANY01006056.1, forward strand.
CTTCTAATTTAAAAGTTAAGGATTGACATTGTAGTTTTGATATTTCACCCAACTTTTCAAACGTGAAAATTTAGTCATTGTTCTTATAACGTGATAGACAATGAGCTTATAGACTGTCTTCGATTAGTAAATTCCAAGTAATATGAAAGTATGATTCACACGTTAACTTATTTTGAGGTAAAAATGGAGAAATCATATCTCTCATATATGAACATTTTTTACACACAAATGGTGCAAATCATATTGGGACAAGTGTGTAACTGTGATGATCATGTGGTAATTAGTCTGATTCAGACTAAACATACGGATAATTGATCGAAAAGTGATAGTTATGAAGAAATGATGCGTGAAGTAAAACTCTTTTATTTTTTGAATGAATTAATAATCTCATTAACTTTCAAACTTATTAGTTGAAGTTAATATACAGACTATCAATACTCACAGTTATAAATTTATTAACAAACGTGTCACGGTTGAAATATTATTAATTAAAGTGAGACGTACATAAAAGATCGATCGAGGACAATATCATTATTTAAGTAATTAAAAAGAAAAAAAAACTTTTGAATTCTCCTTTTTTAATTCCAAATAGCTATAGGTATCTTCCTTAAAAGAAACCCTCTCTCTTTACTTGACTTCTACTTATTTTTTGACAAATTACTTGACTTCTTTTTTTTTTTGGAAAAGAATTACTTGACTTCTACTTCTACTAGTTATGTGATGATTTAATAGCAATGCCCTCTCTCCTATTAGTAACTCATAAAATTGAATATCAAAAGCTACCAAGAGCCGTATCAAATAAAACTAAATACTCTTTTGTAACACTTTTTGATATTCTAATTGAAGATCATAGCTTTTACTTATTGATGCTTATTATTTAATATTATTTTAACAAATAAAATCCTACGACTTCTTATATCATAAAGGTCAAATTGCCTACAAAATCTACAAACTTTTGAAATTACTCTTCTGGTAATCCCAAAAACAAAATCATGAAAAACCAAAGGAAAGAGTTTGAACATCAATGAAACAATTTCTAATTGTCTCACCCAATTGATTTTTAGTCTAATTACCTCTTCTTTCTTCAAATTTCCTAGTGTTAGAAAATTTATGACCGTTATTACGTGTTAAAAGCCAAAGGTGAAACATTTTTATATCTTTCAAATATAGTCGGAAGACTAAATGATTTCGACACGATATAGGATTGTGTCTGAATCATCCGACACACAACCTTATACTGTATCAAAAACGTTCAGTATCCAACCATCTTTTACATATATGTTGCACAAAGATTCTTTAACTAAGACAAATGGTTCGGGCCCAATCTTATATTGTGTGCCCGAACCGTCCGGTTTTAACATAAACTGAGATAATAATGTTTCAATTTGTACAACTATATATATATAATCTGTAGCATGTTGTATAAAGATCTTTAACTATTATTAAAATGATAAATATAGTACAAAATAATTTAGAGACTAAATTGAAATTGAACAATTAGATCTTGAATTTTTTAAAAAGCTAGTATAGATAACTCGAATAGTTTAAATAACTCAAAAAGATTTGTAAAGTATTAAAATTAATATTCATAGGTCCCACCCTGACGAGAATGACATCTAATATAGTCCTCTTGAGACGTATTAGGAATAATCATTATATATGTAATTTTAGTTGTTTATCGTGTTATCATATGTGGACTCAATATGAGACTCATATCATTAAACGACTAGAATAACACAAACACCAGTAGTTATCTCTAACATTTTTTGCGTCAAATAACATAGTCCCTTATTCAAATGCTGGTTATATCATTCACATTTTTAATTTATTTGAATGTTTTAGTTTTTTTCAACAGATCTCACATTTTAATTTTTTCATATGATCCAATGATTCTATTAATAGCATTTAAAACTAAACTAATATAACAAAGAATTGATAAAATTACTATCAACTTTCATAAATAGTTTTGAATGCCTCCTAAACAACTTTCAGTTTCATTTTTATGTGATTCTACGTCATTTTTTTTTGTTAATTTTCCGTTAATATGGACTCACTAGGACAATCTTCGATTATATGTAAATACACCGAGTTTAAGGGCAAAAATAAGGATATAAATTATGCTCCACTGTGGTGCCTTAGTTGAAAATGAACTTGAAAATTACTTTTGAAATTCCAGACTGATGAAAATATTGTTAAAATTTTAACTGAATTGACTACTTATAGATTAATAAATTTTAAATCATCGACACATTATTGGATTAATTAAGATTTAATCTATATTATATTAAAAGAGGTTTAAACGGGATAAATTTTTTATTATCTTTTCTACTATTTAATTAAAATATAATAAAAATCAAGTATTTCATATTTTTTCTTATTTAATTCATTTGATAATATTTTATTTTATTTTTTATTTGATAATAATTTATTTATAATCAATAAAACAAAATATTTTGATAATCTTATTAGAGACATGAATATCTATATATTGATTTCAAGATATTTATAATAAATATTTAATTATAAGCCAATATTAATTTATTCACTATAAATTTATACATTAAATATTCTATATTATTTATATTGTCAATAACACGAAAATTCATATAAATGACTTTATAGAAATACGTTAATATATTTTTATTAAGAGAAATTATATCTTAATATGATATAATTATTCTTTTTTTACAGCATGATATAATGACTCTTAAGAATATGATAAATTGATGAAATAAAATAATTTCTTATACTATTCAAATAACATTTTAATCTTAATTTTATAAATAAACAATTATTATTACTTAGTTAAAAAAATTATTATTATTACTATTTTACTTTTAGATTAGTTTTAGATTAGATGTAGAATAATTTTAAAGATAATATATTAATTTTAATAAAGATGTAGAATAAAATCATATATATATTTTAAATTATTTGAATAAGTACGAAACATATAATAGTTTCGACTAGTCTATTAAACATAGAATTACTCGATCACTTTAGATCCGACGGTTTAAACGGATGGGTCCGAATTTTGAACACCACAATGGATAAAGGGAGGGAGAGAGAGTAGGGACAGTATGGTCTTAATTTGAATTCACTCTCTCTCTCTCTCTCCTCATCAGTTAACAACTTTGAACTCTGACAGCTCAAACACCGTCCCAACTGTGTGGGGAACTCTACTCCTCTAAGCTTGTCTGCTCAGTTTCCTTTCACGTTAATCTCGTTCAATTCAAAGCCAGAGTAGAAAGAAGAAGAAGAACCTGAAAGATTGAAAGGAAAGTGAAGAAGTAAATGTCAGGCTACGTAGGTATTCTGGTTTCAGATCAATGGCTCCAGAACCAGTTCACTCAAGTCGAGCTCCGTAGCCTCAAGTCGCATGTAACTCTTTTTTCTCTGCTCGTTTTGTTAATTAGGCTGTTTATTCTTCCTGTTTTTGAGAATTATATCAAGCTGTAACTCATTATCTCTGTTTCTTCAGATTTCTCTGTAGCTAAATTAGCAGCTCTTTTTCTTGTTTGTTTCTAATTGGATCTAATATTGGTACATCTGGATGCTGATGGTGAGTACAGTATATGAGCATGAGGAGGGAGAACGGGAGGCTTACGCTTGATGACCTGGCTTCCAAGATGTCGAGGCTCAAAATCGTTGGAGAGAATCTGACTGAGCAAGAGAGAGCTTCCTTTATCCACGATTTATATCAGAATCTGGACGACGACGTTGATTTCGAGTTCTTTTTAAGAGTCTGTTCTTATCTTTTTCATATTCATTAGCTTTTCCTCTAATCTGCTCTCAGAGAGACAGACAGAAACTCTGATATGATTTTTAAGTTCTTTGAATCCTGCTGTATCATTTCCTTCTCTTCTTTTTGGATCTTGAATCGTCACTTCTGATGTTTTATCACAATTAGTTTTTTTAATTGATATGATCTTCTGTTTATCTACAAAGAAACTGAAAAAAGAAAACAAAAGCTTAAAGAAAATTTGACAAAGATGACTATCTAAGTTTGAAGATCAACAATTTAATCTTCCTAAACTTTATTTGTTCAGATTTACTTGAAAATGCAAGCCCATGCAAGTGCTAGAACTGGAAGTGGTGCAAAAGATTCATCTGCATTCCTCAAGGCCGCAACTACTACATTGCTTCACACCATAAGCGAATCTGAGAAGGCGTCTTATGTTGCGCATATCAACAATTACCTTTCTCAAGATGTCTTCTTAAAGAGATATCTTCCCATCGATCCTTCAACTAATGATCTCTTTGAGATTACCAAGGATGGAGTTCTACTATGGTGAATGATCTTTCTTTCCTTTTCTTCTTTGTTTTTCTTTATTGTTCTTTTTTGACTTCTAGAATGATATAGCATAATATTGTTCTTTGATACAGTAAGCTAATCAATGTGGCGGTTCCGGGAACAATAGACGACCGAGCAATTAATACAAAGAGAGTGCTCAACCCATGGGAGAGGAATGAAAATCATACACTTTGTCTCAACTCTGCCAAAGCTATAGGATGCACTGTGGTTAATATTGGAACTCAGGACTTCATCGAAGGAAGGGTATGTTGGGCCATTATAGCTATTTGAATAAATTGATATTGTGTAAGATTTCCACTACAAAAATCAGTGGATATGTCCGCAATATAAAGGTGATTCATAGAGCTTCCAAATAAATACAATTGTAATTTGTACGTTACTATTTACCTTGTAGCCTCTGAATTGGGTACCCTATGGGATTCAGCAAAATATCACTTATAATATCAAAGAGGAAAACAAAAACAAATAATTGCATTTCTGCTTATAGATATTGCAAACTTCCCTTTGAAAGTCTTCCTTTTGAAAGATTTTCAGTTAATCTTGACTAGTATAGTATCTCCATGTTATTTCTGCTCCTTTTCTTTCCACTTGCATTTGTCTCTTCCCTACTGCTACTACTCACTCTGTAAACCTTTGTTCTTACCGTCACTTTTTAGTTTTTATAGGCCAAAAGCTTCAAGATTTTGAGAATTGGTTATCTGTGAGTAGTTTGTGTTACTAATCATCTAATCAGGAGTCGCTTCAATACATAATCCCATTCTTATTGTGAGATTAAAGAGATTAATCACTTTTGGTATGTCTGCACAGCTTGACCATCAGTAGTACAACCCTAACCCCTTTAATCTTTATCAACTGATTCTTTGATAATACTATCGGCCAAAGTCCCGATACTGTGACTACTCCATCACGAATTCAATTAGGTTTAGTGTTTCATTGTAGGTTAAAAGAAATCTTTTGCAATATCCTACTGCCATGTAGGCTTCATAATTCCCTGATCATGAATCACAATGTCTAACATTTCTTGTTCTGTCGACTCTCATTACAGCGCCATCTTGTACTTGGGGTGATATCTCAGATAATTAAGGTAAATTAACCACTAATCTGCTTAAGCTTTGTTTGCATAGTGGTTAGTTCTTGAGCAAGAAAATCACATTAGTTATCTTCCTAATGGTTTTGATACCACAGATACAACTATTGGCGGACCTCAACCTGAGGAATACACCTCAATTGGTGGAGTTGGTTGATGATAGTAAGGTACAAATGTGCATTTTAAGAAAAAAAAAATTCTTTCCCCTTAGAACCTTTTCTTATTTGGATATACATTAATTGATTATCTTCTAGAATTTTACTTAGTTATGAAACTGACAGGATGTGGAAGAATTGATGAGTCTGCCACCAGAGAAGATCCTACTTAGATGGATGAATTTTCATTTGAAGAAAGCAGGATACAAAAAGATTGTCGCAAACTTCTCATCTGATGTAAAGGTAGGAAAACATGCTTGATGAAAATTATCAATATTTTTGCTCGTCAACTTTCTCTAATTTTGATGAAAATTATCTATATGATTCTGGGTTCTGCAATTTTTTGGTATGTCAGTAGTAGTTGTCCAGAATCAGATAGCTTATTTTGTTGTGCACAAGTTTTATCTTAAATTTTAAACTTCAACTGACATGAGATGAAGTTGATATATGTAATTCTAGCCATTCTTACATATATTAATTTCTAAACTTTGAGAGGGTACTTAAGAAATATGCCAATAGAGATGATGAACCGGTTGGAATTTAGTAAAATCTCTTGTTGCATTTAATGATAAGATGAAATATATAACTACAGCATATTTGACTATTGAAGGTACTTCTTTCCATTCAAATATTATCTTCATCATAAAAAGTTTGTATGTATTATCCTTTCATCGAAGACGTGGCAACCAGATAATTATAAACAGAGAAAAACATAATTTGGGTATGGAGATAATTATGATTGGTCCTACCTGAATCGATAGTGAAAAGGAGTCATTGATAGCTTTTTATTTTGATGTAAAAATTATCTAGGGATATAAAGAAGTTAAAAGAACTTCCTTTCAAAGTAACTTTGCATAATTACTAAGTGAAATTCTGTTATTCAATAAGCTACAAGAAAATCACTCTCCCAATCAGTATCAAGGGCACTTGAGTTGTGCAGCCGGTAGCGAGTTCAGTTTTGTGATTTCCTGCACAGGCACCCAATCATCAATAAAGATCTAACTCTGCTGCAAAACAAGTAGCATTACTAGTGTGGAGATGATATGGACAATTCGTTTTATCATATTACAGTAACATTTACCACAATTTCACATTTCTTTCCTCGAAATTTTGCGCGTCCATAAGCACCAGGAATGCTTTACCTGCAGGATGCGGAGGCTTATGCTCATCTCTTAAACGTTCTTGCACCTGAGCATAAGAATCCATCTACATTAGCCGCAAAAGATCCATTTGAAAGAGCAAAGTTGGTTCTTGAACATGCAGATCATATGGGATGCAAGAGATATCTGACTGCAAAGGATATTGTTGAAGGTTCCCCAAACCTAAATCTTGCTTTTGTTGCACATATCTTCCAGCATAGGTGAGTAAAGGCCACTTCATGAGCAATGGATTTTATTTACACTTCTTAATTTGTATTATTTGGTGGTTGTATAATTTGTAGTTGTTTCTTGCTGGTGCAATGCACCCCGAGGCCTGAAGGTAGAATACATCTGTTGCTTCTTGTATACTTTGGCCATGTATGCTCTAATCAGTCAACTGCTTATGCAGCTATATTTCTCAAAATTTAATCATATTAACTCCAAAACGTATTGTTGTCTCTTTGTTCGATATTAATTACAATTCCTTTTCATAATTTACATATCTGTAAGTCCTAGTTAAATTAGAGTAATCCAAGGGTTTGTTGTATACTTCTAAAGTCTTTCATTATTGTCCTTTCTTTTTGGTGGTCTCCAATTGGAGAGTTGTAAACTGATACAATTCACAGCTAATTCAATTTTTTCTTTCTCGTATCTTGCATTTCACTGTTGCACTGGTAAAATTGTATGCTTGCTTCATTTGTAGGAATGGGCTATCTTCTCAAACAAAGCAGATATCGTTCCTTGAAACTTCGCCAGATGAAGCCCAAATTTCTAGGGAAGAGAGAGCATTCCGCTTATGGATAAATAGTCTGGGCAATTCAGAATATATCAACAACGTCTTTGAAGATCTTAGAAATGGGTAAGGATTGTTTTGTATTTCACTTGCATAAATAAATCAATTTTCCCCTACTTCGAAGGCAAAGTAGGACATGTCTTGACATTTCTGTTCTTAAAAAGTTCAAATTTGACAAGATTTTTATAGAATATTATGAAGTCATTGGAATTCAATTTCGAATTCTTCTAAACCAGTGCTTTTAGTTTGGTTGAGCTGGATCTATCTTGCAGTAAAATGAATTGCTATTCTTCCGCAGGTGGGTTCTTCTAGAGACGCTAGACAAGGTGTCTCCTGGAATAGTCAACTGGAAGCTTGCAAATAAGCCTCCAATTAAAATGCCATTCAAAAAAGTAGAAAACTGCAACCAAGTTGTGAAAATAGGGAAGCAATTGAAATTTTCTCTAGTCAACGTTGCTGGAAATGATATTGTGCAAGGGAATAAAAAATTGATACTTGGTATGATGTACTGATTTTTAAACATCATTCAGTAGTTTTGCATGGGGAATAGGTATGACGTAGATATGATAGATTTAGGTCTGTTTGACTTTAAGAATATATTTGAATGTTTTTATCAGTTCAGAAAGTAGTTGAACAAGATTAATATTAAAGTTTAATATTATGGGCTTATTCTATGTAGTTCTTCAGACGTGGAATGGTGAATTTAGGGTTTTTTTTTTAATCCTGTTTGCTTGTTATCTCCTCCCCTCCTTTTTTTATATGCGTCCTGCATCAACATGTTTGGACTAATATGAGACAATCATGACAATATAAGATGAAAATGATTAAATTTTGAAGTTCATGAACTACATGAGATAAGTGAAAAACTTGAAGAGGCATTGATCTACCTTTTTTGTTTGTTTTCTCTCTCTCTTTTCCTCATCAAAGAGAATAGTATGCTTCTGACTTAAATTTTGACTGCTTTTATGCAGCATATTTGTGGCAATTGATGAGATACAAGACACTGCAACTTCTCAAGAACTTAAGATTTCACTCCTATGGGAGGGAAATAACTGATGCTGATATTCTACAGTGGGCCAATAACAAAGTCCGCAACTCCGGAAGCCAGAGTCGCATAGACAGCTTTAAGGTATTAATTTCCTTCCTTTAAGCTACTGGAAATACTCACTTTAGCTTTCCAAGTTTTAATTAGTTAGAGGCTTAGAGAAGAACTGAACAAATCGAGCCTAGAAAATTTGTTTCCTGTGATCAGTGAGTTCCCATCTCTACCATACATTTTATTGAGCAAAGTCGTATTATTTCAACATTTTACAGGACAAGAGGTTGTCAGATGGAATATTTTTCCTCGAGCTGCTTCGTTCAGTGCACCCCACAGTAGTAAATTGGAGTCTTGTTACAAAGGGAATTACCGGTACAGTCTTATGAATCATGATTGATATTATAATGCATCCAAAATTGTATACTATATATTCAGTATCTAATTTCTTATGGTCTTGGCACCATCAATTACTCGAAAAAAAAACTCTTCCGCACTAATATGTTTGAGAAGTTTTACTTCTGTTCTCTTACTTCATTTCCTCTGAAACCGATAGATGAGGAGAAGAGGATGAACGCCACCTACATCATTAGCATAGCTAGGAAGCTTGGATGTTCAATATTTTTGCTCCCTGAAGACATTATGGAGGTATTCCTATGTAATAATTTTTGTCTTTCATGGCTTATTTATAGAGCTGGACTTAAAAAAGTAGTATAATTTTTGTCAGGTGAACCAAAAGATGATCCTTACATTGACTGCAAGTATCATGTATTGGTTCTTGAAACAACCTGTAGAAGAGAGAGGATCTGGAAGTTCGGATAGCGAAAACAGCAGCCAATTGGAGATGACTTCAAATTCGACAGATGATTCGGCTTCTGATTCATCACTAGATGATAATGGAAGTATATAAATCATGCAGAAAAAAATTGCTGAACTTTGAATTCAATTATATATATATATACAGAGAGAGTAGTTGTACCATTTTCATTTTTTGTTTCACTAAACTTGTTTACAAAGATCAGTGTTGCATCTCCTGAAAGAAATTTTTTGCTAAGTTGTTTGTTATTGGTTGTATGTGAATAGTTTATCCTCATTTTCTTTTTAGTAATAATATTTATATATGATTGATTAAAGTTGACTTTGTTTTTTGCTATTAACTCGTGTTATATGCTTTTTGTTTCATTGCTATTTAGTCTTCTAAACATGATTACGAAGGCAGAGGTTTGCAATTATAAACTGAACGGCCTTGATGATCTTGACGGGTGTTTAAAATGATTGAAAAAATGGCTCAACTCCCAACTCCTCAAGAGTGACAACTTATTGTTGTTACGGGTCGGGGTCGTGAAATTATAAAGAGGAGCGGTCAGATGTTTGTCACGTGTGTAGTTATGTCCATTTTTATGGACTCATATTGTTCACGTGACAATCATAAAGAGGGGCTGTCACATTGTGACTGCCTTATAATCTCACATCGGGCAGAGGAGGGAGTCGGATCTTAGACACTTCCTTTTTCTTTTTTTTTTCTTTCCCCTTCCCCTTTCAATCCATTGAAACAACCAAGCTCCCTCGATACACTCTACTGAAACATCAGAAGACTTGCATTGGCGGAAGAAATCAACTCTCTACCCCCTATTCTTGAAAGAACTTCTCTCATTTGACACAGTTAAGATATTATTAACGATACTAGAAGCTGAGCTATAAGTGGATATAGTTAAGGCTTTAAAATTAAATAAGGGAGTGGGGGAGACAACATAAATTTATTTTCTGTGAAACCACCATTGTAATCGTACGATAAATTAAATCATTTGGCCACCTTTCGAGACATCCATCCTCGACTGAGTGAGAAAATTAAATCATTCAACTCTAAATTATTCGACGTCATTTTTCAATTTCCAATAGATTACTGATTTACTATTCTTAAAATATGAATATGATATTTTCTTTTCAGACACGTGACAATAAATGATTTAAATAAATACTAAACACCGAGTACTTCAAAAGTATCATAAATCCTTCTGCTTAGTGAAAAATAGTGTCACAACAAATCTTATTGTCGTTATAGGATTTAGAAACTAGCAACAAATTTTATTTGGTAACTTGAACCAGAAACTAGAAATGAAATGAATTATACTATTTATGCCCTTTTAGAACCTTGCCAAGATCTCCAGATCTTGTTGAATATAGCTCAAATACAACTTAAAAGTTCAGTAGTTACTATGATTAGGACTTTGCCTTCTCTCTCTGTATTTGTACTCATAATACATCATCTCTTATTTTCTATATCTATTCCTGCTATGATCTCTTTCACATCTATACAGCTCTAACTTGTACATGCAGATACAGGTAATCAACATAGCTTTTCAACTATACAAATTATAGGCCTCACCATGGCTTCAACATACAGTGTTCGGGATCCTGATCGTTTTGGCATAAATTCTGCAACTTCTGTTTCAAGCATCATCTGCGCTTCTGTTGTACTCGAGGTTTGAATTATACGTACAATAGACGGATTTATTAGCTTCATCAAGTTCTTGTAATAAGCAGTCTACTACTACTGACCCATTACGCCTTTACGATCAAACTGGTTTGCTGGATCAAAAGGGATGATAAGTCTCTAATTCTATAGCCAGATCCCCAGAAAGAGGCCAAACAAAGGCCCATGATAGCCATGACAACTACTGAACATGCCGGTGGGACAGCCTGTGTGCTCCCAAGGAACTGGGTTGCTAATAGCCCTGCCAGTGTTGAGCTCTGCATTCCCGTGCATAACGAAATTGTCATACTAACTTCCTCATCTTGTCTGTCACAACAAATGATATTAGATCAGTGAACTCGAATTTTCTAATGATAAGAAGGTAACTTCTCTTTAGCCTCAGCAAGAACTAAGACCTCAAACTTGGTCGGTAAGAATGTTAAATAATAAGACCTTGGAACTAAAACGGTGTATTAGATATGCCTAAAGCAGCCAGTTTGTAGTGCTATCAAGCAAAGCTAAGGCCATTCGGAGGAGAAAAATAGTTCCGATAGTTCAACAAATTAAATCGACAGATAGTTAAAAAGAACTCAGGCAACAGAGATTTCAGATAGATACACTTTGAAACATAATCATCTCTTTCCCTAAATTGCACAAGCATTGAAGCATCTTCTAGCTAAGCAATTTTTGAGTGATTACCATGTATCAATTCTCCAAGAAAACACTCCATCAAAAATTTTCAACATAAGAAGTTGAGAGTAAAAAGGAAATCCAACCATACCTCATGTGTGGAACTTTGGAAGCCCAATATCCTAAAGTGAAGGCCATCATGTGAAATAACAATACTGGGAAAATCAATTGGAGACCCTCGGCTGACAGAATTTGACTCCGATTTATAGCAAGAGGGCTGCCAATGCACATCGAAGTACAAATCATAGCAACGAATGGCATCACTGGTTGAAGAACAGCCACAACTGGCTTTGCAAAAGTATTAAGCATAAGGCCGAGAGTAACTGGAACAAGAACAACCTGAAGAAACAGGAAGACGTATTATATAAATTCAATGGAGTTTCAAAAGCAGGTAAAAGTTAACAAATTTCTAAAGAATCATTACCTGCAATATCGACTTGGACATGGCAACTGCATCAACAGGAACAACAGACCCAATTAGCAGGCCAGTTAATAAAGGTGTAAGAAGAACTGATGCAATAGTGGTAGAGCTTGTGAGGAGAATGCTTATGGCGACATCTCCTTTACTTAGAAAACTAGCATAGCTAGATAACTGAGCCCCTGAAACACAAGATGTAAGAACAAATCCAGGATAGAACATTGGAGAGACACCGAACGCTCTAGCTATAAGTATCCCAAGAGCTGGTTTCAACCCATATTGAGTAAAAAATCCAATTGAGAGTGGTAAAGGTCTGCAAATTCAAAAAGGCAAATAATTTTGAGAGGACTCAAAATCTCAAATTGAGTAATATGTTTGACAATTTAAAAACTACATATAAGATAGATTACAATACCTTTTAAATGCTAGAGAAAAATCATCAATGGAAAGCTTAATTCCAATGGATAGCATAATTCCACCAAGAGCAGGGGCATACAATTCCTTGGATACCCTGTAAAAATCCCATCATTCCAAATTTGATACAGTTGAGAGAAAATACTATCGAAAATGATGAGCTATATTACAAACTCGAGAGCTCCGGGGGGTGGGGGTTAAGTAGGAAATGAAGGTGGCTGAGACCACCTAACAAGTCTTTAATCAAACATAAACAAGCAGTCTCAGCATCTGATATACTACTTCCAGTGGTTTTCCATACCATAAAAATAAAATCCAGTGGTTTTCTATTAATAAAATGGGAAATTATGATTATTTAACTGTAAGATCTTACAGCAATAAATAAATAAATAAGAAAGCATGAGAGAGAGAGAGAGAGTAACTTAAAACTTGATAAGTAGAGAAAGATGACGAAAACAACTTGTAATATTTAAATTTTCAAGAGGGCTTAAATAAGTAAAGAAACTCGATTCAGAAAGCTTAAAAGTTAATATTTAAGTCAATCTGATTTTTTATTAATTAATTTAAAATTTCAACAACTGAAAACTTCAAGGTAAAAGATCTGAATAAAAAGGGAAAGTTATCCACCTAGAGAAATAAAAGTTTCAATGATTTACAAGAAAATACAGGCCGTTATTAATTTATCGGAAATCCTGATGAATCTGCTGTTTGCCTTTCTACCAAAAGGAAAAGAAGGAATACAATTATACTCACAATTTCAAGACAAACAGTTCGACAGACTCAATTGAACGCGAAGACTGAATTGGCGGGAGGGGATTGACATAAAATGGAAAATTTACAAAAGAGAAGAATTCGACTGAATCTGAAATAAGATGATTCACCAAGTAAAAGTGGAAGGCTGAGCCAAAGCAGCAATGGCCGTGATAGCTACCACAAAAGGAAGCATAGCAGACAACAACTGAGAAGAATCAGTCTTCCCCATTTCAGATAGCGGATTTGGGTTCAGTCCAAACGACAGCAACGAAACGTTGCCTTCCCTTATCTGAGACCCAACTCTCCCGACAAACGGCGACGTAGAGCAGCCGAACGTCGAAAGCGCACCATTGTTGAAGCTCTTGGAACGCTTCAAAATTGAGCATAGAGACGAAGATGCTGAGCGTGAAAATGATCTTGTCTGGGTGGGAAGAGAAAGGGAGAGAGAACTGAACAGAGGAAGTCTGGGTTTAGTGATGGATGATGGGAGAGTGAGGAAGGGAATTGAAGAACAGCTGAGAGTGATGGAGGACATGAGAGTAGTAGAGATAACAGAAACTTGGTCTTTTGGCCGCCGGTTTGGGAGGTTTTGCCGCCGGCGAGCTAGTGATAAGGGAGAGAAAGAAGATGAAACGTTGTCCGTCCAAGCTTGGGGGAGTTATAGACAATTTTGATATAGAAATAAATAAATAAGAAAAATAGTTCATTTATTGATCATTTTCTTAAAAAAAAATTGATAGGATTATTCAATGAATGTATTACTATAAATTTTGTAACAAGTTATTTAAAAATAGAGTTCAAAATTGATTAAGATTAAAACAAACATTTAGTAAATTATTTTTGAATAACTCATTTATTTCAAAAATAAATATATATTAAATTTTATTTAAAGTGTTAAAGTAGTTACTTGAATTGTTTAACTTATAATAAGTTGAGTTGACGTAATTGATTAAGCCCTCACACATATGTCTTAGATGTTATGGTTCGAATTATATTATCTATTTTTTTTTTAAATTGTAATCAGTTTAAAATGTAATATGTATTTTGTAAACTCAATTCATGTATCAGATTTTTATTTCACAAACAGAATTAAAATCCATTTTCCCAAATAAATTTCCATTTAATTGAGGAAACAGTTAGATTAAATTAAGAAAGCATAAAGCTTAAGATACTAAAGTGACTTGGTGTAACTGTATGCATTATTGATGGTCAATAGAGATGTGCATTTAATAAAAGTTAAGTTTAGTAAATTACGTTAATTTAAGTGAGTTAATTAGGCTAAATGGACGGTTAGCGATGGCATAATTGCAAAATGTGTTACTCAGATGCCTATATACTAGTTAACCATTGACACGTGGATAACTTCTGTACAACATGCTAGACACCTTGATCTTTAGCTATTTTTTTAAAATAATTCAGAATCCAAGTTTAAAAAACAAATTAAAAAAATCATCCCTAATCCCACCATGAAAGATTATAGGTCTTATTAGCGTAGATAAACTGATTATAGAATTTATAGATAAAAATGACTCACTAATTTAATAATATGTAAAACTAATTATTTTTAGGTTAAAAATTTTAAGATAATTATGAATTTACTATTTTATTCATACACTTTTATAAACGTTAAGAGTAACTTCCTATCACATTTTTTTATGTTTGTTTATTTTATCTTCACACTTCATTTAAATACTCCTATCACATTTTTTTATGTTTGTTTATTTTATCTTCACACTTCATTTAAATAATTTATTTAAAACATATTATACCCAAAAAATTATACTTTCATTTTCTTTATGTGTCGACTACCACCCCTCTCTATCTCCATCTCTGTTTCATTTTTTTGTGAAGAAGTAAAAATGGAATGAGAGATTCACACTCTCATTGCTCGTTCAATTGCATCTATCTTATCAATAAGTAAACATATATATAATTTACTTGTCGTTGGTAAGGCATTTATGCTACATTCTAATGTATCATATTTTCAATCATTCTCATATCTTTGTTGGACGTTGATCAAAAGATAGACATCATCTTCAGTTTTACAGTCAATCATTTTTGTAGATAAGCATAAAAAGTAAATTGGGAAGGCACCCTGCTAAGTAACAATTTATTAACGATAAACATAAAAAAATTTCAATGATTTCTACATATTTATTGTAGATTGGACAAATTTTTTTAAAGTTGAACAAGTTTGAGTAGAATTTGATAAAATATCATAAACAAACATAAGCAAAAAGATAAAAGTGATGAAAAATTAGTCTTTGTTACAAAATAAATTAAATGGTAAAATAGTAAGTTCATAATTAATTTAAACTTCCTAAACTTAAAAGTGATAATTTTTTATATATAAATATGAATGGTCATTATTGCATATAAATTAATAAAACATACCATCTACTATAATTCCCGAAGAGTATATGATATTGCCGTGCACTAAGAAAAAAAGAGATCACGAAGAAGATGATAATTTGAGAATTAAAAGAAAATGATTTATGATTAAGGTCATGCATAGGACACTCTTGGTTATGGTATATAAATTTGTACCGAACCATCAAACTGAACTAAACTGAATCGAAAAGAACCGGTATGGTCGGTTCTTAGGTATATTCAATTCGATAAATTTAAAGAACCAGAGTTTTAGTGATGTTTTGATTTTTGTCGAAATTCAAACCGAATATCAAATTTTATGTGTTTTTTAGTATGTATTTCATATCAAACCAAACTGAAGTTTTAGTTTTTTTATGGTACTTTAGTTTTCATGTTATAATTTTATTAAAAACCCATTGATTGTGTTGACATTTTTTAGTTTTCATGATAGCGCCATACTTGTAGCACCCAGAGCTCCGAACCTGCCAAAACCTACAACCATGGCACCAGAAATGCTTATAAAGCCTTTATACAGCCTAAGTCCGTGGTGCAGAGGAAAAGATTGATGTGGCATTCCCTAAAATTCCTAAATGTAGTTTCATCATATGGTTTGCCTTCCATAATAAGCTTTCTACTATGGACAATACGGCCAAGTGAAATTTCAACGTGAGATTAAGTTGTTCTTTTGTAACTGATGGTGGAGAAAGTGCAGAGAATCTTTTTCATGTGCAACACAACCAGATCAATACTGCATGAAATAATTCAGAAATTTGGATTGTCCCTGCAATGAGCATCTTGTCAACAGTGTACAGGATGGTTGCTTGCTCGCACTTGCTTGAACAGTTTGATGAGTTCTTTAATTAATCTAGTTTTTGTGTGTTTTGTATGCATCACCTAAACTGATAGAAATTGCAGAACTTTTAGAGGTGATTGTAGAAATAGAACTATTATCCTAGCTTTAATTTCTAAGATGATAAGAGGAAGATTATGACACAATACACATAGAATACCATGAACTCCAGAAAATAATTTGTTACAGGAAAATTAGGGTTTACCTAGCTTCATATTTGAGAGTAAGTAAGCCTTGATTCTATAGCTCTGATTTTTCAACATGTTTTCTTCCTGCTAGGGATGGTAATTTTACCCATAGGTTTGGGTATCCGGCCCTCTAATCGATAGAGTACGTGAGTTTTATAAGGGGGTTGAGTTGAGTACGGGTATATAAAAATAGAAATTACACATTTCACCACTTTTAGTAGGTCATTCTACATGAATGTCTATTTTTTTCTTTATTTACATATATGGCTGAAAATTATAACTCATTTCTTAACATTTTTTAAAGTTTTTTATTTCCACCATTGCCCATGCAATCTCTCTCCCCGAAAAAACCCTAAAATTATAACTTATTACACCTTTTTGTCCAAGCAGTCTCTCTCCCCGAAAAAATCTAGCACCCTGGTATTTTTTGGTTCATGCAATGTCGGAGTATTTTGCCTTTCATCGGTGCTCAACCTTGAGATCCGACAACATTGAGGCGTTTTTGGATCAAGCTCATTGTTTGTTCACTGCTCTTCGCACGTTTGTTCACTCGTCTTCGTCACAATTCGAGCTCATTGTTTTTGTTTTCTTCCTCAATTGATTGGCTGCTTCGTTCTTCATGTTGGTAATTTTTCTTTTTAATGGAAAACAGTCAGATCCACTTAGATTCTCAGAAAACTCCAGAAAAAATCAATAAGAAAACAAAACGAGAAGAATTCGTGATCTTTGTTCTACGCGTTGTTCTTTTTTATTTTTTCACTTTTTCTGTATTGCTTTATGTGAGGTATCACTTTTTTCGGGATCTTGTTATTCTATGCGATGATATTTAAATTAGATACCAATTGTATTTAATTTATATACATTACTCATAGCCAGACAAAAACAAATCACTTTTCTTCCCTTCCATTAAACTCGTCGTTTCATTAAGGGCCTAACAGTAAATGGTTTCGCCATTTTACCCTTAACAACTAGGCCACCCGGCTATTTTTACAATTTAAAAGTTGGGCGGTCATTTTGCTACACAAATGGCCCAAATGGATCATTTGTGTAGTTCTCTCTATATAAAAAGAGTAATTCTACGCCGTCTAAATAATTGATCAAGTTTTAAGTGGTACTGTGACATGACATCCATTTATAGGTCAATTTGCCAAATTATTTTAATGAGTTATCAAACACCAACCTATAAATAATTGATACATTACTTGGTCACTTAAATTTGGTCAATTACTTTGTCATTATAGAATTATATAAAAATCAAGAACTTCATTGCCACTAGTGGTGAAGAACAATTCGACCATCCCCTATTTATGAGGGTATGGGTAGGGTGCGGTTTCGGCATATTCATCCCCCTTTACTCATATATATATATATATATCAACACACAAAATATTACATGATTATTAAATTTAAAAACTAAATAAAATATGATAATCATGAGTAAGTTTGGATTTACATGTTTATAAGACTTAATTATATTTTAGATTACGTTTATTTTAAGTTTTATAATTTGAAACATTATTGTGGGAATTTGATGTGAATGTATAAAAGTAATTTTCATAATATTTTAAAATTTATCGTCAATTATAGATTGTGGGTAGGAAAAATTCACCAGATACCCATACCCAAATGGGTCTTTCCCATACCCTACCTATAAAATTTTTGTGGATATAGAGGTGGGTATGGGGGTAGAAAACATAAATGGGTATCGGGTAGATATGACACGCCTCATATCATACTTTATCCATTAACATCCCTAGCTACTTCATGCTTTGGCTTTTGGATGTTTCCTCATATTTTGTATATATGAGGGCATGTTTCTTATATATGTACATATGAATTTCATTCGTTAATATGTTTTTTTTGTTCGAAAGATGTAATTGGAGAAACCCATCATTTTAAATAATGTATAACATAAATTAATCAAAGTACATAACATTTAACAATTAGGTCACACTAGCGAGGACTACGAGTTTATCCTCACATAATCAAAAGTCGAGTGAAGATGACGTCAAGTCATCATGCTTTTACGCCTTGGGCGACACACGTTGATGTGTGAAAAATAATAGTTTTGTACCATAGTTAGTACTCAGTAGCTAGATATGGATAAGGGGCATTGCATAGGTCTGGCTATTCAGTCATATCCGGCCTGATCAGCTTTGACCAAACTACTTTTGTATTAAAATATTAATTTATTTATTTATTTTTTACCTTTTCATTAGCGGATTTGGTCAGTTCAGATATGGCTGAACGGACCATATCCAACTTTCTCTCGCCATTAGATGTCCTATGACTAACACCCCGCCATATGGATCCCGTTGCAGACATATCGTGAGATATAATAATGTTTAAAGATCCTAACATAGTTAGGTTAATAAATAACTGAGCAAAACATGATGTTGTTAGGATCTCATTTAGTCCATTATGTTTCTAGCCGGTGATAATTGTTATGATCCCCTATGAATAATTGTTATGAGCCCTAAGTATCTTTTATACATGATTAATACCCTAGTTCGTCCTCTATACATGCGACCCGCTCTGTTTCCAAAATAAAATTTAACAGTGGAATAGACCAAACATTGGAATGGCTATGTATCAAGCGAAATATAATTGATTTGGTCAAAAAAATAATGAAAGAAAACAGACATAATATTATAGTACACTATAAGAATTGGCATGTACACTAGAAGAATCTTTGTTATCATATTTTGGCTTAGATGTGTCTTTATTTGTGACTCTTGTGTGGTTTTGACAATCAACGGCAACTCAGGTCTAAGATATTGAATCTGAAAAAGTTTATTGTTATCAATCACCTGAAGATCTAAATATAAAGGAGTTTTAGATTGATCAAATTTTAAGATTACTAGAAAATGTGATAAACAGTATGATAAATATAAATCAAGTTACTAGCTACTTTCTGTAGTATGTTATAAGTATAAACAAATATTTAGAAATGTTCAAATTATTTTGTTTGGTATGAGAAATTTATTGGTTTGTGGACTTGAGTTAAATAAATAATATAATGAAAAAATAAATATAAAAAAGAAATTAATATTTTATAACTCAGTAAAATTTTTAGGTAAATATAATTTATGAATAATTGATAAATTATTTGGTCAATTTAAAAATACTCATCTATAATATATTAAAAGTGTCTAAAAGAATAATGTTTGGATAATTTTATCCCTATATTATTTTTACTAATCCTATAATGTCACTAAAGTGCATGTGTCATAATCTTATCAATTGATGTTAGTATTGAATAAAATGATTAATGAAATTCTTATTTATATTCTCTCCCACTAACTTTGAGAACAAAATTAATATCTCACTAATGCGTGTCATTGAATAATAATTAATTATGAAGATTGATTGGTTGTATTCAGATAATAACTGTAATGATTTCAAAAAAACTATAATTATAGCAAGTACAAATAATTAAAAAGTTAATAATAGCTCATTTCTTAATATTAGAAATATACAAATATAGTGTATATAAACTACAATATATAAAAAAATGTATAGTACTCATATCCATAATCTATAAAAATCAATAGAAATATAATTATGGACAATTTATCTATATATTATTTGTATAATCGCTAAAATGTAAATCTAGTTATATAATCCTTGGGTTATTAACTTTTTTGTTGTAATTTTATCAGTTAATATATATTTGAATATGTGCGATACATGTATATAAGTTTTATATAAAAAAATTAAGAGATAAATAATAAAATATAACCATATATACGTTTATTAATATATGAGAATTCTTAAAACATGATACATATATTAAACTTTATATCCAGTTCAACGTATATGTATTCTTACTAGTTTGAATAAATTTGGCATGTAAAATTTGGTTTCATAAATCGTACAACTCTTACTCTAAAGGGCATGTTTGAAGTGAAAATCTGGACCGTTGAATTTAAAAATGTCGTCATTTGAAGATTATGGAATGGAGGAGAATCCATGTGATTGGTAATGGTGAGAAACCACCGGCTAAATAGTGGAAAATGCCTCAAGATGATCTTGGGATTCTACTCCAGCTAGGAAATAAGAGGGTTTATAGTCTAATTTCAACTCACTTGTAAAAATGAACGGTTTAGATTAAATTTAATAAAAAGACAAAAATATAAAGAAAAAAAGTCAGACCACCTTTTTTTTCCTGCTTTTGCACTGAATTTATCTGGTCTGTTTATTATAAAATGAACAGATCAGATTAAGGGAACATAATCCCTTCCGTTAGATCTGAATATTATGTGGGGTATGTTTGAAAACATGATATCTGATACGTGGAAAGTTTTCCACCAATTGAAATCCAATGCTTTGGACTGGTGTAATGTTTGGCCACGTATCCAGAGTACTACCATCAATCGAACTGCACCTTTTCTATTTCCTTTTGGCCTTTGTCAAACATAATTTCTTTAATCAAAATATATAAAAACAATGATTTGTCCAGCATCAAAATCAAAAGAAAAATATAAAATAGACAGTAAAAACTACTAAAATAATTAGAAGCATGTCACGTGACATTTAAAATCCAAAAGCCATCCGTATAAGAACAAACGACCATAATAACCTCGAAGTTTGTGCTAAGGTAACAAGAGTTTTTTACAATTTTTTTAGTTTTATTTTTTTTGCATTTCATTTTTCTGCTACGCTGAATATGTGACATTCATTCTTAAAATAGACGATCCAGATTTAATGAAATTCTCTCATGTTTGTGGAACAAGAGAGAATCATGATCTGCGTTCCACAATTTTGCATATTTAAAAATAATTATAGAGTAGTTTATTCATGTAACATGTAATATACATGGTAAATCCATGAAAAGTATGATTATTTAAAAATATAAAACATTTGAAAATAATTCATAATTGTTTATTTAAATAAAAATGAAAATTCAAGAGAATTTATTTTGAATCTTGATATTTTACATCTTTATTGTTTACTTTTGTTCAAGTTTTCTCTTATGATTTTGAATTCATGTTAAGTTATAACCTTTGGGATAATTAAATTTTAAGTTCTATTTAATGCAAATTAAACTTTGTTTAATAATTCTACTGTTGTTATCAAAAATCTTAACCGTGAGGTGGTATGCAATTTTCTCTCCACGTAAAGGACCTCTCAGGTGGGAGCCTGCACAATCAAAGACAAAGAACTCTAAGGCGAAGAGAACTAGAAGTAGTTTCCTCGTCGAAGAGCCTCTGATACTTAATTCAGTACCTGAAATTTTTGGTAGAGGTCCTATTAAGAGAGAATTGCTTACGTTGTACCGTTTGTAGAGTGATGGGCATTTATACCTGAAGCTTTGGAAGAGGATGTGTGTCGAATAAACTTTAGGCGAGATGACAGCCTCTCCTTGATATGACGAGCTGGGGGCGACAATTAATACCTTTGTCCCCCCGAGCTGAAGTAAATGAGGGTGCATTAAATGTTTATTTACCTCTAGCACACCGAATGTGGTGGATGTGATTGTTTGGTGTCTAACTCGACGTTTCATCATGGCGACTGAAGTCGACCGACGCCTGTCGCAACGGAGAAAATGTCATGTGGAGTGTTACTTTCGGTGAATAATAATAGGCCTAACACTGGGTTAGCTGACCTCCTGTGTCAGATACCCTTCTCGAGGCTTTTTAGCTTACGTTGGGTGGTGCCGCCGGGCTTCTTGGACATCGACCTGGTCAGGTCAGTTCCCCTCACTTTTGCGAGCTCATGTCATCAATCCCTTTTTCCAATAGCAGAGTAGAGACCTCTATCGTGGCCTACCATGTGATGTCACACCATTGGTAGTCTAGGAATACCATAACAGTTTCCTCCAGTCGAAGATTTGGTGGGTCCTATCCACCCAGGTCTAAAGACTCCTCTATCCAAAATCCCTTAGGATTGCCTTGTAGTGATTGTTTATCGTGTGTAAGCGTGTGGCCTTGTTTCTCTTGAAACCTCGTTGTCAGTTACACTTTGGGAAGGTAGTGAGTACTACGTACAAATGCATGAAGGGGAGGGAGAATGACACGATGCCTGATCTTTTGATGTCACATGTCATTCTCTTAAACTTGTGTCGGTTGAGTATCTAAGCTCACTTTATTGGCCCATGAATGGCCATCAGCTGGACCATTGGATCGGCGCAATAATCCTGAGAGTTGCGTGGGTTGGGGTCCTAAAAATAGGTGGTCCCCCCTTCCGTTCCTTTCAACATTCTTGCCCCTCGAGAGACTCTGAAACCTTTCTCCGAAAAATCCTTCACCTCGCAGAGCCAAGAGTTACTTTTTGTGCCTGGTGTTGCCTTTTTTCCTTCCATCTTCCGCTCCTACCATCTTCCTATTTTTCACCGAAGTGTGTCCGTGTCATTTGCTAACCCATTTTCACGTATTCCTCCTCATTACCTCGAGAGATGTCCCATGGGTCATTCGTTTCAGTGTCGTTATTCACTCATCATTGCTGATTCACCGTGGTAATTTATTTTCGCCATGTCCAAGTCTATTCTTTTATCCTTATTTTTTGCCTCTCGATTTTTATCGCACTTGAGGGTTTCGGGGGGGGGGGGGGGNGGGGGGGGGGGGGGGGGTTCGTAGACAAAATGAATCGTGTCGCAGCGTAGGGTGAAGTTGCCAACTCCCGTGTTGATTATGGGGCCTATGTTGACCCGAACGAAGATGTCGACCGATGAAGGGCTGATGAGATTCCCTCCTCGTTGTGTGAAGATACTTGGGAATGATTTAGAAGGCTTATCATTTTCCTGAGTATGCTCAAATGCGGCTACTTGAAGTGGGCAAGAAGATTAGTGCTCCGGGGTACGAATGACTAGATTATATTTAGCCTCATTGGAGCGTGGCCTGAGATTCCCTTTACATCCTTTCCTGAGTGGGTGGTTCTCCTCGATAGGCATTTCTCTGGCCTCATTGGAGTGTATCCGTTCATTCACCCCTATTGTATTTGGTGTAGTTCAGTGAAACCAAAATACAATATTAAGTCAGAAAGCGTCTTGAAAGAAAGAATTACTCCATTTCTTCTTTTCCACTATGACACGTATCTTCAATTATTAGTCCATGCCTTCACACAGTGACCTTTCATTTACCTACTGTTAGAAGTGACACCATTTTTCTTCCTTATCGATACGGGTTCTCGTTCTTGGGAACGCGCGACATAGTCTTCAACTTTTAACTTTGGCAGGGTACGTCCATCTTTCCCGCCAGTTGTCACCCCCTTATTCATCAGTAGGTACAACGTTTCATTTATTTGCACCTTGTCAGTTACGACATTTCATGATTGAATACCCGTGAATGTCCCTTCGTTTCTCCTATTTTGAAATTCATGAATCTGTTTTCAATATTATTTGGCGTCCGCGGCCTATTTAAAGGCCCCCTTTGTTTATTTTGTCTTCATTTTGCATTTTCACCCTTATAAGTTCCTTGTCTCCTTCTCCTTCTTCTTCTTCTCCTTGTTGATTCTTATTTTGTTATTACTTTAGGGAAATGGAAGATGAAACCTTTTTCAAGCCTCTGGTTCTCCTAGTTAGGACTCAAGCCAAGTTTAGGCAGTTTATAGCTTCTCACCAAGAAGCTCCCCCCATGACGTTCTTTGTGCACTAGAAGAGAGTATAGCTACGAGAGCTCTGCGTATATCTTCATATCAAATCACCCTTAGTCCTTTGTACATAGTGTTAGGCTTTAAACTCCCATTTTCTCCCTTTCTCTAAGAGTTTTTCTCCACATTCGGCCTTGACCCTTCTCAGTTTACCCCGAGTTCTTGTAGGGCGCTTCTCTACTTTGAGGATATGAATATAAGATATAACTTATACTTAGGATTAGATGAGCTTCGGTGATGTTATATAATCAAACGCCAAAACGAGAGCTATTACCTTGCCCCTCGCCCGTTGGAAGAGAGAAGGCCATTAATAACCGAAATCCGAAGGGATATAAAGGTTGGGAATGGGATACTATTGTAATTGTCCGGAATTGGGGGCGGTGATGGCCTCTGAATAATTCCTATTTGTAAAGCTCCCGCGCAAACGAAAGGCACGTGGTACGGACAAATGGGATGGGGGTCATTCCCAATTGAAATACAGAGACTCACATCGATCCTCCACGACAGACATTTCTCATCTCTTACGCTCCTGTATCGGTACACTAGCTCACAGGCCAAGCCATGAGCTAAAGCACCAGTGAGAGGGTAAGGATGATCGCAAGACCCTGCACACCAGTTTTTGGTGAAATCAGGCTTTTAGAAGTCGGGTACGCAGATGCAATCCTCCCAAGCTTCTCCACGAAGAACAAAGGACCCCATGAATGGCGAGCAGCCTAGAAGCAAGTCCAAAGAAGAGCTTGAAGGACCAGGGTGTTCAGTCATTTTCCCATCACAAGAGCCGAAAAAGAACGACTCAGGATGGGTCGACGCTTACTCTCGAGCAAAATATGAAGCCCAAGGGGCCCCACCATGAAGGCAAAGACAAGACTCTGAAAGAAAGACACTCCAATAAAAGATGGAGAGCAGGAGCTCGGGAAATAAGAAGCCTGGTCATCTTCAATTCTCGACCTTCGTCTTCCCCCCAGTTTGTACATAAAAAGCAGTATCCCTCTTAAACGGTCAACGCCAATATGTAACAGACAACATAAATTGTGTACTCAACAATATTTGCTAAATAAAAGGATAAAATCTACTCTTTTACAAAGTGTGGTGAAGGATTAAAAAGTGATGACTGGTGCGGCGGTCTAGCCCACCAGTCAGGATTAAAAAGTGATGATTGGTGCGATGATCTAGCCACAAGTCGGAATTAAAAAGTGATAACTAGTGCAACAATCTAACCCATCAACCGGGACTAAAAGGTGATGACTGGTGCGGCAATCTATCCCCCCAGTCGGGATTAAAAAGTGATGACTGGTGCGACGATCTAGCCCACCAGTCGGGATTAAAAAGTGATGACTAGTGCGACGATCTAGCCAATCAGTCGGGATTAAAAAGTGATTATGGGTGCGGCACACCAGCCAGAATTAAAAAGTGATGAAGGATTCTACCATACAGCCCATCAGTCGGGATGAAAAGTGGTGTCTGCCACCCAGCTCGCCAAACAGGATCAAAGGTCTATCCAAGGCAGGCACGCATGACTAGACATTCAAGCTAAAAATAGATGTCTATAGAGCACATCAGCTAGCCGGACATGATCAAGGGTCTAGCAAGGGTAGGTAGGCCTGATCAGACATTAAAGATGAAAAGTGATGTCCGCCAAGCACTTTAGCTCACCAGACGGGATCAATGGTCTAGCCATAATAGACACGTCTAGCTAGATATCAAAGGTAAAAGTGATGTCTATTGAGCACCCCAGCTCCCCAAACGGGAAGGGTCTAGCCAAAACATGCAACATGGCTAGACATTAAAGGTAAAAATGATGTCAATCGAGCACCTCGTCTCGCCAAACAGGATCAATGATCTAGCTAACGTAGGCACGCCTGGCTAGACATTCAAGGTAAAAAATGATGTTTTCCAAGCACTCTAGCTCGTCAGACGAGATCAAGGATCTAGCCGAAACAAGAACACGTGACTGGGTATCAAGATAAAAAGTTATATATGCCGAGCACTTTAGCTCGCTTGTCGAAACAATGATTTATCTAGAGTAGGAATGCCTGGATAGGTGGCTAACGAAAGATCCTATGGCCAAGTACCAAAGGAATGTAGTTTTCTTCCCAAATCGTCAGACTAATAAAAGGCTCAAACCAAGAGATGGTACTTGGCAAATTAAATAATTTAATTACCATATAACATGTGCATACACCGTTGTAGTTTAAATTTATAATGTGTTATATTTTTAAATACAGTGCGAATTTTATTAATAAATTTTAAATTTTATAAAAGTTTTATAATTTTTGAAAATTGCTATTCAAATTCATAAAGAATTGTGATTTTTGAAAAAGCAAAGAAAAATCCATTTTTTTCAGAAACTAAATGGGAGGGTCGTTTATGTTGAAATGTTCCCAAAGTCCCTAACGCAAACTTGACCGCGGCACGAGGAATAGTTTAGAGTTGCCCTAGCGGTCCTCTCTTCAATGGGAGAAACTTAGGAATCGTGTCACTTTGAGTCATTTTGTTGCTTGCAAAGCTAAAGTTTATAAAGGAAGTGGTGAGGTGAGATCGTCTTTAGATGGACCGTTAGTTCTTGAGAAGCGTTAACCAAGCAAGAAGAGTTTCGATGCGATAGGATGTAGGTAGGGCATTGTCCTTAGATGAGACGAGCTATCATTGTTGATCATAATATCATGGAAGAAATATGTTTTTATCGGATTTTTAAAATATTTAAGTATTTGCATCATGCATCATACTTTTCTAAATGATTAAGTATTTTATTTACACCACTTAATTCATTCTTTTCAGTAATCATGTCTTTATCCCCACTCTCAACAATCTTGAATGTAAACAAACTCACTCGTGATAATTACGTTGATTGGAAATATAACCTTGATATCGTACTGACGGTAGAAACACACAAGTTCATGTTCATCACCTCTTGTCTCCTTGAGCCTATTACTAAATTGACTCAAGAGGAAAAGGATGACTATGCTTCTTGGTTGCGTTCAAATGAGAACGCCAAATGTTATATCTTAGCATCAGTTAGCAATGTATTGCAACAACGACATCAGAACATAGAGACCGCCGCTAATATGATGTTGAACATCACCGAAACATTTGGGGATCAGGGTCGTCAAGCCAACAAGTCGTTGATCGTAACATCATGGAAGAAATATTATTATTGGATTTTTTAAATATTTAAGTATTTGCATCATGCATCATACTTTCCTAAATGATTGAGTATTTGTTTACACCGTTTTATTTATTATTTTCAGTAATCATATCATTATTCTCACTCTCAACTATCGTAAACGCAAACAAACTTATTGGTGAAAATTATGTGGATTGAAAACATAATCGTGATATCGTGCTGACGGTGGAAAAGTACAAGTTCGTGCTTACCACCCCTTGTCCCCTTGAGCCTATTGTTGAATCGACCTAAGAGAATGATGTTTATGCTTCTTGGTTGTACTCTGATGAGATTGCCAGGTCTTACATCTTGGCCTTTGTTAGCAATTTGTTGTAGTGACAACATCAGAACATGGAAACTGCCGCCGATATGATGTTAAACATCACAAAAAAATTTAGAGATCAAGGCCGTCAAGCCAAACAGACTGTTGTGTGAAATTTCACGAACTGCAGGATGAAACCTAAAACTCCTGTCAGATAACATATGATGTTGATCATCAGTTATCTGAATGAGATAGAGATCATGGGAGCTATGGTAGATGGCGAGACCCAAGTTGATGTCATCCTTGAAACCTTGTCATATACTTTTGAGAATTTTAAACTTAATTATCCGATGAATAAGTTGAGGTACTATATTCTGGAACTCATGAAGGAGTTGCGAGGTGCTGAGGCCCTATTTCTGAGAGGCTAGAGGAAAATTGGAGAGGTAGACTTTAGTAAAAGTAGGCCTTCCACGTCTGACGTAAAAAATAAATACAAGAGAGGTCTTCAGAAAGCTAAGAAGGCGAACTCAAAAGCTTCAAAAGGAAAGGGCCTGTGAAAATGGACAAGTCAAAAGACAAGTGTCATCATTGCGGAGCCGATGGTCATTGGAAACATAACTTCCCGGATTATCTCAAAGAGATGAAATCCAAAGACATTACTTGTAATTGAAGCCCGTTATGTAGCTGACTCTACTTGTTCGTGGATTGTAGACTTTGCAGCCACCAACCATATTTGTTATTCCCTGCAGGGGTTCAAAGAAAAGTATAAGGTTTAACGAGTACGAGTTAAGCTTTCATTTGGAGGAATGGAGCACTAATATCAACAATATCAGTTAGAGCTATTAAATTGATTTCTTAGAGCAGTTATTTGATTTTGCACAATGTTCATTATATCCCAACTTTTGGGAAAATCTTATTTCAGTAGCCAGCTTAATTGAGCAAAGAGTTTCTTTAAATTTTATTGATAGTGATATTGATATTTTTGAAAATTATTGCTTGATTACTACTGCCCACATGATAAACAATCTTTTATATGTAAAACTAAAAGTTCCAATGATATTTGACCTAAGGCACAGATTGATTTATAAATAGATAGTAAAAGGTTGAGGTCTGACTTAATCGATCTAACATACTTATGACACTTGCGTCTTAGCCACATTGCAAACCTTAAGTGTGAAAATTATTGCTTGATTACTACCCACACGAGAATCCTATATAGAAGGAAAAATTACCAAGTAACCCTTTTTAGTGAGTGGTGAAAGAGTCATTCAATGCCTTGAACTCATACATAGTGACGTATGCGGGCCATTGAATATTCAAGTAAGATGAGGTTATGAGTATTTTGTAACCTTCATAGATGATTATTCACATTTTGGACATTATTATCTAATGTGCCAAAGTTTGAAACATTTAAAAAGTTCAAAGAATACAAGGCTATGGTTGCGAAGCAATTAAAGAAACAAATCAGAACACTACGATCCAATCATGGTGGAGAGTACTTGTAGGAGAGTTCAAAGACTATCTTAAGGAATAATGTATTCTTTCTCAGCTTACAGCACCTAACACTCTAGAACATAATGGTGTGTCAGACAGAAGAAAATGAACTCTGTTGGATATGGTTAGATACATAATGAGTTACTCATCCCTTATAGATTCATTCTTGGTATACGCATTGGTAACAATGACATATATTCTGAACCAAGTTCGTCAAAGATGGTACCTAGTATCACATATAAAAGAAGGAGTGGACGAAAGTCATCCTTAAACCACCTTAGAATATGAGGATGCCCGACACATGTGCTGAGATCGAAGATGGGAAAGTTGGCCAATCAATCAGATTTATGCATATTTGTAGGATATTCGAAGAGAATGAAATTATACGTCTTTTATAATCTGACCGACAAGAAAATATTTGTGAACACGAATGTGTGGTTTCTTGAAGAAGACCACATAAGAAGTGTGAAGCTGAGAAGAACACTTGTACTAGAGCAATTATTGAGTTATTGAGTGGGAGAACACCAACTCCCCAATCATGACCTGTTTCCGAATCAATAATGGAAGAACCACAGCAAGAGCCAGAGCCTATAGAGCCTCGACGTAGAATAAGGGTTTATAAGACAACCTAACAAGTACATATCTTATCATGATGAACCTGTTTCCTACTCGCTGGTCGTGGCTGGTCTTGAAGCAAACCTATGACAAGACGTCATGAACGTTGAGATACAATGATGTACTCGAACGAAGTCTGGAAGCTTGTAGATCATCTTAAAGGGGTAAAACTTGTAGGGTTTAAATGGATTTATAAGAAGAAGAGAGGTCCATATGATAATGTGGAGACATTCAAAGCTAAGTTTTGTAGCCACGGGTGACACTCAAAAGGAATGTATAGACTATGAAGACACATTCTCACCGATGGCTATGCTTAAATCCATCCGAATCCTCATGTCCATTGTTGTTGTCCTCGATTATGAAATCTGAGAGATAGACATCAAGACTGCTTTTCTTAATGGCAATCTTGAAAATCACATTTATATGGCTCAACCAGACAGGTTCATGGAGAAAGACCAAGAGGGCAAGGTTGCAAACTACTGAATTCTATTTATGGACTTAATTTCGCGTCCCATTCGTGGAATATGATATTCGATGAAACTGTCAAGAACTTCAGTTTCAAGCAGTTAGTGGACGAACATTGTATGTATAAGTTGATACACGAAGGGAATGTGATTTTTCTGCTATTGTACATAGACGATATTATACTCATTGGGAATGATATAGGACAATTGTATGATGTCAAAATATGACTTGAAAAGCAATTTGATATGAATATGCTTTTATCCTAGGTATTCATATCTTTCGGGATAAGAAGAACAGATAGTTAGCACTCTCTTAAGCATCTTATATTGATAAAGTGATGGATTGCTTCTATATGCAAGATTTTAAGAAGGGATATATTCCTTTTAGACATGGAGTCAGTTTCTCTAAGGAGTAGTCTCTCAAGACTCCTCAAGAAGAGGAATACATGAGAATGATTCTTTATGCCTTGACCGCAGGAAGTCTCATGTATGCAATGTTTTGTACTAGACTAGATATTTGCTACATCGTGGGCATGGTAAGTCGTTTCCAATTTAATCCTAGACTCGAGCATTGGAATGTTCTCAAGCATATCTCCAAGTATATTAGAGAATGAGGAACTACATGCTTGTGTATAAATGTATTGACTTCAATATCACGGGTTATACCTACTCCGATTTCCAAGCGGATAAAGATTTCAGGAAGTCCATTGCAGGATCAATGTTCATCCTTAATGGTGGAGTAGTAGTATAAATAAGTATCAAGCAATCTTGCATTGCTGATTCTACCATTGAAGTTGAGTATGTGTCGGCCTGTGAAGCGGCAAATGAGGCTGTATGGCTTAGAATGTTCATGTAGACTTTGGGAGTTACTAGATGCCGAAAAACCCATGACATTTTATTGTCACAATAGTTGGGCTGTAGCAAACTCGAAGGAACCAAAGAGCCACAAAAGATCCAAACACATAGAGGTAAAGTATCACCTCATCAAAGATATTGTTCAGTGTGGAGATGTTGAAGTAGCACACATATCGATAGTTAACAACTTGGCAGATCTATTGACGAAGACTTTAAGTAGTAAAGTCTTTGATGGTCATCTGGAGGGCATGAGGATGTGAGATTGTACACGCTTACTTTAGTCCAAGTGGGAGTTTGTTGCAATTATGCCCACAACGTATAGCGTAATAACTATTTATGAGTAAACAATTATTTTCGAGACATTTGGATATATTGAATTTTATGAATGAATGAAAGTTTTCTTTAATTAAAGTGTGTTTATAATTTACTTAAGCCCTGACAAACTCTTATGAGATAGTTTAGAATGTTATTCGTAGTCTTAAGATCGAGTGGATAATCGAATCTAATTAAAACTGTTAGGTTGATTCAAATGATGCCGTTCTCGGGGCGTGAGAGTGAAAACTCTAACTATTGACTTAGACATGTTGTGGAACATCTTGAATAAACCAGTAAGAAATTAGTTTAGAGCAAAGCTTTTTATCTATTTCTAAATCTAATTTTACACCTTAAGGGTATTTTCATAATTATCTTAATACTGAGATAAATACAAAACTTGACCTAGTTACTCGCGATCTTTGATTCACCAAAGAGTGAGTTTGAATTGTCGGACAATACCTCGGTCATGAGAACTGTGATTCAACTATGTTAGAGTTACGTGAATCACAGTTATGAAATTCGTGGTAAGATTACAAAAGTAACAATATCACCTTATGTTTTATTGATGAGTGTGTGAATAAATAAATTAGACATGGTACTTGATGACATGAGTCATTTAATAAGACATGCTGAATTGTATGAGACACTTCACATATATGTCTTTCTTGTTCACGGTCAATAAAGAAGTTAAGGAAATAATAACTAAAAGGGTAAAATGATAATTTTACATCACACTCATGTTACCGATATTTACGAAGGGTAATATCGTAAAATAGTATGTGGACCGTGAAATATAAATATTTATTTGCACCAACAGAAAATGTAGCGTGCATGAATCGAGAGTTCATTCGGCATCGACCTATAGTGGGGTCGTACAATATCGGGATTAAATAAGTCAGAAATTTATGGAGATAAATTAGCGAGGTATTGAATCCCATAACTTTGTTCATGTGGTTCCATTTGGTCTCAGGAGTAGCTCATAAGAACATTAATAAGAAACAACGTCAGTTAGACCAAAAACGAGTTTTGGACCAATGTTCAATTTCCGAGCCCACATGAAATGGGTGTCATCACTATATTAGTAAAGACCAAAATTAATGTTTAAATTAATTATTTTATTATTTTATAGTTATTCGATAATATTATGAGATGCTTGGGAAAAAATTTATTTTCTATTCCACAGTTATTTTGAGAGCGCACACTCAAATCCTACTAACATCCTTGAGAAATATATTTCTGGTTCTATCGAGTGATTGTCGGTGCAAAAAAGAATTATAAGATCTACGGATCTCAAGAACGAGGAACGCGAGATAGAGAATTGGATCTGTCAAACAAGAATTTCTCCATTAAAGGAAAATGTATAAATAGTTTTTATGTCTTCTCGATAAGTTTATACAATTATGCATGTTCATTGGTTGGTTTTGTATTTAATTCGATTAAAAGTTTGCTTGAAATTTTTTGATATTCCACCCATGAATTAGTCATGGTTCGTAATTTCTTACAAAATCTAGAACCCGATCCAACACATCCAAGGGGCAAAAAAAGGATCAGGTTTGTCTCGGGGCCCACTCGAGCTTAAGGTATGAGCAACCCCATAGCTCAGGCTAGCATGAATCAATGATCCGAACATTCACAATTCGGATCTATGTAATAGTTACAATGGACTTCCTTCGATAACTTTTACTCCTTATGTCTGCTTTGCTTTTGCTTATTTCCTTTGTCATAATCCCTCATGTTTGCGTGAGCTTGGTAGTCAGTCTCTATCCGTGCTTTAATAAGCTTCCTTGAGTAGATGAAGTTTCTTACTTCCGTCGATCTTTGATTAAGGCCTGGTTGAGACCTTAATCCTTCCTGTCGAGCTTCTATCAAGGTCTGAAAATATTACAAATACAAGTAAATGAAAAAATTACATTGATCTCCCCCTCGGGTAAAGAGCAAACACCCACCTTGGGCTAACTTAAAAATAAAAGTCCCCTCCGTCTGGGTCGATAGTCATAGTTTTCTTGAACTCCTTTAAAGCTTTGATGGCTCTGTTTGCCTGCGAGTTGAGGATCACGATGACTTGGTCTGAGGCCCATACCAAGTTGAGCTAAAAGTGGATTCAAACCACATGCTGCAAGCAATTTCTGAGCTGAGGACAAAAGAACCTCAATTTCTCCAACTTACGGAGAGAAAGGAAGGATGCCACCATGCTCGGGTTCGAGATGATCCCGAAGGATTTGATTGCAAAAGGCTGCCTCCACTTCTGAAGCATGCTGTGATAAGCAGTTAGAGGTGGCAAAAGATGAGATGGGTCACAACCGGTAAAGTTGCTTCATTACAGATCAAAGGATAAGGTTACCAATTGGATTACAAGCCTTCTTTAAGGATGATGTTCCCACAACCATAAGTCGACAACCAACAAAGACAAGGGGTGCACCGCACAGGTTTAGCGACGCCAAGAAAATCACCGTGAAAGGAATGTCGGTGACCTTGAGGCACGACATTTAAAAGATGACAGAGAGGGAAACAACGACTATGAAAAGGAAATTTAGGAGGATCCAAAGAGAAAGCCTTCCCAAAGTGGGAGAGGCCCCATAATGGGAAGGATCACCGTTATTCCGAGAAGATGGACTAAGGGCAAGAAAAATGGTTAAATAACGGTTTTGACTTTGAAAGGAAAGCAAGGATGAAGGAAAAAATGGGGGGGGGGGGGGGGCGGNGGGGGGGGTCGTCTATTTTATATGCCTTGAAGAAAATAACCATTAAGGAAGGCCATGATGGCAACCGTCGAGGCCACCTTACGCCCAATAAAAAACCACTTCAAGAACCAATGAGAAAGTCTCAGAAGACCAAACGACGCCCAAACAACCCTAAGGATGAAATGACACGTCAGGAATGATATGACACGTCAGTGAGTCAAACTTTATGATTAACGACCCTCACCCTCCTCTATACATGCCCACATGCCATTAATGCCTCCACTCCCAAGAGATTTATGGCCTTGAATCGTGGAAACACTGAAACGCCGCATGTGTAATGGATAAGTCATGATACAAACAATCAAATAATTAACCCCACTCGATACGAGCCTCCTAACTAGGCGAACTTCAGGCACAAAGTGCGAAGCGCCCGTGATGGATGATGCCCTTAGTCTATCACCGCTCAGAGGTAGCTCGAACAAGGATCTAGGATGAAAAAGCCTTTAGACATTGGAGAACGAAGCTACCCAAGTCCTTGACTGGGGGCAACTATTATGGGTATTTTTTCGAGCATCAATGACAAGGCAGCACGTGTCACACCACAACAAATAGTCGGTGACGAGGGAAAGTGTCTGACGAGAAAGGAAATGAGAAGAATCGACCTCAGATTGGTCAACCCCACAGGAGCTCGGGTTGTGCAGACTAAATTATATGCAATACAATGCAGGCGAAACCCGTGAAGAGAGCTCGGTTAACCTCGATTACCAAGGTTGTCATTACTCATCAAAAGTAACATCCTAGATGATGCCTCTCCACAGGCCTGAACACCCAACAGGTCTAATTACCACTGTAGGGTGTCGGATCACCCCGCGATATGTCACCTCGAAAACACAATTAACATTTTATGCCTATCACTTTATGTCAAAGGTCGTCTCCCTCCCATCCAATCAAGGACAAGCATCGTGTTCCAGGAAGCTTCCCCAGCAAACTCTTAAGACTTATTCGACACGCTTCCTCCATAAGACTTCAAGTACAAATACCACCATCTACGAAGTAAAGAGGTATGCCATTTTCTCCCCTAAGGAAACTAGGTCAAAATAACGTCAGGATACTGACTTAGGCAATGGAGGCCTATAGGCGAGGCAACCGCCCCTTGGTTTTCCTTGCCTTCGGGTGATCATTTGTTTTTTTGCAGACATTGAGGCCATGAGGAGCTTCATCCATAGGGAAAAGTGCACGCAACATCATTGTTGAAGTTTTCAGCTTCAACGGGCATCTTTAGTGATTTAAAATACTTTTTATTTTCTATTTGCTTGTACGCTAGGGAAGATGTTGTGAAAGATATAAGATTGTATAAATTGTGTGGGACAATGGTTGAGGTGATTAGGAGCGGATCCAAAATCTCTAACTTGGGGGTCAGGCATTAATATAAAATTATTGTTGAAATTTTAATAGTATATTAACAAGGTTTTAGATACTTTATCTAAAACAAGCTGACTATGCAACTTGTATTAGCCTTGTAAATTATTTCTCCATAATGAAATACTATCAAAGTCTCCCTATTATTTTTCTTCTCTTTAAGGGGTTTCCACGTAAATTATGGTGTCGTTATTCTCTCATTCTTTCTCTTAATTATTCTCTATATTTTCATATTTTGATGTAGAGAATTTACGATCAATTCTCAAAGTCTGTGAAATTTTTCCTTTGTATTTGGTGCTTTCATTGAGGGATGAGAGAAAAACTCAAGAAATCCCTTCCTAAAATGCTCAAAATCAAATTCCCCTTTCAACAACGAAAACAGAAGAAGAAGCGACTACGAAACTGAATATCAGAAGTGAAGAACGGTAAATTCAATCATTCACATTCGATCGATTTATTTCTTTTATACGATTATTATTATTTTAAAAAAATTACTAATGTTATTTGCCGGTGCTGGAATCTGGAAAATTGTGGTAATGGTCGTTGTCGTCAACACCAACCACGAGGAACACATCGCTACCAACGAAATGTCACTACCACGAAAACTTCCATCACCAGGACAACGACAAAGAAAAAATTATTAAGAACAATCTCAGCCGACGGAGTTGAAGGAGAAGCCTGACTACCCCCAATTCCTCTTTAATCAACGCGAGACGATAGATTTTCAGGCTGAAAACACCCATGGAAGTCGATGGAGAAGAAGCTTCATTCGTTACCGAATATGAGAACTCAAATCTACAACGATCAACATGTTTTCAGGCCCCAAAACCACCATAAAGATGTTCAGATCGTAATTCTCGTCGGTTAAAATCCATTCACGACCAAGAAAGACAGTCGAAGTCCAGCGCACGCACCCCCACGCGCCATCGCCGACGGTACTCATCATATTTACCTGCTCCCGAGTTGCCGGGTTGACCTACCCAAACCATTTAGAATCCGGGTTGAGACTTCATGCAAACGGGTCATTCCATGGACTAGCACAACAAGGTCACAATTTAGCCCACTAAGCAATGCCTAGCGCGTGACCTAAGAAGAATGCGCGACCCACGCTCCACCCGACACCAAATCGCGACCCACATGCGACCCGTTCACGACCCATGATCCGCACGCAAACCTTGCCTGTCTTTTGGGCCGCGACTCAAGGCTGAGCCCAAGCTCTCCATTGCCTCATTTGATTCATGTCAAGCCCAATGTACTTCATAATTTGGGAGATTTAATCCATAAACTTGCAAAGCACTCATGGGTCATCTTATGTAAATAAATGGAGGGCTTCAAATTGTAAGCTAAGTATTTATTTTTAAATGATTGCTTTTCCCTTTAAACATATATTATCCATTCAAAAAATGAATAATTGTATGAGCATATCGTACAATGTCTTGAGAAAAATGTAGTTACACAATCGTTCAAGCATATTAAATTAGTTGAAATTAATTCTACACTAATTGAGTAGGGCATAATTAACTGGCTCTCTTTGTTTAAATTTTATCATGCTTTAATATAATTACAGAAATTACAATTATTCCGTTAGGTTATTTATCTTGATAATTTTTTTAGTTTGGCCCTATTATGGATAACCTGTTATTATTAATGCTGTAAACGATATTTAGACTGATTTAATGCACGTATTACATAAGGAATAAATTTTTGAATTTTTAATTCTAAATTTTGAATTTAAGCCTTTCTAAAGCTATAAAAAATCTCTTAACGGTTGATGAATGAAAATATAAACTATGATATGCATTTTTTTGGAGACTAGCTCTTTCCTATTCTATATACAAAAGTGTAGGAAAATGAAAGATGAACAAACGACGAAAATGGAGACGTCCTGACTACGGTAACGGAGACGTCATGATGATGTGAACGGAAATGTCATGATGACAGAAATGGAAAAGGCATGGCAAAAGAAATGGAATCATATATTATTACAAATATATGGAAGTCTAAGTCTTATGAAATTTTACGGAATTGATTTTGGGCCTCACAACAAAAAGTTATGATGATTTTTGCAAAGACTGTTTGAGAAAACAAAATATGCAAAACTTTAAATTCGGAAATTAAACTGCATTTACTGGGGGCCAACTATTGTAAGATACAAAAGTCTACTTATTGGAGAATTTTATAAAATTCAATTTGGAGATTTGATCGAAAGTCATGGAAAGCATATTATGTAGAACGGTCAAATTCGTCAATTAAACTGTACCGACTGGGATCAATTTATAAGTCTTACTATCAGAATGAACTAAGGGCGTAAGTCCTTTGGAGGGGCAATTCATAAGTCTTACTCTTAGAAAGAACTAAGGGCGTAAGTCCTTGGGATGGACAATTCGTAAGTCATACTCTCAGAAGGAACTAAGGGCGTAAGTCTTTGGGAGGGAAAATTCGTAAGTCATACTCTTAAAAGGAACTAGGGACGTAAGTCTTTGGGAGGGAAAATTCATAAGTCCTACTCTTAAAATGAACTAGGGACGTAAGTCCTTGGGAGTTACAATTCATAAGTCATACTCTCAGAAGGAACTAATGGCGTAAGTCATTAGGGCGTAAGTCATTAGGAGGGACAATTCATAAGTCTTACTCTCAGAATGAACTAATGGCGTAAGTCCTTGGGATGGGCAATTCGTAAGTCCTACTCTAAAAAAGAACCAAGGGTGTAAGTTCTTGGGAGGGGCAATTCATAAGTCCTACTCTCAGAAGGAACTAAGGGTGTAAGTCCTTGAGATTGACAATTCATGAGTTTTACTCTCAGAAGGAACTAAGGGCGTAAGTCCTTGGGAGAGACAATTCATAAGTCCTACTCTCAGAATAAACTAAGGGCGTAAGTCATTGGGAGGGGAAATTCATAAGTCCTACTCTCAGAATGAAGACGGGGGCCATGATTCTTTATTTGAACCTAAGTCCTTGAAAACGGGCAATTTGTAAGTCCCTTCTCTAATAATAAAAGGCATGGTTCTTTATTTGAACCTAAGTCTTCCTCTCCAAAGAAAATGACAGTTCGTAATTCCTTCTCTCAGAATGAAGACGGGGCCATGGTTCTTTATTTGAACTAAAATCCTTGGAAACGGGCATTTCGTAAGTTCCTCTCAAAATGGGCCGTGGTTCTTTATTTAAATCTAAGTCCTAGGAAACAGGAGAAACTCTCTAAGGAGTCCGTAGTAAAGGAAATGGAAAAAACTCTCCAAAGAGCCTGTAGCAAAGGAAACAAGAGAAACTCTGTCAATAGTGAAAGGAACAGAAAGACGTAACAGAAAAATGAATGGATGACACCTGGAAACAGATAGATATTTTTCCAAAAGGCACTAGACCCATACCGACTCTGAAACGGTGATTGGGAAATTTTCTCAGAGTGGGAAGATGAAAGGTTGTTCTGAAACAGTGCATGTAAAAGTATTATCTGAACGGGAAGATGAAGTGACAAAAGAATACGGAAAAGATAGCCATAAATGATGCCCCAAAGGCGGAGAGTAATGAAACGTGATAATGACAGAAAAAATAAACATTACACTTCAACGAATAAAATTCCATTGAGTGTATTGGGGCAAATGTACAGGCAAAATTTCACATGACACGTGGCAAGATCTAGACCGAAGATTCCATCGAGGAGAATGTAAAGCGAGAATCGTAGGATCAACTAGGCGGTTATGAAGAACCGACTAATCAGACAAAAGTACATGGATTACCGATGTGGCAATCCAAAGAAAAGCTAATCAAGACCATTGGATTGATCAAACGATTAAGATTTACTCGCTTGTTATTGTTGATAAGCTATATCTCATAGAATATTCCGTTGATCCTATTTTTAGATAGAATTAGATAAATTGTATCAGATTTTGTGTAACTGATTGAAAGTCTATAAATAAAGACAAGATGTAACTTCAAAAAATAACACAACAACCCTCAACACCTATGAGAAACAAGCTGACTATGCAGCTTGCATTAGCCTTGTAAACTCTTTCTCCATGATGAAATACTATCAAAGTCTCTTTGTTATTTTTCTTCCCTTTAAGAGTTTTTCACATAAATTATGATGTCATTATTCTCTCATTCTCTCTCTTAATTATTCTCTATATTTTCATATTATGATGTAGGGAATTCACGATCAATTCTCAAAGACTCTGAATATTTTCCTTTACAAGATGTATCACTTACGCATAAATTGACTGGCCGATAATTAAAGTCTAAACATTGAACATTAGGAGGTATTATAATTAATGCTGAAATATAAAAAAAATACGTGAATGACGTCTTATTTGACAAAATCATCCATGAAAATTTGTCAGACTAAAACCATTGTTAAAATAGTACACTAATTCTACTTTATCATGATTACTCAATGTTATGTTTGGATGACACAAATTATCAAGAATATAAATGAGTGAAGACTATAGAGATTGAAGAGCAAATGAAGAAACGTTATAAAAGAAGATGTTAATTTTATTAGAATTTTTATTTTTATACCTTAATGAAACTAAATAATGAAAACACAACCACCCAATTTTTTCCTTCTTCCCTCATAATTCCAAGATACAAACATAGTCTAGAAACGGGAAAGAATCAATATAGTAAAAAGTACTAGAAATTCTGAACATAGAGATTTCTAAGACGTTCATACAATTGATTAACAGCTAAATTTGAAGAACAACTACATAAATCAACTAACATTTGTTAAACACTAGGAAGGAGAATGAATTAATACCATAGAATAAGACAAGTAGATAAAAAAACTAAGATTAAAATCAACACAATGAAAAGGAAGAAATAGAAATATCATTCAAATTTTTGTTCGATATCTACATGTCTATATTTTTTTTACTTATGGGAGCCATATATATTATTTTATTTTGTCAATTTTTTTGGTATGATGAGGGATGTCAAAATCATCTATGGATCTTCGAACTCGCGAGACTCGTCTCTAATGATTTGAGATTTTGGTGAATAAATGAGTGTCGAGGTGGGTATGAGGCGTGTTACGGGTGTTTTCCTAACTATCAATGACTCGATAACACGTGTTATACCATATTAAGGGGGGCCTTCAATGAAGAAAAGTTTCGAAAGAAAACAACCGACCTCACCTAATCAGTACCGAAGACGCTCTTGTCACGTGTTATACTTCTAATGGGGATTTCACAACCCCGTTTCTTGTCCCCTCCAATAGGAAATGTGGCGGGGATGGAAATGGGAAGGCTGACACTGGCCCGCCTTGCCCCGATATCCATAGGCATGACCCCTGTAGTCCTTGAATGGGTTAGTCATTAGGTGAACTAAAAAAAGGATTATTAGAGAGAATATATAGATGGATTGGGAAAAGATTGATACAACGAATAAGCCAGGTACTCAACTGACATTATAACCTCACAGGTTAGATTGGTTTAGTAAAATTTGAAAACTTTGAAAAATAAAAAGAAAAGAGGTGAATATACTGAATAAGAGTCTGATGGAAAAGTATGTTAGTGGAGACGGAATAAAATAAGAGAAAGGGTACGAAGATGACAGATGAAGAGTAAGGCTGACAACATTAGTGTGGAGGAGAACTGAGCCAGATTACTAAAATTTCTCTGCAAGTTAACCTCTCAAGAGATGTAAACGATAGAGACTGATCAGAAGCAAATTTATAAAATATAACTTGACCTTTGCTTTTAAGTTGGTGCACAAAGCACCAAGCATCTCTACTTATCACTTGGATACTAAAATACAAAAAGCCTATCATTCTTATTCTAACAATTTTAAGAAAAATATTTGAAAAAGATCAGATATTATTTTTTACAGCAATGTAATCATGATGTCTCAGTTTTTAAGAAAACTGTGATATTACCGTCTAAACTTCCGCTTACGCATTGATACATGAACATTAATTTTTCATCAAATTATTATATGAAGTTTATTTTATAATATCATAGTCTCTTAATTATGCACTTCTTTATATCTTTGTTGATCGACTGATATAAAATTCTATATCGATCATAACAAATTTCACTGAATAGACGTAAAATGGATTAGAACTGCTTCGAGGTTTGATCGAAGTCCTAATGTTGGAGACATTTACGATTTAAGTTAAATCAGATAAAAAAGTCGTTAGAATTTTCACATCACATGTTCATAATTGGATAAAACTATTAAGAAAGGTAAATTTCTAGTGGCAATATGTCAACAGAAAAAAGAACTTAATTCATGTAACGTTTTAATATTAATACAAAAGTCACGAAAGTGGTCTTCACCCTAAATTTTATTTAAATGTTTGCAAATATGAAATTACTTTTAAAAAAAATGAATCAATCTCACCAACTTTAACGCAATGATGCATTGGAATATACATTTTTGTGTGCAGGTGACGAACAGAGAAAAGGAAACACCACTGATTGAAAAAAAATAAAGCAAAAAGATTTGAATTTGAAAAGAAACCAAAGAAAGCAACCTCTCACCACTCCTCTGTAATTCCCTAAACCCCCTGCCTCGTTGTCTCTTTGTCTCCTACTGATGAACTTCGTAATCCGGAAAAAAATCTCCATTACTTCTAAAATTCTAGAAATTCAGTATTTTTAATTAAAAACTATAATATATGTTAATTTATATTTATATTTTAAGAAGACAGTACAATTTCTGGAATCTGAAAAAGTTTTTAAACGTGTAAGACATCAATATTTTCTAGAGTATGGTTGAAAATTTCTATAGTATTGGGTTTAGTCTTGTGATGGAAGTACCTCAAATGTTTGTTCTTAAACACACAAAATCAGTCCCAATACCATCCTGAAACACGAGTATGGAGTTTTCAATACTTATTCTTATAGTTTGACAGTGTAGATCTTTAAATATGATATTTCATTTATATATTGATGATCAAAAGAGAATAAGTTACTAAAATTCGGAAAAATTATATAAAATAATATCATAAAAATTTATATTATTGAGTTGAGTTTTGAATAGTTTGATGAAGTGTACTACCAAAAAGCTCTTTTTCTTGTTATACGTGTTATTATAATATATTAGTGTTTACAAAATTTGTTTTATCTTTGGATCCTCATACCTTATTTTAAACCCTTTTACTTTTGGTAGGGAAAAGTGGAAAACCCATTAAGCCCAACATAACCCATTTTATACCCCACGCTCAACTTTCTCATGACCATTAATAAACCCCTCCATGCCCCATGCTAGCACACCCACATAGCTAGAGCTAAGAAAGAAAATTTCCAAGTCAAATCTAGCTTGAAGATTCAAAAATACATCTACTTTCTCTCTCTTTGAATCCAAAATGGAAGTAAGTCGTCCCATGCTCTCTTCTTCTTCTTCTAGTTGGGATTCTCAGAGGCATTTTCATGGGTAAGATAACTTATTGTCTTTTTTTTTTCTCTGGTTGAGTAGGATTGTTATTACAGAAGGAATTACATTCCGGCGTTTGGGAACTGGGAATGGAATGGAGACCTTCCCTTCACTCAGTGCTTTGAGTCGTCAAGGCAGGCTGAAGAATTGCTTCGTCACAGTTACTCCTCTCAAGACTTTGACCGTGATTTGTATGTGGAAGGAGATTTGTATCAAAATGACGTTATTACCCCCGCCATGATCTTCCTTCCTCGCTCTAGGACTGTAAGTTTTTTTTTTTATAGCCATACCTAATTACTCATAATTTTTTTAAAATATTGTTATTGATGAATTAATGAATAAAAAGATAGCGTTAAAGATATTTGTTTTTGGCCAAAAAGAAATAAGAAAGGAAATTTGGTTGAAAGTTAATGTGATATATATAAAGAGGAGTAAAGATAAAGCAATGTCTGTAATGTATGTGCTACGTAGGTGGGAAAAGCAAAGGTGTAATGAGTAAATCCACAACAACCTCCATGCATGCTTTAAAAGCTTTACCAGATCATTTCACGTGCATCATTTCTCCAATGTCACTTCTTTTTATGTATATATTATTTAATAACATCTTTAATATTTTTAAATAAAGTTTGATTGTAAATGTAAAAGAAAATATATTGAAATGACGAAAGGAAGAAAATGTGCAGAGAAAATGTGCAGAGAAAGTGAAAGAAACAAAGAAGGAAGGGTGGGTGACGAACGGCAAGGTACCACCGAGAC
This sequence comes from Datisca glomerata, assembly GCA_003255025.1. Classification (NCBI taxonomy): domain Eukaryota; kingdom Viridiplantae; phylum Streptophyta; class Magnoliopsida; order Cucurbitales; family Datiscaceae; genus Datisca; species Datisca glomerata. The sequence continues at coordinate 133,159 of QANY01006056.1, forward strand.
CTCATGCTCCGCTGGTGAAGCCGCTGCCACCACCACCGCCACCCAAACCAGTGGATGAAGACTTGTATAAAATCTCACCTGAGCTTCTCTTCACAAAGTCCAAAAAGGCAAGTCTCATTTATTTTTTATACATCCCTTTGAAAAAAATCATTTGTAGATATGCTCGTATATCTACACTTAATTACACACACAAAATTAATCCAACATTTCTTTTCAGTGAAGCTGATCTTAAATAACTCATGTTGTTGTTAATGCAGAAAAGAGGAGGATTGAACATATTTTTGAGCTGCTTTGCCTGATAAAAGAACTGACAAGTGTGACACCTTTGATTACGGGAGTTATAATATGGTGTACATAAGTATTAAATTTCAAAAAAAAAAATGAGGTCATAGGGTGGTGATATATGTATAATTATGTATGGTATTCTGGCTTTATCTTGAATGGTTTAAAAGTAAAATTGGAATTTGGGGTTTGAAGCAGCTGTATGAAAATTCCTCGTGAGATCTCAGATTCATGTTTGCATTTACTTTTTGCAAGAAATACATCAAATTAAAAGAAAAAAAAGCTTAGATCAATTTATATTCTCTTCTCGATCTCTAATGAATCTTCTGATATGAATGAAGATCTTGTCAAATCAATATTTATTCACTATGCTCAACACTGCCTAATCATTATTGGTAAATATATCAGAATTAGATTTAAATTGGTTGTCAAAGAATATAAATGTTTCTCCCAATTATTCTACTTATATATACTAATTCATAAAATATGCGTTACATGTAATAAATTAAAATAATAAAAATTTAATTAAAATAGTAATCTCAAAATGTAAAAAAATTACTAAACATGGTACAATAGTTATGTAGTTGAAAAAATTGTGTAGATTATTAAGTTTTAGTATACTTCATACAAATATATTAAGATTTTCCAACATTAGTAGTTGTTCAAAGTCTAGTGCTTTCGATAATAATTTTAACTCATAAAATAATTGGATTTTTTATACTTTTTTTATGTGTCATTTTCATCCATCCATACATTTTAAGGTGTATTATATCAATTAATTGATAAAATAACGTTTAATACAGTCTGGCAAATGAAAATATAAGAGGTAGTTAAAATATAATTACGCAAAGTGTTGCTAAATAGCTATTCATGCCGCTATATTTCACCCTATTTAATTATTATGTTGCAAAGGGCCAAACTAAGAATTTTTAAAAATAGATTAGACAAAATTGTCTAAAAAGTTAAAAGTGTATTAATCATTCATTTTAAATTTATTTATATTTAATAATATTATTTATAAAGGTCAAATAAAGAATTTCATAAAATAGTATATTATCGATCTTAATTTATATATACTGTATATTATCGATCTTAATTTAATATAGAGAAATTAAGTAAAACTCGAGAATATGAAGAGATTTAGAGAGGCTGAATAAAATATCTCCAATGCTAGAGATCATTTTTTACAATAATGGATTGGATGCCCCAATTTTGATTTAGTTGCATAAGTTTACTAATATCAGTTTGCATAAGTGATTCATTTCAAATATTATAGGTTAGCTTCTAAAGCATAATATTTGTATTTAAAAACCCTAGATATATAATCAAAATTATCTGTAAATTGGATATGTTTGTAAATTGATTGATTCTATAAAAATTGATTTGTTCGCTGTAGACTAGTTAATCTTTGTAAATTGTTCTGTAAATATTTATTGATAAACAATTATTTGATTTTATGTATGTTAGTTCTATTATTTGTATTTATATTATATTTTCTCTATATCACAATTTATAATTATAAATGAAAATATGAAGTTAATTGTATGAAAATCAACATTGACACGCGTGTATCACCTTCTACTGTTATTCATTCCATTTATTGAACAAGGTTCTATGGTCGTTCCGTGACCCTTGGATACCGAAGGCGTCCTTGGGGTGATCTCGTAGTTCCTACGGGGTGGAGATGATGGGTCGGTCCATGGATTTTCCTTCCTTTTGCCGCATTTCACTCAAAAGGTTGAAGAGAGATAGTGCATCAAGCTGTTCGCAAGGGCCAACTTGACCCTCTTCCCCAGGGATCCCAGATGAGGGAACCCTAAGAGAGCCGCCGACTCCAACTACCGTCCATGTACGATCCATACTAGATCTGACCATCTAAGTCATACAAGTAAAGAGATATATTCATTGATAAGAGAAAGAAAAAATGCGAACGGTGATTGAATTGATGATAAAATAGAATCCTGGGTCTCGAACAGTGAGTCGATTGATGATAAAGAAAGAGAATTCTTGGTTCAATTCTCCACCTTAACGACAGAAAAAAGGATTGATCAAATTCTATTGAGTCTGACTACGATTATTGATTATTACATACACAATCATATTAGATGTAAATAGCTGTGAATATATTTTCTTATAACTAGTATATTGAGATTTATTCATTATATCAATGTGTATCTATATGACGATTATGATGTAAATGTTTATTTATGATAATAATTTTTTCCTTCTTTATCTATATATATATATGATTATAAATTATAAGTATTTACTACCACTTTCTAGAATCGTGATCTATATAAATAATTATTATATATTTGTAATAATTATAAAAATAATTATGGTTGACTAATTGATAAAAATAATTATTATATATTTGTAATAATTACAAAAAGAATTATGTAAAAGTTATTTCAATATTCAATAAATATCTATGATGTATATGTTTTCTAGGTTTTACTTTTTGTTTGTCGTTAATGGTGTAAAACTTATTGTAAACATAACTAGCGTGAGTTTAAATAATCGTAGCCGCTAATAAAGTGTTTTTTCCGGTAAGAAATTTTGGTAGTCACTAATGAAATGTTTTGAAATATTAATGACAAATTCACACAAATTTTGAAAATCTATCACAAAATTTGAATAAATAGTATTTAGGAATGGAATATTGTGGTCAAACTAAATTGATTATTTTTATAAATAGTATTATGAATGGTTATAAATCAATTTTATCATTTTAGAATAGTTAAATGACGCTAATTTTTTTCTACAATATCTGTATATTAATGATCACAAATAGACCTCTTAAAAAATATAAAAAAGACAACAAGTTTTAAAATAAAAATAACCATTACACGCATCCTAAAGTAGGAAAATTCAAGCGCTCAAAAAAATTCCGGCCTCACCCTCAGAAATTTGCTCAAATTGTCAATTGTTTATATAATATATACAATATATTATATAAAATTTCTGAATATTGCACTTAAATTTCACTAGGCGTGAGGGGTTTGTTTTGTGGCGTCGAGTTTTTTTTAATGAATTTGGGGTGACTATTTTTTATTTTTTTTATCTCTGACTATTTTTTATTTTTCTTGTTCCTTTTTTTGTCAAGTTACATTACAAATTTTAAGAGCAAATAGATAATATGACTCGAACTCACGAGCTCTAGGGTGTTAGTGTGGGGGCTTAACCCACAATCTCTAGGTTATTTTCTGGCTCATTTGGGAAATATGTCATTTTTGAAAAATAAGTAAGAGAATGGCCGAAAAAAACTGTATTTACAAGAATGACCAATTTTTTTGTAACTGTAATTTTTTTTACAAAACTGAAAATTTTTATGTACAAGTGTATCGTGATATGTAAAAATATATCATGAGTATATATTTATGCACCATGATATATCTTAATATACCATCAGTAAATCATAGTATATATATAATATATTTTTATATACCAATCGGCATCATACCCCTTCCGTGTAACTGTAATTTTTTTATAAAACTATAAATTTTTATGTACTTGTGTACAGTGATATGTAAATATTTATCATGATTATATTTTGTATACATGATATATTTCAATATATCATCAATATACCGTATTATATTTTAATATACCATCAAATATATCATAATATATTTTAATATACCATCAATATATCATAGTATATGTGTAATATATTTTTATATACCAATCGGTATCATACCCCTTCCATGTAACTGCAATTTTTTTTACAAAACTAGAAATTTTTATTTACAGGTGTACTATGATGTGTAAAAATATATTATGGGTATATATATACCATGATATAATTTAATATACCATCAATATACCATAATATATTTCAATACACCATCAGTGTATCATAATATATTTTAATATATCATCAGTATATCATAGTATAAAAATATATCATGATATAATTTAATATACTATGGTATGTAAAAATATATCATGAGTACATATTTATATACTATGATATATTTTGTTATACCATGATATATTTTGTTATACCATCAATATATCGTAGTATATGTTTATATACCATCCGCTATCATACTCTTTCCCACACCTAATAGCGGTGTTTACGGTTCAGTTCAACAATAAAATCGACCCGACCCGACCCACGAGTTTTCGGTTCGGTAATATTAATTAAAAATAATTTTCAAATGATATTATTGAAAAAAAATAATATAAAATCAAAAATTTATTTCGGTTCGGTTCATTTTTATATTAAATTATATATNCAGTTCGGTTTGAAAATCACCAAACTTCTAAACGGAGCCGAAACTTTGGTTCAGCAATGAAATCGAACCGAACGTACTGAACACATATAAAGAACCGACCAAACATGTCATTTTCAGTTCGATTCAGTCGGTTCGGTCTGATTTTGAACAACCCTAACACCCAGGCCTGTCCCCTCATTCTTCTTCTTCATCTATTTCGCTCGAGACACCAGAAACTCAGAAATTTAAATCATAGAATAAAAAAAATATGAATTCTTTCGTTGTAGAACCACAATCTTCAAAGATCTGAAGCTTCACTCCTCTCCATGACCTTCAAAAAATGAGCTCCATCATTTTTCCCCATCAACCATATATGAAATTATTTTTAATGGCAGTTTTGGAACTCAATCGTTGATTTTTCGCACTACGCGCGCGACAAAAAGCATGGAAAAAATGAGAGAGAAGAAAGAGGCAGATAAGAGCGCACGACAGAGATAGAAGGAAAAGGCAGAGAAGGAGGGAGAGATTGTGAGATAGAAGATAAAAGGAAAGAAAAAAAGAAAGAAATCAATCATTTATATAAATAATAAATTTTTGAATCATTTTTTAAAAGTGTTAAAATAATTGACTCATAAACCTAATTTTCCCTTAGTTTTTTTCCTTAAATGGCCTATTTTTTATGTTTTCCCAGTTCTGTATATTAAGTCTGCCCCAAAGGAGGCCCAAGATCTATGGGTTAGGCCTGGCCCATAGTAGTCCCAAAAACAATTTCCCGAAGGCCGAAAATCATCAGAGCTGAAATTTCCCCATCTCTCTCTCTCTGTCTGGGTGTGATTTCCGAGCAACGATGCGGGCGGTTTCGAGGCGTCTGGGGCAGCAGCAGCTTAAGTCCATTTACCCTCTCTCTAACCACTGTGAGGACTCATTTTTGTCTACTCCTGTATTTGAAAATCGTAGTTCTTGCAGCTTGTAAACCTTAAATGTGCCTCTGATTGGTTCTGTTGTAGACTATGCTGCTGATTATCCACGGTACGGGTCGACTTTGGCGACCAAGGGTGTTGGGCATCTCGTTCGCAAAGGCACTGGTGGAAGATCATCTGTTAGGTATCTCTTAATCGATCATATTCTCGTCTGCTTATATATGTATATTTGAAGAATTTTGAACCTTACTAGGTAATTTAGAAGACATGTGAATAATTGGAAGAATTCAGAAGCATTTTATGTTTTGGATGTTTGATTATTAATATCTAGGAACGGAAACTGTAGCGCAAGTGGGATTAATGAATCAGAAATATGGAGAAATTCGGGTTTGTATTATCCAGTTTTTGCGCTATCAAAAGCAGCAGCATTTTAGCTCAGACGAAAAAAAAGCATTTAGTGTCTGTAAAAAAATTATGGTAGTAGTAAAATCTTCTTATATAATCGATTATCCATTTGGTGAATGAACTATGCTAGGTGTTGATCGGTCTGTTTTAAAACTTTGATATGGAATCCTTTTTGCAGTGGAATTGTTGCGACAGTCTTTGGCGCTACCGGGTTCCTTGGTCGTTATGTTGTACAACAACTTGGTACGAGATGAATAAAATGTTACTATTACTGTATCCTAAAACCTTCTGCATGCCTATGTAATTTTGATATAATATATGCTTCTAGTTTATGAAGATTGAGGTAGTCTGTTAAAATATGAAAATTTTCATTTTTCCTTATGGTGTATTTACTTATGGTCCAGCTAAAATGGGATCCCAAGTGTTGGTCCCCTTCCGAGGTTCTGAAGATTCCCATCGTCATCTGAAGTTAATGGGAGATCTAGGCCAGGTAAAACTGTGTGATGTAATGGGAGTTGATATAGCTCAAACGAGTATTACCATGTGTTGGCTCTCACTTTTTTCCCATTGCCAATTTCCCTTAATATTTCTTCTCAGATAGTACCAATGAAATACAACCCGAGAGATGAAAATTCAATCAAGGCTGTATTGGCAAAGGCTAATGTTGTTATCAATCTGATTGGTAGACTCCTCACTTACTCTGCTCCTACAAGATCCTTATTATATTTAAATTATAATGAATCATACTTCTCAACTAAACCTTGTTGACAGGAAGGGACTATGAAACAAGAAACTACAGCTTTGAGGAAGTGAATCATTCCATGGCTGAACAACTTGCCATGGTTCGTTCCTGCAAATTCATCACTTTAATGTTGTCATTGCTGTGGATTCATGATCTTTTGTGATTTCTTCAATTCATTTTCCTTCAATGGAAATGGTCTAGATGAATATAGTGGGGGTGGGAGAACGTTGTGTAGGTGACAAATTGCGCACTTTGTCTTCTTTGAGGCGAAAGGTTCTTCTGTTATTGCTTTGTTTATAGGAATTTATGAGGAGAACATTGCCTCTATATTTTATGTAAATTGTTAGCCGATGATTATTGATGGATATCTAGTGAGACAATCTATTATGCAACTTAGAACTTGACATGAGTGATTGATTTTGGGGTTATGTCTGCACTACTTAAGTATATCGCCTCTTTATGTTGTGTGGCATCTGGCCCTTTGGGAAATTGATAGTTCCGAAGTTCTTATTGAAAAAAAATTATTATCATTGGATCTTTTTAGTTTTCCTTGAAAAAGTTATACAACATTGACAGATACCATACTTTTATTAACAGAAAAAGAAGTTCTGTGATGTTAATTATGTCAGAATTATGCCAAAGAAACATATGTCGAATACTATAGAGTAGATATTTGTCATGGATTATAAATTTATATTTCTATTCATATAGTTTGTAGAACAAAACTGATGTGAATCGGCATATCATAGAGCGAATTGCGGTTTAGGTAGGTCTTAGTCACAAAATTTATTATATTACTCAGTTTTTATCTAATTATCTCCAAATTCTCTGTTGATTAGATTTTAACCAGAAAGTTAATCTTGTTCAGCAGGTAGTCTTGTTTCTACTTCTTGTATTTGGTTCCATAGCCGGTTGACCAAACGTTATGGCACTGCTTTTTTTTTTTCCTCTATGGCATGACGTCTTTGTTGCTTTTGCTTTAAATTTTGCAGATATCCAAAGAACACGGTGGAATCATGAGATTTATTCAAGTTTCTTGCCTAGGGGCGTCTCCATCATCTCCATCTAGATTTCTGAGAGCTAAAGCTGCTGCAGAGGAAGCTGTTTTGAGGGAAATTCCTGAGGTAATTCCATTTCGTTGTATTAGATCTCCCAAAATTGAAAGTTAAAGGGCTACATTGAGAGAGAACTCTAGGGGACTAAACTGTATATTTACCAATACTTCATTGGAAAACGCAATTCCTGTTCTGCATTCAGATTCAAAGGATTTTAGTAGCTCATTATAACAATGTGCATTTACAGGCAACAATTTTGAGACCAGCTGTGATGGTTGGTACAGAGGATAGGATTTTGAACCGGTGGGCGCACTTTGCCAAAAAGTATAGTTTCCTTCCCCTCATTGGGAATGGATCTACCAAGTATGCACCAAATCAAATTAAGAATCTGTCACTTAATTGAGTAGTTAATTTAGTGAGGTTAACTAAAACTTGCACAATTGTTAGTTATGCTGCTGACGATGACGTTTTTTTTTTTGCAGAATCCAACCTGTATATGTTGTTGATGTAGCTGCTGGAGTCGTGGCAGCCTTGAAGGATGATGGCACCAGCATGGGAAAAGTCTATGAGCTTGGGGGAGCAGATGTCTTTACTGTCCGTGATTTGGTAATTTCTCATCTTTGTTTCTCTTTCTCCAGGTTTTTGTTTTTCAGACTTGAAATATCTTTACCGAGTCCCAAGCACTTTTCAGGCAGAGCTGATGTTTGAGACGATCCGTGAATGGCCTCGTTATGTAAAGGTTCCAATCCCCATTGCAAAGGTAAATCTGAAATCCTTGATGATTTGCTTTTCTCAATAAGAAAGCCTTTGTCTTGGAACTAATAAGAGGCAAGTTCCCCTTTGCGCATATTTGATTATTTTTGTTGCTTACTTGAAGAACATGGACTGAATTTGACATATGTATTACTGTAGTCAATGGCTATGCCCCGGGAATTATTCCTAAAAAAGGTCCCGTTTCCCTTACCAACTCCGGAAATACTTAATCTGGATCAGATCCTAGTCTCAAATCAAGATACAGTAGTTTCAGAAAATGGTGAGTTATATATAATCTTGTCATTCTTTATCCTACTTTACTCGTCTGAAGATGAAGATGTCTATGGCAGAGACATGATATTCTCTTATTCCCTTGATTTTCTGGTGATTCTTTTGCAGCTTTGAATTTCGAAGATCTTGGGATTGTACCGCATAAGTTAAAGGGATATCCGGTCGAGTTTCTTATCCAATATCGTAAGGGTGGTCCCCAGTTTGGTTCTACAGTCAGTGAAAGGGTCTCGCCTGATTCTTTTCCATAAGCTTCTTTGCTATATTTTTTTTCAAAAATTTTCCGTCATTCCTTGATTCACCCAGTTGAATACACTCAGAAACCTGCTTGTAATGCCTCCATTTTTACATAAAAAAATGGAAAGAATTTCTTCAGTTCAAAAGCACTCTTGTATGAAACCCATATTTGTAGAATTAACAATACTATTATCTTGCTTAATAAAGGTTTGGGATGCGGTGTTTGTTTGCATCACTCTGGTTTCTACAGAGTTGGATAAAAGCATTTGTAATTTTACGGGTGTCAGTGGATATCGTACTTGTAATACCGGAGCCCACCGGCAATTGCATTGCCGTTTCCGCCTTCCGGCACTTGCACCGCTAAACCGTAATGTTTGGGTCTTGCAATTTTTTTAAGCAAAACCTTAATTACGTAGACATCCCGTTTAATTTTAGTAATTATATATAGAGATCACTTGTACTTGGTAAATTAACGTGAAAGAACAAAAATGCACTTCTTCACATCTCATTATTTATTGATTCGATCAAAGTCCATAATTTAAAAGTAATTAGACAAAATAGACAAGTTTTAAAAGTTATTTTAAGAAATAACAGAGTTTTTCAAATTATAGATTATGGGTGTTCACGGTTCAGCTCTGTCGGTTTTTTGGTAAAAAATTGAACCGAGCCGGTCATTTCGAAAGAATCAAACCGAATCGTAAGTTTTGGTTCGGTTCTTCAATTCGATATTATTAAATTAAAAATATTTTTTAAATGATATTATTGAAAAAATAATAATATAAATCAAAGTCTCGGTTCGATTCGGTTTTATATGAAATTATATATAAAAAATAAAAAATAATATAAAATCAAAGTTTCGGCTCGGTTAAAAAACTACCAAAAATCCGAACTGAAACTTCGGTTCAACCATTTTCCTGAACGGAACCGAAGCGAACACATATAACGAACCAATCGAACCATTCATTTTCGGTCGGTTCGGGACACTTTTGAACACCCATATAATACAGATAAATAGTAGATTTTTAGCGCCACGTCACCAAGCACCTGTTGATGAATTTGTAGTTGACGATTTTAACCTTCAATTTATAAATTTTATAATTAGATTTGGTGGAGTCTTTGTATTTAATTAAATATTCTGAAATTAATTGTCTTCCAATTCAAGCATTATTTTTTATTTTTTATTTTTAATTAAATTAGATGATAATAAATGATTGATTCTAGTTTTTTAGGTAATTTTGATAAGTAAATATTCTAGTTTCAATTATTGTTTCTAATTGTGATAAGATAAATATCAGATTTTTGGTGCAACATCGTCAACCAACTGTTGAAGAATTTGTATTTGGTGATTTTAAACTTCAATTTATAGATTTTATAATCAGTTTTGGTAGAGTTCTTGCATTTAATTAATTATTTCAAAATTTATTGTCTTTCAATTAAAATGTTATTTTTTATTTTTAATTGAATTAGATGATAATCAATTATTGATTTTGATTTTTTATTTTTTAGTTAATTCTGATAAGAATTTAGTACAAAATTCTAGTTCTAATGATTGATTTTAATTCTGATAAGTTAAATAACATATTTTTAATGTCACCTCATCAATCAGCTATTGACGATTTCAAATTTTGATTTATAGATTTCATAATCAGATTTGACGGGGTCATTGCATTTAATTAAATATTTCAGAATTTATTATCTTTCAATTCAAACGTTATTTTTTATTTTTATTTTTAATTAAATGAGATGATAATCAATGATTGATTATAGTTTCTTTTTAGCAAATTCTGATAAGGAAATATTCTAGTTTCAATGATTGATTCTAATTCTGATAAGGTAAATAACATACTTTTAGTGTCACGTCATCAACCAGCTGTTGACGAATTTTGATAATATAAATATTAAATATCTAACATGTTATATACAGATGAGCGTCAATTTAGTACAAAATTATTGAGTAATTAGAAAATTTGTTATTTACCTAAATCTATTGAAAACCTGCTATTTTTTAAAGCACCCCCTTAAAGTTATCTATTGTGCAAAATTTTTCATAATTTAATGGTAACTACACATCTGCTCTAAAGAGGAAGTTTTAAGAATAACTAGTTGTTTCTCCGAATTTGACAAAAAATAATTTTAAATTTAAGCCAAAAATAAAATAATTTTAAATTTAAGCCAAAAAGAAAAGAAATATTTCAGACATATTCTCAACACTAGTATATACATGTTATAATTTATAAACAAATAAAATTATAAATATGACAAATAATAATGAGCTACCAATATGAATATCTTATCAAAGGCCAAGTATGAGTATTTTGGGAAAAAATTATATTATAGACTTATGTGTTGATTACATGAAATTAGATATGTTGTCGGTGTAAGTTTTGAAACTAGAAGAGAAATCTGTATAATTAAGGCAAAAGATATGGGATGTAGATGCATTTAACCGAATATTTAGGAGGAGGTCTTAGAATTATATTGGCTAAAATGTAAAAGACACCCATGCACTTTTACTAAACTACAAATTATACTCCTAAAATTTTTTTCTTCATATTTTTATGTCCGTATACTTTGACTAAACTACAAAATATATCCCTCCGTTAGAAATTTCATAAAAAATAACCTTAAAAGGCACGTGCGTGACACGTGCCTAACGTCCGCTAACTTTCGTTAACAGGTCTGTTAACGGAAGTGAGTTAAATCGTTTCTCTCTCTTTTTTTTACTTTTACTTCGTCTTTTTTTTTACAGCCTTAAGACTAAAACGAAAATTACAGGGGGGGGGGGAAGGGTTCATCGCATGATGGTGGTTCGATTTCTTGGCCAGATTTGGGGGTCAAAAGCTCAAAATTTCTTGAGGAATTCTTCTGGGTATGTACTATTTTTCGATTATTCAATTTTTTCATCCAATTTTGGGTTTTCATGGCTCGAATTTTGTTTTCTATTTCGGCGACAATTGACATATATGGCTCGATTTATGTTCTCGTTGATTTCTGATCTGGGTTCGTTGATTTCTATTCTGGATTAACTCGATTTATGTTCTCGTAGGATTTCATGGCTCGATTTATGTACTATTTTGTTGTGGATTATGGGGTTATTTGTTTATGGGGTTATGAACAAATTTGGCTTGTTATGGGGTTATACAGTTATGGAGTTCTGTATTGTTTTGTTATGGTTCTGTGTTTGGCTTTGTTTTGTTCTATAAAGGTGTTTTGGCTGGCTTTGTTTTCGTTCTGTAAAGTTTTATTTGTTCTATAAAGTTGTTATGACTGGCTTTGTTTTGTTTTCTTCTGTAAAGTTGTTTTATTTTTTGCTTTGTTTTGTTTGTTTTCTTCTGTAAAGTTGTTTTGTTCTAGGGACATAACCTTAGAGATTGATTGTGGCGGTACGTTTGAGTATGTTCCGAATATAACATATAAGAACAGTGAGCTATGTAAGTTTCATAATATTGATCCTGATTTATTATCCATATCTAGAATTATGGGTACATTGGAAGAAATAGGATATGGTAATATATCAGGGTATAATTATAAGTTTTCACATGAGGACTTAAGCATGTTAAAGCCTATGTGTTCTGATGCTGATATATATGAAGTGTTCTCTCAACTTGAGTTGTTTGGTCATGATTTGCTGCAAGTTTATGTGTCACACGCATTGAATAAGTTTATTGAAAGTCAAGGTGAATGTAGTCTACCTGCACCTAGTATTGCATCTCCACCTACACCTGCATCCCCACATACTGAATTAAATGAACCTGTTATTGAGGAAGATGACGATAATGATAATAGGTCTAGTGAAGTGTTGGAGGATTTTAGTGAGCATGAGGGTGGGGCAGATGAAAAAGAAGATTTGTTTGTCAATGCAAATGAAGTTCACATAAATGAGGATGACTTAAACAAATGGTTTGGTAGTAAGAGTCAAAATAATGACAAAAGAAGCATATAAAAAGTGATTGATGAGCCTAGTGTATTTGAACCGGAGTATGATAATGACCAATTGATAGATCTTGTTGATTCATCGGATGAAGAAATTCATCCTGTCATATCCTGAGTTTCATGAAGAAATTCACTTGGGTAGGCCAATGACACTAGAGAATGGGTTGATTTTTAGTGATCAAAAAGGCATTGAAGGAGTATACCATTCAACACAATTTCGAATACTATTTAAAAAAAATGATAGAACTAGGGTCACTGCACTATGCAAAGGGAAGAATTTTGGATGGAGAATATATGCACCCCTTACTCAAAGGGAAGAATTATTTCAAATTAAGACTTTCACCCCCCAACATACCAACTGTGCTAAATCAAGGAAGAATAGAAATGTCACATCAACTTGGATAGTGAAAAGGTCATTGGAGTTGATTCGTGACTCACCTAACATGGATTTAGTGTTGAAAGGTTTGTTAAGGGATAATCATGGAGTCACTATAGGGCGAAAAGAAAAGCATTGGATAAGATTCAATGTTGTGCGGTGGAGCAATACAAAAAAAATGTGGGATTATTGTGAAGCAATAAAAAAATAGAAATCGGGAAGTACCACTGGGGTGAAAGGAGAACTTATTGTTTTAAAGAATGTATGTTTGTTTGGACGTGTGTAGGAAGGGATTTCTTGATTGATGTAGACCGATAATATTCATAGATGGTTATCATTTGAAGTCTAATTTTGGGAGTCATTTGCTTACTGTGATTGGGAGAGACGCAAACGATAACATCTTCCCAATTGCTTATGCTGCCGTGGAGTCAGAAAGCAAGGAGACATGGACTTGGTTTTTAATGAATCTACTTAAGGACATATGCACATGGAAGAAACGTGGTTGGACTATAATGTCAGACGAACAAAATGTACTAATGCTTCTATTATTTTTTACAAGTTATTTAGGCATTTATAGGAGGAACGTGGTTGTTGCTAGTATGCACCAATCTCAGAGTGTTGGAGAAGTCGGCTGCTACAACGAGGATTAAATTACCAGTACGTATTGTTAAAATTTATCATTTACATTTATTATTAGTTTTTTACTATTTAATACTCATCTTATTGAATATGTTCGAAGAGTTACGACTGATGTGATAGGATCTCAATGACCGTTAACTGTTGTATATGGATCTCAGGAAACGTCACGTATTGTCCAACATCCTAGAAGAAGTCCAAATTCCGACTAGTAGTCCTAGGAAGAAAAAGGAACGTAATTAGAAATATGCGGTATTTGATGTGATTGATGATATGCTGGCTATTTTATGAATTTGTGTTTGAGATGCTAGCTATTTTGTGAATTTAAGCCTGAGATGATGGCTATTTTGGTTAGATCTGTATATTTTGTGAATTTATGTGATAATGAATATATGGAAGCCATTTTTAGGTGCAATTTTTTTTGTGAAGCATTTTTTTTTCACAGTAGGAAATAAGCATATTTTTTTTCAGAGTCATTTTTTAGGTACATAATTAAGCAGATTTTTTAACACATGAATAAAAAGCAAAAAAATTTCATTAATGAAATAGATTTCCTTCTTTCATGGTGAGAAACTAGATCTGGAAAATATGTTTGAAATTGAAATGAGGACTTAAAAATGAGGGGAAAGAAGAGAGTTATTTATATGAGTAAAGTAGTGTAAGTAAATGGAGAGAAATAATAGAAATTGAAGGAAATAATGGAGGAAATTAAAGGAAATGGAAGAAAATTGAAGGAAATGGACTGAAATTGAGAAAAATGGACGGAGTGTTAATTTTCTGTTAGATTTAATAAAAAAAGTTACTGATGGGTATGTTTTATAGTTTAGTCAAAGTGTAGGGGCATTAAAATATGAAAAAAATTTAGGTATATAGTTTATAGTTTAGTAAAAGTGCAGGGGTGTATTTTATATTTTAGCCAATTTTATTTAACTCCTTTTTACTGTTTGTTGATTCCTCCACTTTGTGTGCCCTTGGCCTGAGCAACTTCTTGGGCTTGAAGTGTAACTCAAGTCATTCCAACAGAGCTTAGGCTTTTCCATTTACAAACAAGCAAGAGAAGCAGAATAGGAACAGAAAACTGGCCATGGGATCTTTCGAACGAGTTGGCTTGGAAGGGAAGAACACAGGAGCTTCTATGTTTTTCTGCAATGGCCCCAAAGCTGAGTTACATGAATGTTGTTCAATTAACATCTATATAAACAGCAATATTCAGGGGATAAACAATTCTATTCTGTATGGAAGTGAAGTGAACATCGGAGATTCAGGAGTTAGATTATACTTTGGAGATGTTAACAAGGACAAGAGCTCTCAAGAAATGAAAAAGAAGAAAGTAGATCAACATCACAAACTTCAATTCAAACTTGGATATTGTGGGATGATCTTTTTTGTAATTGTTGTGCTTTTGTATATGTTGTCATTGTAGTATTTATATATTCTTTGTTGCTGTAAGGATTTTGGAAAATATTAGTGAAACATTGCAAAGCTTGTTCCTATAATTCCACTGTTTTCAAATTTGTTCTTGTTTTTTTAAGGAGATCAGATGGCTAAATCCTACTCAGAAGATGGTAGATTTGAATCACAATACCATCCACACGAATCCACATAAAAGTTGTACCTCTGAAAAAATCTCTCTATTAATCATTCTCACACAAATAATTGACTAAATTATGAGAAAGAAAGAAAGAAAAACGGGTATAATTTATGTGTGAATGTTTCTCCAATGAATCCTTTTTTAAGCTTTCTTTCTAAGTGAGAACATGTATTGAAAAGATGAGTTGACACGGTGATTAACCTGACACCTATTCACCTATTCCATGAGGACTGGAGTTCAAGTTCTAGAATTTTCCACTGTAATATTGACAAGAAAAAAGTGGGGCACATTCTCTCTCCATATTTGATTGAGTGAGAACTAACAAAGCAAAAATATGAAGTGCCAGAAGTGAAGGGCAAGAAGAATACGGAAACGGATCCTGTCATTTCGCTAAAACATGAGAGGTTTACTTCTATCATACAGGCTGTTATATTATTGGAAAATAATCCAACGTTCTAGATCTCAAAACAGGGCGTCTCGTGTAGGATGGGTGGAGAAAATCATCATTCGAAGAATGACTGCGAATGACGAAAATAAGCAGCAAACACATTCACACAGCTACCTTCCAATTATCACTTTCAAAATAGTTTCACAATACTTACCAATTCAGAATTCACCTATACATATTATACTTTGTATGTCTTTTCTTTGTCAAGCCTTAGTTTGCCTTCATCCCATGGGGGTCGCTATACCTCTCTGTCCACTGTCACATTCTCCCAACCTTGGATCTGAAAATAGATTTTACACAATTTGCATTAAACAAAATACTTTAAAAGGAGAATTTTTCGGGTGTTACAAATATTTACCGAGTACATCAACCTCTGTCGTTCTCATAATCCTAAGCCTCTTCACGGAGCAAAGGAACATTCTGGACAGAAAAATGGAACAAACATCATTAAATATGACAAGGATGTCAAGAAGAGAACAAGAACATATAGCCTGAAAGGAGATATTTTCAGCTCCGAAATTTTTATATACATGTTATTTAAGATACAACGGGAAGAGATGAGGTTCACATTCACCAACTAACTACCTTTTCCAGATCCAATGCACGAAAACTATAAATCACTACATGAAACCTGTGCAGCTCTCTTCCAGAGACAATATTCCAGCACTTGTGTTAAAAAAGTCATTAATTCTACATAACTTCAGTGCACTCAGACAAACATGATTACATGAATGCCAATATGTATATGAATGTCGTGTGGAGTAAAGGCTAACTAGCTAAGCCCATGACTTTTCTATGATATCTAGGACCCATACTGCAGAACTCTTTTCAAAACAATTTAATGGCAGGCAAATAGCAATCAGATTATAAAGACCTAAAGTCCATTATAAGGCCTTTTCTCGTATCTAGTTATAGTTTATACCGGTCTAAAGTCCATCATAATTAATTCTTTGAGGCGGAGAAAAGTGCTGTAGGAAGAATTTTGTTAAGTACGGGGGAGTAAATATATGTTTCTAAAGAGGAGCTGAAGTCGCATACCGCCAAGGAATATCACCAACAAGCATCCAATCTCCTTCTCTGTCTTCATAAATGAGCACAAACTCAGAAGATCCATCTAGCAGTTTTGAGAATCTTGGTGCTCTTATAATTATCTCATTCTCCTCTCCCGATCCTGATTAGTGACATCATACCATATTAAAGGGAGTAAATCATAATTGTCTCCATAAGATTTAACAAAGACGAACACATGATGACATCTTTTACATTACGATAAGCACATCATATAGGCAATCATGATAAAATGATAACAATCTAACAAAATTTATCACGCTTTTAAGGTGGTAATCCCCATCCCATTCTTATCACATTTCTCACTATTCCATTATCTCTACAGATCATCTCCCTTCCCTCCTATACTTTACTTTTAGCATTTCCATTCCATTCCATACTTTTGAACCAAACACCAACTAAGTACTATGAATTGGTTAACCATAAGTATTATCCCTAAAGCAATGTTCATTTAAATTTAGAAAAAGGAATAAAGACGACAAAATACTAGTCTAGTGACAAACAATAGAGCAATAGGAAAAACTAATTCTTGTCATTGAAACCAGGGAAAACTAATTTGAATATTAAGATCTTAGCAAATTGAAGAACCACTTACGTAACATATTAACCGTTGTAGTGGGAACATCAAACATAATTTCCAACGCCCAGGCTAAGGTCTCATAGCATCTGTGAGCATTGAGATTAACCTTTCTTCCAATGGGAATTCCATCCATATTCACCTTCACAAACAAAGAACCTCTGGAACTCCCTCTCTCCTTTTTGTTGTTCATGTCATTGGTGCGCTCAGCTTGGACCACGGCGTTTTTGCTCTTGTCTTTCTCAAATATTGAGTTACAATCTTCAGTGGATGGCAATTTCAATTGGTTAACCAAGCTATTCATTCTATTAGCTCTGATAGGAGGCCATCCAACTACATGACTGCTTTAAGAAAATGAATATTTTAGTACAGCATTAAGCATTCCTACTGTCTATTAAAGGAAATGTTGTAAAAGAGTTTTCTAAATAGAAAGCTAGTAAAAGAGCTCGTAAAAACAGATAAATTCCGAGGTTCATGACAAGTTTAATTACAAATTGTTATGGAAGAAAGCTACTACCCAATTAGGAACACAACAAAATCCTTGAACTAAAGGCGAGTTGGGAATGTTTATCCTCGAAAGTGCTTTTAGGCATCTGAAAGTACTAAGGGTGAATTTGGAGCACTCCTCTTTCAAAATTCTTCAAAACAAAAGAATTCCAAACACACCCTATAGGGTGTAGTTTGATAATTAAGTACCCTTGATTGTTAAGCACCATAACGATCATGTCAATATAGTAGTCTAGCACGCAACTATTTGAAATTTATCAAATACTTGAACAGTAGATTCTATCAAATTCTTCAACCGAACGCATTCCAAACTACATACTTATTCTTAGCGATCTCAATGCAAGGCAAGATGTTATCAAATTAATTTGCAATCAGTGTACTGTATAATAAGAAATGTATATCTTCAGCAGGATAAAGAACTAAAAGGCTTCATGATATGAAGAAGATTTGCATACTGGTTAGGTTCTGATGGTATCTGCAGATAAAAATGAATGACAATTTTAACCACGCTTTTATTTCGATGTTCTAATCTGATAGATTCATAACGATCATTTTCTAATCCTACATCATGATGAAATCAAGCTAAAAGAAAAAAAATGTGATAAAGGATATACAAAAAGCAAACCGCCGTCTGTGACGGCGGGTATGAAACTAACATAGCTAAAACACTGGTAAGATGTTAATTTAACCTGGCACTATTAGCTGCTGCAGCAGAATCAGCATTTCTCTTGGTTCCGACTGTGACATTGGCTCTGCTCAATGTAGAAGAAGAAGATACAGATGATGTCGAACTCGATGAAGATGATGAAGCCACGGAAGGAAAATCCATAGCCGTCAAAATCCTTGCATATCGAGCTTGTTCGACCTTGCAAGAATCACCACCGAGGCTCAGCGCAAGCCCTAACTCGAGCTCAGATTCATCAGGACATGAAGAATCCATAGAGGAGGATACCAAACCATCGTCTCTCGAAACTGTCGACATCCCACTCTCGCATGAAGTCCCACTTGAAAATACTCCACTTCCTCCACCGTCGCCACCAATAAAATTACTCTGCATTGAAATTCCCTACTTTATTGTCCACTATAAAGTCGATGAAACTCAGAAAAGGCCGATGAAACTCAGAAAAAGGGTTCAAATTAGGGATTAAAATGGAAGGAGACAATATTAATTCACAACAACTACTACTAGAAAATTAGCAGACAAAAAGAAACATGTGTTGAGAGGTTGATTTGTTTGGTGGGGTATGGGGACCGGGAAAGACATGAAAATGTTAAAAAAGGGTGAGCTTTGACAATCAATGGAGATGAAGATGGTGACAGGATTTAGGGTAATGACCCCACCTGTCTGCTTTATGCGCCTCCATTACTATTCCCTTTGCTTGCTCGTGGGCTTCAACTTTACTTATTTTCTCCCAACTTCCAAATTGTTTTGGCTTCATCTTCAATCCAATGTTTGAGATTTAAATAGCATTGTTTGGTTCCATCGTCTGATTCCACTACCAGCCTAGACCAGACATGTCTATCGTCTTCAACAGAAAATTAGATAATAAAAACACAATTCGATGTTTTTGGTCTAGAATACATTTTAGACGTAAAGTTTGTGTTCCTTAATAATTTGACAATTTCTCACTAAATTCTTATCATCAATTTTATCCCTAAAGCCTCGATTTTGTTAATTTAGTCTCTAAAACTTTTTAATTTTGATAATTTCGTTACTTAATTTACAAACCATTTACAACTAATTTGATGCGTATGGGTGTATACAAGTTTGTACTGGGTCGACGAACTGAAATTTTATTTGAAAAATCATTAATTATACTAAAACTTTTAAGTTTTTGTTTGAAAATTTTGAAAAATATTTTTTCATCGCAAGGATCAAAACAATAGAACTGAGCTAAATTGTGAATGCATTTACATAGTCAACGACTATGAACTGTTATTGTTATCCAACTGACATGCATACTGAAGTGATTTTTCGTTAGAAGAGTAATAAAGTTAAGGTTTTCTTTTTGTGATTTCTCATTAAAGTAGTTAATAGATGTTACAAGTTATGATAATTATTAATTAATTGAAATTATATGAAAAATTAATATAAATAAAACTTCTATGACAAAAAGACAATGATCTCAAACTTTAGAGGATTGAAAAATAAGAAAATGTTACGGAAACATTAATTTACTAGATAATATATGCTCTTAATCCACGTATTGCACCCCCTCTTATTTTACAGTGTTTTAAGAAATTATAATGTGAACAAATTGACGCAAATGCACAGAGCCTTTTTGTCACCTTACAAAATTGAGTAAATAAATTTGATAAAAATAATGACTAAATAAGAACAAATTTGAAAAAAAAAATATGAAAACCAAATTTAATCTGGATGCAAAATACAACAATTCAAATCATATTTTCTTACATGATAAAACCAAATCAAGTTTATCTTTAAATAATTATTTATCTGTAAACAGTTGAAATACAACGGTAATAACGAAAACATATTTATTTTAATGTTTTAAAATGGAGAAGGTCAAAGCAATATTTTAATTGTCCATGTTTGCAAGTAAGGTTGACAAAGTCCCCAGTATTTGGATCCTGTCTGAAGTTAAACTATGAATAAAATGTCAAAAATATTTTCCATGACCATTTTATAGTTTCGTTACATAAAGTTTTTTCTTTTTTTTTTCCAATGAAACGATTTTTTTTTCACAATTTGAGGAAACTAATTTTAATATATAGCACTACTAAATGTAGAATTAAATCATTATTAAAAAAAAGTTGAATTAAATCCACATAGTATAAATATTAATTGTTTTTCAGCTTATTTTATGTTTTCCCTACTAAATAAACAATATATATATATAAGTATGAAAAATATGGCAAAGAGTGTAATCCATGAGGAAAAATTGTATCATTAATTTCACTCGATGTATATTTGTTCAACAACTACAAATATGCATATTTATGAATTGTATTTTTTAATTGAAATGATATTTTGCCGTCTTGAATTTGTTTTAAGTATCAAGTTTGTCTTTTGCTTCTAAAACTTTTCAAATTATTGCATCGAGTAATAGAATAGTTTTGTGCACAATAGTGTGAGAGATCCAAATTTACAGCATAATTTCATGCTGTGGGCAACTATATTGTTTTATATTTTAAATGTTAAAGTGATTATGTTTCATTATAAAAACTTTAATTGTTATCAAGAAAATCTTTATTTTTGAGGAGTCTTTGGTAATGAAAATTAAATATCTAAGGTTTTATAAAACGACGTCGTTTTGAAGAAAACTAACAGAGATTTAACGAAATGTTTTATCGTGAGTTTCAGATAGTTTAATTAAAGTTTAAACTATAATATTTTATAGTTTAAGATTTAAAGTATAGTTTAAAGCACAAAAGTTTAATATTCTCTAAATATTATCATGCCCTCTTTTGAGAAAATCTTGACCTGTATAACTTATTTTTACCAAATTATATTATCAATGAGTATTCAATTTTTTTTAGTAAATATCTTACCATTTCCCCAATTTTAACCTAAAATCAAGAATTTACGCAATTTCAACTTCTTGCTTATTCGTACATAAAATTTCAGGGTTGATCAAAATCTTCTAACACAATATTTTTAATATTCAACTACGTGTCAATCATGAAGAATTCATTTCGTTAAGCATAATATATAGAAAAAAAAAACATGATTCTTGAATAAGTTCAGTTAAGAAATTTCCCCATCAAATCCAATTCTCATAAAAGTATAATTGGAATATTTGGAATTTAAGGAGTACTAGAACGGAGGGTTTAGAAAAAGGTACTAATCCGAAAAATGTTACAGATAAAAATATATCAGAATCACGTATGATATTTGGCGTATCTGTGGGTAGAAATGCTTTCACAAATTGAAATAACATAATTTTAACTACATACATTTTTCAATAATGCACTCATGTATTTGAAGAAGCACATTCATTCCAATAATCACATAAATGTATTTCTCACATAATTTGTCCGATTACCAAAAAGTATTTGAGATAACAATATTTGTCAAAACATATGTGAGATAAAAGATTTCCGAATGCACTTCAAAGTATTTTTAGACAAAACCTGTCAAACTCACTCTTAGTCTGCTATACAGCCCGGCAAACAATGCACTTCAATACCCCTTACTAGGCAAGGGATATCTAATTCAGCATAGAGTTTATCTTCAAGTGTTGGTAAAGAAGGCCTTGGAGCAAGTGTAGCACAAATAAGTATACAATTTTCAACACATACCCTTAAGCATTTCACATTCAATTTGGCAAACTTCATGCTATCTGACATTGACGAAGAAGTGATTGGAAATTGTGAGGAATAGTGAAGATCATTAGCACCCAATTTGGTAAATTTGGTGAATTCTGTATCATAAAGTGGAGGAGAGAGAGGATCATTTGCATGAACTAAAACTGACCTTAGTAGCATCAATATTATCACATTCATAATGAGTCTCAATGCTACAATTTCATCCATGGCTTTCTTATTTCTTTGAATACTAAAAAAATACTAAGCATTTAAAGAATTCAAAACTAATTAATATATGTTGAAATAAAACTTAATTTCCTTACAAAGGATCTATTTTTAAAATATAATAATAATAACATTCCTTTTTGTTCAAGCAAAGAGATGATCAAGTTAGATTGAACTATTCAGGGGGGGGGGGGGGGGG
>QANY01006056.1:155905-176662 GCA_003255025.1 Datisca glomerata
GTAAAAAAGAATAGTGCAAGTCATGTCTCTTGGCTATTTGCATAAGCTTCAAATGGGTTAAGAATTTGAAGAGTCATGAGTCATGTTTATTGATGACACATGGAACTATGAAATTCACTTCAATGAATTCAACAGTTGGTACCAAATCACTTCATAGATCCTTAGCTACCTTATCTATGGCACATACGAAGAAAAAAAAGCAAAATTTCTGATTTTGATTTAATTACATAAATACTCCTATGTTAAAAAATTAAGTTGCCAGACAAAACATAAGGTATGTCAATCAGATGAAGTCAAGTGATTGACTTGAGTAATATATATATATATATATATATATATATATATGTATATAAACCTGAAAATATCGGATTTCTTGGACTAATATTTCCCCAAAAAAGTGGATTGAGTAATATCTTGGCACATAAATATCCTTTCCAAAATTGATTATCAGGCATCTCCAACGGTATATCCTCATTTCTAACTGATATGTAAATAAAAACTGAGAGCACCCTTCTCTTTTTTGAAAAGCAAATGCAGCAACTAATAAGAAAGAGAGAGCCACCAATCAGTCTGCGGCAACCAAGTGAACCAAGAGATGAATGAAAATAGGCTAATTGGGTGAAGCAACACAAATGTGCCTAGGCATAACAAGCCCATACTTCTTAGTATAAATAACATTGAAGCAAAGGTATTTATTTATGCTTACAGCATTTTGAATCACTGTTTTGAAAGTAAATCTGGTGCTCAAAGAAAAAAAAAACATTATTGCTGAAATAGTAAATACACGAATAATTCAACACCCCCCTTACAGCACGGAATACGAATTGCTCGAAAATAAATTTTTTTGATGATTTTATGTCAGTTGAGTATATTGGATCTGTAAATTCTTCAAGTTACTTCAAGATCAAGTTGGAAGAAACAAAAGTTGTATGGAAAACAACCATGAATTCAGAGTTATTCGGCAAAAACCTACCAGAGTGACATCATTTCTTCTCTGCAGTCTCTGATTCTTGGGGTCTGCAATCGACGCATGCCTTACAAGCAGAAGGAAAATTGTCAGAAAGATTGATCCGTAGTGTCTGCTGCTTCCCTTCATTCGCTGGAACGTGAAGGAGAGCATCCATGATTAGGATGTCCCAGTCATGTGGCCGGAGAAAAGAAAACCAAGTTTCTGCAAAGAGAAATCCGTCTGTTTTACCATCAATAAAATAAAAATATTTTCAGTTGAAGCAAAATAGGCATTCCTCATGTTTTTTGCATAAGACATAATTCATCATGGATCACTAAACTATACAAAGAAAAAGCTTTTATAAGCACCACTTTCTCTCCATGAACAATTTGTACAAGTGCCTCAGATAAGCAAGCTTAATGGAAATATTTTGATATTTCTACTTATTGCTAAAGAGAGAGTAGTTTTCAGAGCAAAAACTGTTTCACGTGTGAAGCATCTTTGTGAAGTAGCATGTACAACATAACTAAAAACAAAATAAAAGATTAACCTCCATTTCGAACTGCCTTCAATTGGAAGATCCCACTTCCTTGTGGTCCTGATACAGGAAATGTGCAGGACACAGACTGCCTCTTGTGCGCTACTGCAAGGGACGCATTGTACCATGGACCTTTTAAAATAGGTTCCCCAATGGCATCTATGATTTCCCGGTTGTTTCGGGCTTTCTCCATGGCTTTGCTAAAAGAAGGGAGGAAGACAGGCAAATTATTATAAAAATCTAAGCCATGATATTGAAAGAAAGAGTAAAAGGCTACAAAGTGGTTTTAGATTTCTTCAAATCCCTCCAGCCACACATCAAACACCTTTCCAACACTCTATTTTTATCAGACCAGGAGATGATTGGATGAACTAGGCAACACTACTCAAACTTTTTAACAACTTGAGTATAACTTATGGACTATTTCCTCAGTTTAGACAACCCTTGTGGGCATAATCATGAACGAGGAGCTCCAAAACAACAAAAATAGTCGACTGTCAAATCCAAGGTCCCAAATTTGTTGGGTCAAAAGATAACATTAAAGCAAACATATTACACATGTGCGGAGCACCATATTCTTAATCAATCATTTCCATATATGAACTCACCATACCTGCTACAGCCTTGATAAATGGCTAGGTCATCAAGAGCACTCAAAGCAACCCCACCGGTCACAGTAATTAATACAAATGACACTGCCTTGCGACCCCAGGATTTGCTGCTTCCTTCATTAGCCGATGTTTTGGAACTGCAGCAAACCACTTATAATCAGATTTCATCAAGTTCAACTTCCTTAACCAATTGACATAATTCAAACAGGATTGCTAGAACATTTTTGAACTCAGTAGTTATACCCAACATATTAATCATAATTTTGTCACTCTCAATGGGTCTGCCTCTTCCGAATTCCCCGATTATATGCATCCATAGTTTTCTTCCACGTCTTCCATTTATGTCTAGTAAAGCTATGTATCATAACTGATAAAGTACAACAAGAGCAACAAATTCTCAAAATACTAAAATTCGACCCTTTCTCCATTTGGCAATGAGTAGAGCACCCTACAATTAAACTAGCCGATGAGACAAACACTTAGGCATACTATACTTAATACTTGCTAATGATTTCGTCATCGGTTTTCCATTTTCCTGACAAACATTCTAGGCAACCAAACAGAACGAAAAAGAAAAACGAATTTAAAGTTCTTAAAGCATCAGAAAATACAAAAGAGTGGAAAAAATTGAAGAGCTACGATCGAAATAACAGTAGGGAAACCATAAAAAACATCGCAATAAAAGATGTACCTGGAAGTTTGAGATGCTGAGGAGCGCTTAAAGAAGGAACCCAACCTTTTCGCCAGCATCTCTTCTCCGTTGCAATCTGCTCCCCTCTGCCGCTAGGACTGCCTTTGATCAATGATAATTCTTTTTTTTTTCTTCCTTCTTTGTGAGAAAATTGCATTTCTCGGTGGGTTTAACGAAAGAGAGTCCTGCACTTTGTGGCTGTTCTCATTCAATTATTTGGATATATTATTTTCATTTTTTCTATTTATTTTTTTAAAACTCAGAATTTTATATCACTGATCCACTAAATCAAACAAAACTTATTGTTCACACACTGCTCAAGGTATTTACACATCAAGTAGGATTAGAATGTTATTTGCTCCTTCACCTTCATTCTTCGCGTCTCTTCCTTGGGTTTACGCTCATTTGCTATCTTTTTCCTCTTCGTCTTCATTCTCATATGTGCTCTCTCTTCTTGATGAAAAATCGAGACTTTTTCTTCGATGAGACAGTCCCTGCAAGTCGTCTTCTTCTTCTTCTTCCATTTCCAAAGCACTCCAACACGATACCTAGGCACAATACCCACCAACTGACAAACTCATGTACCTTTTCTTCTCTTTTTTTGGAAGCGGATTTAGAGTTTGTTACTCTTTCTTTTGTTCTTCTTACTGGAAGTTTGAGGAAAAATCGTCAAGGGTTTTAAAAATCAGGGCCTTTTCTATTCTGGGGTTAGGAGAAAATCTTCTAGGGTTAGATTGTCCCTTTTCATGATTATAGTCTTCTGCAATGATCATTTGAATATATTGGCTACTTGAAAGGTTCAAGTAGCTGTTTGGGACTACTTGAACCCTTCAGTAGTCATATTGACTACAATATCTGACTACTTGGACCCTTCAAGTAATGATTTTGATTATGGAAGTCAAAACAAATCACTATTTAAAAAGTTCAAGTAGTGTATCTAATTACTTGAACCCTTTAAGTAATGATTTTGATTCTGGGAGTCAAAACAAGTTACTTCTTGAAGGGTTCAAGTAGTGTATCTGATTACTTGAGCCCTTCAAGTAGTGATTGTTGACCCGGTTATTCTATAGTGAATTTTGATGATAAAAAATCATTAAGATATTATTAATATGTTTAAATCAAGTGTACAGGGATAAAATGATGTTGAGATGGATGCGTGAAAAGCTTGAAGAAAATGGGGGTGAAGAAATCAAGTTTATATATATTTTTGGAATGTGAGCTCATTTGGGTTGAATTAATTTCTCTAGGCTCGAGAATATTGTCTAGCACACTTAGCCCAAAAGAAGCCCAAAATACTGTATCAAAATAGGCCCAGCAAAAATGCCCGAAAAGCCCAATGAAAAATTCAAGTAAAATTGATTTTAGGGGTCAAACTGGACAGACCGGTTGAAATCGGACAGACCGGTTTACACAGTAGGCAACCTTTTGTCAGTACTGTCCAAACCGGATCCATCGGTTGAATCCAGACAGTCTGGTTTACACAATAGGAATCTTTTTCCTAAGCACTGCTGGAAATGGACGTACCGGTTTGCCATTTAGTGAGTAATCCCCCAAATTGTGCATCGGTCCTTCCGGTTTCTCAAACTTGTTTGGACTGGACCCAAATACATTTTTACCTATAAAAGTCGTCCCTCTCCCCCATTCAATAAACATAACTTCCAATACATTTTTCTCAATTCTCTCTATTATTTCTCACATTGTTATTCGATATTCTCGAGCTTAAAGTTGTTATATATTCTTAAGTGAAGACATTAGTTATGAGAAAAGAAAAAATATTGTGAGAGAATTATTGTGAGCTTTTTGTAAGAGATATGAAGATCTCGAAGTGCTGATTGTCAAGGTTCATTTGGTGCCACAAACCAACAAGAGTTGTAAAGGTTTGGTCATCACTCGTATGAAGAGTGTTAGGAAGAAATCTTCAAGGGGGCTCCTTGAAGCGTGGACGTAGGGATAAGCTTTCCCGAACCATGTAAAAACTCGTGTGTCATCACTCTTACCCTACTCTTTTTTAATTTATGCATATTTCATTTATTGCTTTATTTTTTTACACTAAATTTATAATTGTGTTTCTCTTTCTAATTAATTGAGTTGTTATCATTTTTAATTGCATTATATTTTAAATTTGTACACATTCATCCAATCCGCCCCCTCTTGGTTGTTCATACTGATCATTCAATTGGTATCAGAGCACAGTTCATACTCCTTAAAAGACTTCACCGTCTTGAGTAAAATGGCAACCATTAGTGGGTTTGTTGTTGAAGATCAATCTACTACTAGACCACATTTCTTTAATGGTAATAATTATAATTATTGGAAAGCTCGCATGAAAATATATGTTCAATTTATAGTCTTCGCATGAAAATATATGTTCAATTTATAGATTATAATCTATGGGATGTTATAGAAAATGGTTTGTATATACCATACAAACTTGTAGAAGCTAAAAATGTTGCTAAAGTTAGTAGTGAATGGAATGCAAAGATAAAAAGAAGATTTCGTGAAATTCTAAAGATATGAATGTGTTATACTGTGCCCTAGATCAAAATGAGTTTAATATAATATCCAAGGTTGTCGGAATCATGAACCTGCCTAAGATCGTGGAGATGTCTCGCGGATCGGATCGTAGGATCGAATCGTTGATCGTCAGAGCCTATTATATACTAGTAATGAAAAACATAATTTACCAAACGACATATTAAAATTCTTGAATATAGTTAATTAATCAATAGTAAATTTCACTATTTTACTAAGTAAAATTTAAATAAACAAAAGAACTTACAAATTGAACAGATTAAATGAACTTTATATTGGTTTTTTGAATACGTTACAAAACTATGGTTAGTGAGATCATAAAATCATAGTAGGATCGTAAGATCCTACCAATCCAAGATGAAAAATATAACATGTTCGTAAGATCCTCTCAATTTAAGATCCTACCTATGAATCAGATTGTGGGGGTAGACAAGATCGTAAAATCGTAAGATCCTACGATCCAGATCAGGAGTTTAACAATCACGAATAATATATACTTGTGAATTTGCTAAATCAATATGGCATATGCTTGAAGTTACGCATGAGGGTACTAACCAAGTTAAAGACTCTAAGATAAGCATGCTCGTACATAATTATGAATTGTTTAAAATGAAAAATGATGAATCTGTGCATGGCGTGTTTACTCAATTTACTGATATTATTAATGGTCTCAAATCTCTTGGAAAAACTTATTCTAACGTGGAAATGGTAAGGAAATACCTTAGGTGTTTACTTAAGAAATGAGAAGGTAAATTTACAACGATCCATGAGGCCAAAGACCTTAACACTCTGCCTCTCAAAGAATTCATTGAATTGTTGATGACACACAAGATGACACTAAAAGAAAATGAAGAAGAAGAGACTCCTAAGAAGAATAATATAGCTATGAAATCAACTTTAGAGTAATCTGATAATGAAAAAGATGACTATGACGAAGAAGATGATATAACTCTTCTTACAAGACGTTTCAAACGCTTTCTAAATAGACGAAAGGGTACTTCAAGAAAAGATGACAAGAAAGTATCACGAGACCTACTCATATACTATGAATTGAAGAAAGTTGGACATATCAAGGCCGATTGTCCAAACTTAGCCAATGCTCTTAAGAAATTTAAACGAAGAGCATTCAAAGCAACTTGGGATGAGACCAACGAAAGTGACATAAAAAGGATGAAGATGAAGTAGCAAACCTTTACTTCATGGATTTGGAAGATGAGGTAAGTTCTTCTAAACCAATTTTAAATAGTAAGACCAACTATGATGATCTTGAATTAGTTTTTGAAGAACTTTCTAGAGAATTTGAAAAACTGTAAATGAAAAAAGAAAATTATGAAAAAGTGGATTTACAAAACTCCAAGAAGAAAATGATTTTTTGAAAAATGAAAACTTGAAAATCAAAGCTACTCTACATGTGAGAAATAGAGATATCGTCAAAAGTCAAAAGAAAGAAAAATATTTGAATACAACACTTCAAAAGTTTACAAATGGTAGCAATAATTTGAACAAGCTTATTGAAAATCAAAAATATGTCTTCGATAAAAGAGGATTAGGATATACCTCTTTTCAAAATCAAGGAAATAAAAGTGTTTTTGTAAAACCTAAACAAACTCACACTCACACACATCGACCTTTTATAGCTTGTCATTACTATGGGATTAAAGGGCATAAGAGTCCATCATGTTTTCATAAAAGATGAGACACGTGGACTCCATTGTACACTAACCATCAATGACCCAAAAAGATTTGGGGTACCAAAAATCAATTTTTAAATTTATGTGATGTAGGTACCTCCTAAGAAGGATGACAAATGGTACCTCGATAGTGAATGCTTAAGACACATGACTGGTGACGAAACAAAGCTTACCAAAATTAGTTGAATGAAAAGACATGTCACTTTTGGATACAATAAGAGAGGAACGATCATCGGTATTATGTATACCTTCTAATGCTTCTCTTGATCAAGTAGATGAAACGATTAAAAGCATAGAGAAATTAGATATCAATAAAGAATCTATTGAGATTCCATAACGAGTGGCTGAAGAAGAGGAAAATCAACTTTCAAAAGATTGGACATTTATAAAAGATCATCCTCAAGAGCTCGTCGTAGGCGACATCACAAAGGGACTAACGACTACAACTTCTCTTCAAAGAATTTGAGATGAGTATGATGAGAGAGCTAAACTTCTTTCTTGGACTTCAAATAAAACAAATGAACGATGGTGTCTTCATAAGACAAGAGAAGTACACTAAGGACCTACTCAAGAAGTTTGGAATGGAGAATGTAAAATCAAGCAACACGCCTATGAGCACTACCACAAAGCTCGATAAGGACGAGAAACGTAAAAGTGTAGACATAACAAAATATCGAGGTATGATCGACTCCTTACTTTATTTAACTACGAGTAGACTTGATATTATATTTAGTGTTTGTTTGTGTGCACGTTTTCAAACTTGTCCTAAAGAATCACATCTGGATGCCATTAAAAGAATTTTTAAATATCTTCATGGGACCATCAAATCTGGACTTTGGTATCCAAAATGTGAATCTTTTGAGCTAGTTGGTTATTTTGATTTTGATTTTGCTGGTAGCTTAACTGATAGAAAGAGTACAAGTGGCACATGTCAATTCTTAGGACACTTACTTGTCTCTTGGTTTAGGAAGAAGCAAAATTTGGTAGTCTTGTCCACTACTAAAGCTGAATATCTATTGGTCAGCAGCTGGTGCGCTCAAATTTTATGGATGAAATAAACGTTAAGTGACTTTGGCTTAGATTTTAAAAATATTCCTATTCGTTGGTAACACTAGTGCCATAAAATGTTTCTAAAAAACCCTATTTTACACTCACGTACAAAACATATTGATCTAAGACATCATTTTCTTTGTGATCATGTGCAAAAAGGAGATATATCACTTGACTTTGTAGACACATTAAACCAACTTGCTGGCATTTTTACAAAACCATTAAGCGTTGATTTTTTTTGTAAAAATAGACTTGAATTAGGAATTTTAAATATTGAATAATTTTCTTTTATTTGAGATTATACAATCTAATGTATAATTTATAAATAAATATCAAATTATAGTCATATGTGCATAAGAGGAATCGGTTGAGGTGGAAAATTCTATAGGTAAAATGAGGACATGGGAGCAATTTAGAATATTGGAATAGTGATTTTAAGATTTGGGTTAAAAGTGAAAAGGGGAGAAAAGTTTTGGGCAAATTTTGAATTCTTGTGAAATCGGTCTTAACCAAACAGACTGGTTTGCATAGCCTTAAAAAGTGTGCCATTAACTATATTTTTAAAAAACCCCTCCCTTTCCTTCTCTTTCTGTGTCCCTTCTCATTACTTCCGGTTCCAAAAACAGTACCCCACCCATATCGGTTCCAAACCCAACTCATTTTTTATGACAGAAACTTCCTCCCGCTGTTTCTGCTGTGCTTCATGGACCGAACTCATCTGCAAGTTTCCCCTGCTCTCTCTCCCCCACCGGTTCCACTCCAGCCATCCTTTCACCTTGTGTCATGAGGACTAAGGGAGACAAAGGCAAATAAATTGGTGCTTCAAAAGCTGGGAGGTGTTTATTTTTCGATGAAGACTATGAAACTCATTTTAATCAGTATGTTTCGCAAAAAATTCTATGTGGTCATCTTGTTAAGTATTCTGATCTTGAGGGACTATAAACCCATGACTTGCTAGATAGAATGGGTTGGAAAAACATTTTTCATGTTAGGATTTCTCCAAGGCTTGTATGATTATTTTATGCAAATCTGTCAGTTGAGCATGATCCATACACTATAAAGAGATACGTTCTTGGTACATCCATTACTTTGGATGATATGACATTGAGTCACATTTTTGGGATACTGTATTATGGACTAGCTTTTTATTATACATCGAGTTGGCCTCAAGTTGAAAGTTTTGATCAGTTAGAGGCTGTGCGACTAGTATGTGATAGACATAATATTCAAACTGTGTCTCGCCCTTTGATTGGTCAGCTGTCCGTTGAAGCAAAAATTCTTCACCATATTATTTTACACACTTTTCTCCCTCGAGATGGTCATAGAGATGAGTAAATTATTTTGACGTTTATCTTTTTTTAAAGATTTTAGAAGGGGAGAATGTAAATATCTACTACTTGATGTTGAGGCATATGGAAAATGATGTTCATAACATTCAATGGTCTCTTCCTTATGGAAGTGGCTCACGGAAATTTTTGAGCATTTTGGTATTGATCTAAGTGAGGAGGAGTTTATTGAGCTGAAAAAGTCCGATCTCGTTACAAAAGATGCATATATAGAAGATTAACGGATTATGGGTAAAGACAAATCAAGCTGCTAATCAAGATCTTGATCCTCCTCCCGCTACTATTCCTCATAATGAGTTTACCCTTGATGATTTTTTGGCTGACAATGCTCCTCATGACCTGCTTCATCCTTCGTACCCTCTCTCCACTCATCTAGGAGTATCGTCCCATGCCTCAAGACCTGACATGCACACACTTGAGCAGTTGCATTATAAAATTGATGCTTTTACTGCACAATAGAATGAAATACGCCATGATCCATCTCAGTTTCGTCAAGAACAACTTGCTCACTACATGCCCATCATGCGTGCCTTGCATAGTTCTCCACCTCCTTCTTCGAGCTATGCTTAAATTTTTAATACTTTTCATGCATATCCATATTTATCTTATGTTCTATTTTTTTTATAATGGCAAAGGGGGAGAAAGACTTATGGTTTATATCATGTCCATTCTCTCTTATTTCCTTTATGGTATTTTTTATGGCATGTATTTATAGGGAGTGAATATGTGGCATGTATTCAGGGGGAACATGTATTCAGGGGGAACATGTATTCAGGGAGAGTAATCTTAATTCTATTACATATGTTTTAGTGGATGCTTTCATACATGTATATTACATTGTTTACATGCTTTATTATACTTGATTTCCTTTATGTTACTTAATGGTTTGACATCATAAAAAATAGGGGGATTGTTGATCCGGTTATTCTATAACGAAGTTTGATGATAGAAAATCATTAAGATATTACTAATATGTTTAAATCAAGTGTACATGGATAAGATGATGTTGAGATGGATGTGTGAAAAGCTTGAAGAAAAATGGCATGAAGAAATTAAGTTTATATATTTTTTATGTAATAGGAACTCATTTAGGTTGAATTAACGTCTCTAGGCTCAAGAATACTATCCAACACACCTAGCCCAAAACAAGGCCAAAATACTCTCCTAAAATAGTCCCAGCAAAAATTGCCGAAATGCCCAATGAAAAAGTCAAGTAAAATTGATTTTAGGGGCCAAACCGGACGAACCGTTTGAAACCGGAGGGACATAGTTAGTAAATTTTTACTAGTACTGTACAAACTGGATCCACCGGTTGAAACCGGACAGCCTAGTTTACACATTAAGAATGTTTTTCCTATGCACCGGTTGAAACCGGCAGGACCGGTTTTCCATTTTGGGAATAATCCCCCAATTTGTGCAGCGGTTCTTCTGGTTTCTCAAATCAGGTTTGGACCGGACCCAGATGCATCTTTCCCTATAAAAGCCATCGTCTCCACATTGGATAAACACAACTTCCAATACATTTCTCTCTATTCTCTCTATTATTTCTCACATCCCTATTTGATATTCTTGAGCTTAGAGTTGCTATATCTTCCTAAGTAATGACATTAGTTGTGAGAAAAGAAAAAATATTGTGAGAGAAATACTCTGAGCTTTCTGTAAGATCAAGCAATACCGATTGTCAAGGTTTATTTGGTATCACAAACCAACAAGAGTTGTAAAGGTTTGGTCTTCACCCGTAAGAAGATCGTTAGGAAGAAATCTTCAAGGGGGCTCCTTGAAGCATGGACGTAGGGATAAGTTTTCCCGAACCACGTAAAAGCTCGTATGTTATCTTTCTTACCCTACTCTTTTTAATTTTTGCATATTTCATTTATTGCACAATCATATTGCTTTATTTGTTTTTATGCTAAATTTATAATTGTACTTCTCTTCCTAATTAATTGAGTTGTTATCAGTTTTAATTGCATTATATTTTAAATCTGTACACATTCACCCAATTCACCCCTCTCTTGGTTGTTTATACCGACCCTTTAGTGATGTATTTCTGAAAATCATAACAAGTCACTTTTTGAAGGGTTCAAGTAGTTGTATCTGACTACTTGAACCCTTCAAGTAGTTATTTATTCACTACTTGAAGCCTTCAAGTAGTTATTTATTCACTACTTGAAGGGTTCAACAATGATTTATTTCTGGAAATAAGAACAAGATACTATTAGAAGGGTTTAAGTAATTGTATGTGACTAGTTGAACCCTTCAAGTAGTCACATGTTCACTACTTGAAGAGTTCAAATAGTGTTATCTAACTATTTTAACCCTTCAGTAAGCAACCAAGTGCTTTTTATGTGTATAAATAAATCATGATACTTAATTTATATCTGCATCCTTCAACAGATAATGGCTCCGAAAACTTAGCTGACTCCATGCCTCAATGATGATGAATTCATCTCTGGAAGAGTGAACTGCCTCTTCAACCTAAATGCTATCAACATTCTAAATGAGAAGTTCACTGAATCTCAGAGGATTCTCTTAGGCAGACATGTTTCGGTCATTTGCTAGACATACGGAGTATCCTATTTTATGAAACCATATGTCATCACATGCTTCTCAGAGAAGCTAAGATGAAGGAAGACACTGCTGCTGATGAGATGTATTTTCTCATAGCGGGAAAATCAATTAGGTCCTCTAAGAGAGTGTTTTCTTTGATAATTAGCCTTTGTTGTGGCAATCCTCCTGTCCCTGGGACATATGACAAGTTTTCCCCTAATAAGATTAGAGATCAATACTTCAACCGCAACGACAACATCAACAACAAGTGATTGGAGGAAATGTTTATGGGCAGGGAAGGTGTGGAGGATGGTGATGTTGTGAAGTTGGGGATACTGTGTTCATTAGAGTATGTTTTGTTAGGGAATGAGAGAAGGAATAAGATTGATCAGAGGTGAGTGATGCTAGATGATAATCTGGATGATTTCAATAGCTACCCATGGAGGGTATATTTTGGGAGGACCATACGGGCATTAAAGAACGCCCTTCCCAAAGAAGTCAATGATGAGGAAGCTGGTGGTAGTCAAAAGAAGAAAAAGAAGAAGGTTGGGAAACAAATTTCTGAGTATTCTAGAGGGGTATTCCAGATAAACTCTTTTGAAATAGTTCAGAATAATATTCACAGTTTTAGGATCGACTGAGTAATCGAATTCGATTACGACTATTATGTTGAACCAAAGGATGATGGTCTTGGGGCATGGGAGTGAAGACTCTAACAGTATACCTAAACATGTTGTGGAACTTATTGAATAGACCAATAACCAAGTAGTTTAGAGCAAAGCTATTTATCTAACTTTAAATCTAATTGTTACACCTATAAATGTATTTTCATAATTACATTAATTATGAGGTGAATACGAAACTTGATTTAGTTAGTTATAATTTTTATATGCCAAAGGAGTGAGTTTGAATTGCCGAACAATAACTCGGCTGTTGAGATTGTGATTCAACTATGTTCGAGTTACGTGATTCACAAATATGAAAATCCATGGCTAGATTGCAAATGCAACAATATCACCTTATGCTTTATTGATGGATGTGAGAATAAATCAACTTAGCCAAGTATTCGTTGAAATGAATCATTGAATAAGACATGATTAACTGTACGAGACAATTCACTATTATGTTTTTCTTATTCATAGTCAATAAATGAGTTAAGGAAATAATAACTCGAGGGGTAAAATGATAATTTTACATCTCGCTCTTGTTACTGATATTCACGAAGGCTGATATATTAAGATATTATGTGGACTGTGAAATAAAAGAGTTTAATTTGTACTAACAAAAATGTAGCGTGCATGAATCTAGAGTTGATCGGCATCGAACCTATAGTGGAGTCGTATGATGTCAGGATTAAATATGTCGGGAATTTACAGAGATAGATTCACCGAGTATTTGAGTTTTATAGCTTTATTCATGTGGGTCCATTCGATCTCAGGAGTAGCTTATAAAGACATGAATAAAAAATAACACCAGCTGGACCAAAAACGTGTTTTGGACAAATGTATGTTTTCCGAACTCATATGTGATGGATGTTGTCACTTAATTAGTGAAGAGCGAGTAATTAATGTTCAAAATAATTAATTGGTTATTTTATACTTATTAGATATTTAGTAAATAAAAGAAATCAATTAATTAATTGATGAAGATTACTTTAATTTATCAATTTAGATTGATGAATTTAGACACAACATTGACTTTAGGAAGATATGTAATTTTCGACAATAGCAAATATTATGAGTGAATTTTTTGTAATTTAACATATATGGTTATATGTGCAAATTTCATAATTATTATATAAGATATGGAAATATGGTTGCATCCCTAACCCTAACACAATGTGTGATTATACATAGCAGAGAAAACACAGTTTCTCTCTCTCTTGCTAGTTGCCGCCAAAATACACAGAGGAGAAGGAAAAATCTGAATTTCTTCTCTAGTTATTTTGATAGCCCACATTCAATTCCTGATCAACATCCGATTGAGATATACTTCTGAATTCTACGAGTGGTTGTTGGTGTGAAGGCTGATTCGAGTTCTACGAAGAACGAAGAACACAAAGACAATTAATAGGATTCCACCAAGTCAAAAATTCTCCTATACAACATAAGGTATAAATCGTTTCTACATCTATTGAATACGTTTGATTAAGTATTCATAATCGTAAGTATGACTTTAATATTTAATATGATACATCTATTGAATACGTTTAACTAAGTATTCATAATCGTAAGTATGATTTTAATATTTAATATGATTAAATGGTCTATGTAAAAAATTGTTGATTTTCTGGCCACGAACCGTTCTTGATACATTGATTTTTTCTCAAATTTTAAAACTCGATCCAACAATTGGTATCAGAGTCTTGGGTTCTTGATTGCACATATTTAGTTTTAAAACGTATGTATAGTAGGATGTTGTGATATTGGCATATTATTTTGTATGGTAGATTCAAAATAGTTTTGAATGTGTTTTATGAATGGATCTCGATCTATTGGCCTAGGCATCTTGTTTTTCAATTTTTAAATTGATGTACGTTGAAATTGAGGCATAAGATTTTATGTAATTTATTTTCTTGCAAAAGTTGTGTTTTTTTAAACTCCATGTAATCAGTCGCCGCCTCAGAAAGTCACCGTCGAAAATCATCACCGTCGCCGTCGCCGCCGCCGACACTGCCTTTTCCGATTGCCAGCTCCTGCCCTGCCATTTACCGTTGTGACCCTACATGGTGACTAGGGTTTATGAAACTCTAGGCGATACTAATTAGAGTTTAGGAAGGCATATGATGTTTCACGAAAATCCTTATCCTATCTTTTATCTTTTAAATTTTAAATTTTAAATTTTGATTTTTAAACGAATATAAGATAATTTTGAATTCAAATATAATTATTGATATTATCTTTTGAATTTTGAATTCAAATGATAATTATCTATTTTATTTTTTTATCTTTTGAATTCAAAAGATAATTATCTATTTTATCTTTTATCTTTTAAATTTTGAATCCAATAGATAATTATCTATTTTATCTTTTTATCTTTTGAATTTTAAATTTTAAAAAGGATATTTAAGGGGATTATTTAATTATAAAAATAATTTTTCTTATTTAAAGGATTTTGATTAAAGCTTGAAAAATGTGACTGCACTGTTGTAAAAAGTTACAAAATTGGTGGGATTTCCTGAAGGAGAGAGAGACAATTACAAACGTCATGAAAACTAGTATTTAAATTATTATATTTTATTTATTATTCTTTTTATTGTTGTAATTAGAAATGAGTAAATAGGGATATTAATTTTGAATGAATGATTTATTATTAACCTCGTATCATCATATATCATGCTATATAGAAATAGAGATATGTCAATATCAAAATACCATTTAGCATGTACATGCATCATTATAGTTTAAATTTATAATGAGTTATAATTTAAATACGATGCTAATTTTATAAAAGTTATGAATTTTAAATTGGGATTTAAATTTTATAAAAGTTTATAATTTTTGAAACTTGTTTTTTTTTTCAAATTAAAAAAGAGTTATAATTTTTGAAAAAACAACGAAAATTTCATTTTTCCAAAAACTAAGTGGGAGAGTCGTTTACGTTGAAATGTTTTTAAGGTCCCCAACGCAAACTTGATCGTGGTATGATGAATGGTTTAGAGCCACCCTAGCGGTCCTCTCTTTAGTGAGAGAAACTTGGGAATCGTGTAACTTTGTGTTATTGAGTTGCTTAAGAAGCTAAAGCTTGTAATGGAAGTGGTGAGGCAGGACCATTTCTAGATGAACTGTTAGTTCATGACAACCTTTAAAGCCGATGTGTTGGTTAACCACTTAGACCGAAGCACATAGGATAGTCAATGGGGATAAGGTGACCAAAACCATTGGTGATTGATTAAGTTAGATGTAGTGACATCTTGAGAAGCGCTAACCAAACAAGAGGAGTCTCAATGCGAGATGAGGTAGCTTGGACGTTGTCCTTAGATGATACAAGCTATCGTTGTTGATCATAACATCATAGAAGAAATATTTTTTATTAGATTAATATTTAAGTATTTGCATCATGCATCATCCTTTCCTAAATGATTGAGTATTTATTTACACCATTTTATTTATTCTTTTCAATAATCATGTCGTTATCCCCACTCAACTATCTTAAATGCTAACAACTTACTGGTGAAAATTACGTGGATTGAAAACATAATCTTGATAATGTGCTGACGGTAGAAAAACACAAGTTTGTGCTCACCACCCTTTGTCCTCCTAAGCCTATTGCTGAATCAACTCAAGAGGAAAATGATGCTTATGCTTATTGGCTGTGTTCTGATGAGATCACCAGGTGTTACATCTTGGCCTCTGTTAGGAGTGTGTTTATAACAACATCATCAGAACATGTAAACTACCGCTGATATGATGTTGAACATCACCAAAATTTTTAGAGATGAGGGTCGTCAAGCCAAACAGGCTGCTATGTGAAACTTCATGAACTACATGATGAAACCTGGAACTCTTGTCACAAAACATATGATGCTGATCATTAGTTGTCTGAATGAGATGGAGATCATGGGTGCTGAGGTAGATGATGAGACACAAGTTGATATGATCCTTGAGACTCTGCCTGACATTTTTGAGAACTTCAAACTAAATTACTCGATGAATAAATTGAGGTACTCACTTTCTGAGCTGATGAATGAACCGCAAGCTACTGAGACCCTATTTCTGAAAGTAAAGAGGAAGACTGTAAAGGTAAACTTTACTGAAAACAATCCTTTCAACTCTGGCACCAAAAATAAAAAGAGAGGTCCAAATAAGGCTAAGAAGCAGAACTCGAAAGTTGTGAAAGGTAAGGGCACTTTAAAAGTGGACAAGTCAAAAGACAAGTGTCATCATTGTGGAGCCGCTGGCCATTGGAAACGTAACTGCTCAGACTATCTCAAGGAGTTTAGATATAAAGATATAGACTTGTTACTGAAGCTTGTTATGTGACTGACTCTACTTTTTCATGGATTGTTGACTCTGTTGTTCTCTGCAGGGGTTCATGAAGATTAGAAGGCTTAACGAGGATGAGTTCATCTTTCATTGGAGAAAATGGAGCACTCGTATCGGATCTATTTGTTGGAACTATTAAATTGTCATCCGATAACAGTTTTATGATTTTACGTGATGTTTATTATATCCCGATTTTTGGGAAGAACCTTATTTTAGTAGCTAGTTTAATTGAGTAAGGATTCAGATTGAATTTCATCGATAAAGATATTTGTATTTTTAGAAATGATTGCCTAATTATTACTACATGTTTGATAAATAAACTGTTTTACGTAAAACCAATAGTTCCAATGATATATGACACTAAAGTAAATACTGATTTACAAATGGATAGTTAAAGGTTGAAGTCTGACTCAACTGATCTAACTTATTTGTGGCACTTACGTCTTGGCCACATCAGCCTAGACACGATTAAAAGACTTGCAAGACATGGTCCATTGCAAACTTTAATTGTGGGATCACTACCCACATGTGAATTCTATATAGAAGGTAAAATGACCAAGATACCCTTTTCAATGAAGGATGAAAAATCCACTCAATTCCTCAAACTCGTATATAATGATGTATATGGGCCATTGAATATCCAAGTAAGATGAGATTATGAATACTTTATAACATTCACTGATGACTACTCACATTTTGGACATGTCTATCCAATGCATCAAAAGTCTGAAACTTTTGCAAAGTTCAAAGTATACAAGGCTATGGTCGAAAAGAAATTAGAGAAACAAATCAAAACGTTATGATCTGATCATGGTAGAGAGTTCGAAGGCTTTCTTAAGTAAGAATATATTCTTTCTCAGCCTACAACAGCTGGCACTCTAGAACATAATGGTGTGTCAGAAAGAAGGAATCAGAATCTGTTGAATATGGTTAGATCCATGATGAATTACACATCTCTCCCAAATTTGTTCTAGGGATACGCCTTGGAAATAGTAGCATGCATTTTGAGCCAAGTTTCATCAAAGACAGTGCCTCATATGCCATATGAAAGAGGGAATGGAAAAGTCATTTGTAAACCACCTTGGAATATGGGGATGCCCAGCACATGTTCTGGAACCGAAGACAGACAAGTTGGTCAGTCGATCAGAATTATACATTTTTGTAAGATATCCCAAAGGAATGAATGAGTATGTCTTTTATAGTCCGACTAACAAGAAAACATTCATTAGCACGAATGCACATTTTCTTGAAGAAGACTATATAAGAAATGTGAAGCCGAGAAACACTCTTGTACTAGAGGAATTATTGAGTGGGAAGACATCGACTCCCCAATCAGGAACTGTTTTTTATTCAATAATGAAAGAACCACAACATGAGCCATAACCTATGGAGCCTCAATGTAGTGGGAGGGTTGTGAGACAACCTGATAGGTACATGTCTTATGGAGATGCCTTAACAACAGTCTCAGATAAGGATCATGATGAACCTGTCTCCTACTCACAGGCCATGGCTAGTCCTGAAGCAAATCTATGGTAAGAAGCCATTATCGTTGAGATACAATCGATGAACTCGAACGAAGTCTGGAAACTTATAGATCCTCTTGAAGGGGTAAAACTCGTAGGGCGTAAATGGATTTATAAGAAAAAAAGTTTGGATGGAAATGTGGAGACACTCAAATCTAGGCTAGTAGCCAAGAGTTATACCCAAAAGGAAGGTATTGACTATGAGGATACCTTCTCGCTGGTGGCCATGGTTAAATCCATTTGAATCCTCCTGTCCATTGCTGCTGCCATCAATTATGAAATTTGGCAGATGGATGTCAAGACTGCTTTTCTGAATGACAATCTTGAAAAGTGTATTTATATGGCTCAACCAGACGGGTTCATAGAGAGAGGCCAAGAGGGCAAGGTTTGCAAACTACTGAAGTCCATTTATGGACTTAAGCAAACGTCCTGATCGTGGAATATCATATTTTATGAAACTGTCAAGAACTTCAATTTTGAGTAATTAGTGGATGAACCCTCTGTGTATAAGCTAATACACGAAGG
Source organism: Datisca glomerata (assembly GCA_003255025.1). Lineage (NCBI taxonomy): Eukaryota > Viridiplantae > Streptophyta > Magnoliopsida > Cucurbitales > Datiscaceae > Datisca > Datisca glomerata. Next base: position 174,894 of record QANY01006056.1, read on the forward strand.
GAAAGTAAGTTTTCTGGTTTTGTACGTGGATGATATTCTACTCATTGAGAATGATGTAGGAAAATTATTTGATGTCAAGATTTGGCTTGCAAAGTAATTTGATATGAAAGATCTTGGAGAAGCTGTCTTTGTCCTAGGTATTCAGATCTTTCAGGATCGAAAAAACGGACAATTGGCACTGTCTCAAGCATCTTATATTGATAAGATGATGGATCACTTCAGTATGCAAGACTCCAAGAAGGATATCTTCTTTTCATGCATGGAGTTAGCCTCTCCATGGAGCAGTCTCTCAAGACTCCTCAAGAAGACGAATACATGAGAAAGATTCTCTATGCCTCAGTCGAAGAAAGTTTCATGTATGCAATGCTTTGCACTAGTTGAGACATTTGCTACACAATGAGCATGGTGAGTCGTTTCCTTTTAATCCTAGACTCGAGCATTAGAATGTCGTCAAATATATCCTTAAGTATCTTAAAAGAGTAAGGAGCTACATGTTTGTGTATTCAGGTACTGACCTGAATATGACGGGGTATACTGATTCTGATTTCCAAGTAGACAAGGATTTTAAGAAGTCCACTTCAGGATCAGTGCTCATCCTGAACGGTAGAACAATTGTATGGAGAAGTATCAAGCAATCTTGCATTGCTGATTTTACCATGGAAGTTGAGTATGTAGCAGCTTGTGAAGCTGCAAAGGAGGATCTATGGCTTAGAAAGTTCTTGAAGACTTTAGAAGTTGTTCCAGAAGCTGACAAGCCCATGAAACTTTATTACGATAACAGTGGGGCTGTAGCAAATTCAAAGGAACTAAGAGCACAAAAGATCCAAACACATAGAGCGTAAGTATCACCTGATTAGAGAGATTGTTCAGTGTGGAGATGTTGTAGTAACACACATATCAATGGTCAACAACCTGACAGATCCATTCACGAAGACTTTAAGCAGTAAAGTCTTTGATGGTCATCTAGAGGGCATGGGAATATGAGATCATACACGCCTACTTTAGTCCAAGTGGGAGATTGTTGGAATTATGTCCATAAAGTATGATGTAATAACTATTTATGATTATTTAGTTATTTCTCTAACATTTTGTATTATTGAATTTAATGAATGAATGCAAGTTTTTTTTTCTATTAATTAAAATGTTTTTATAATTTACTCAAGTCCTGAAACCATTGTCAACGTATGGAGAGTAAATACAGAAGAGTCTTCCAGACAAACTCTTCTAAAATAGATCAAAATGTTATTCGTAGTCTTAAGATCGACTGAGCAATCGAGTTTAATTATGACTTTTAGGTTAAATCAAATGAGGCCGCTCTTGGGGCATGGGAGTGGAAACTCTAACGGTTGACCTAGATATGTTGTGGAATATGTTGAATAGACCAGTAACCAATTAGTTTAGAGTAAAGTCATTTATCTAGCTCCAAATCTAATTGTTACACCTATAAGAATACTCTCATAATTACATTAATCCTGAATTAGTTAGTGTTGATACCGTATTTTATCCGGCCTAATACATGAAATATACATGCTTTATATTTTGGCTCTTTTAATAATCCAAGACTATATGTATAATTTGAAAACTAATCTAATACTAAAATAAGAAAAGTTGTCCAAAGACTAAAAAGTAAAAATTGAAAAAAGAGGACTAAAAAATAAAAATTGAAAAAAGACTAAAAGTAAAAAAGCGCAAACCCTAATTTTGCCTATAAATAGGAATGAAGTCTTCACTTAAGGGGAGGTCTTTTGGGGAGTAAAAAAAAGGGGGGG
>QANY01006056.1:183213-237334 GCA_003255025.1 Datisca glomerata
AGGAGTTATTCTTGGGATACCGAGAATAACTCTAATAATGCTTTGATTTAAAAAGATATGAGAATACAAAAAAAGTAATTTTTTAATGGTCTTTGAACCACCCATTAAAAGTAATTTATTTTGTTCATTTCTATGATACAAAATTCCTCAAATGGGACATTAAAAAATAAATCTCTTTAACCTTTGCCTTAAAATAAAAAATGGATAGCATTTGATTAAATTTGGTAACCATTTTATAATAGGTGTTGCGGGGTGCTAATACCTTCCCCACACACAAACGACTCCCGAACCAACTTTGAGTTTTTGTAGACCAAAGAAATTTTCATCTTAAAATTGGGTGACCAATCACACCCTAAAATGATTGGTGGCGACTCTAAATTTCTTTTTCCTTAAAAAATGAATTTTTTTAATCGCCACTCCGCGTCGCACGCACGTTGCGACAGCTAGTTACAATCTTTGATATGCTAAAGGACTGAGTTTAAATTGCCGACAATACCTCGGCTTTTGGGATCGTGATTCAACTATGTTAGAGTTACGTGATTCACAAATATAGAAATTCGTGGCAAGATTGCAAATGTAACAATATCACATTATGCCTTATTGATGGGTGTGTGAATAAATTAATTTTTCCAAGTATTCGATGAAATAAATCATTGAATAAGACATGATGAACTGTACGAGACAATTCATTGTTATGTCTTTTTTATTCACAGTCAATAAAAGAATTAAGGAAATAATAACTAGATGGGTCAAATGATAATTTTATATCCTGCTATTGTTACAGATATTCACAAAAGGTAATATGTTAAAATATTTTGTGGATCGTGAAAAAAAGAGTTTATTTACACCAACAGAAAATGTAGTGCACATGAATCGATAGTTGATTCGGTATTAGACTTATAGTAGAGTCGTACAATGTCAGGATTAAATAGGTAATGAATTTATAGAGATAAATTCGTCTAGTATTTGAGTCATATAGCTTTATTCATGTGTGTAAATTTGGTCTTTGGAGTAACTCATAAAGAGATGAATGAAAAACAACACCAGTTGGACCAAAAACGTGTTTTGAACCAAGGTATATTTTTTGAACCAATATGTGATAGGTGTTGTCACATAATTAGTGAAGAGTAAGTAATTAATGTTCAAATTAATTAATTGATTATTTTCTAATTATTAGATAATTAGTAAATAAAAAATTAATTAATTAATTGATCGAGATCAATTTAATTTATTAATTTGGATGGATGAATTTGGACACAATATTGACTCTAGAGAAATATGTAATTTTCGGCAATAGCAAATATTAGGGGGTGAATTTTTGGTAATTTAACATATAAGGGTATATATGTGTAAATTCTGTAGTTATTATATAACAGATGATAATATGGTTGCATCCCTAACACTAACACGGTGTCTGATTATATAGAGTAGGGAAAACATAGTTTCTTGCCCTCCCCCTAGCTGCCGCCGAAATACACAGAAGATAAGGAAAAATCTTATTTATCTTCTCCAGTATTTTTGAGAGCCCACACTCAATTCCTGATCAACATCCGATTGAGATATACTTCTGAATCCTACGAGTGCTGGTGGTGTGAAGGATGATTCGAGTTCTACGAAGAACGAATAACACAAGAAAATCAATAGGATTCCACTAAGTCAGAAATTATCCAATACAACATAAGGTATAAATAGTTTCTACCTCTATTGAATACATTTAAATAAGTATGCATAATTGTAAGTATGGTTTTAATATTTCATATGATTAAATGGTTGATGTAAAAAATTATTGATTTTTTGCCCACGAACCGTTCGTGGTTTATTGATTTTTCATCAAATTTTAAAACTTGATCCAACGCCTGGGGGGTTTCTCATATTCTTTTCACGTATCTTCATTCCCATCTTCCCTTTTATGCTTACAATCAGTGGAGAATAATTATTATTGATTTATACATGTTTGGGCATATGAGATCATCCCCACAACTGAAAGCTTGTATGCGATAAATATTGGTAATCATTTTCCAAGATTACTTAACTGGACGACTAGCACCATTGTTTCGCATGAACAAGTGCACAAGGATATTTCCACTCATAAAATGGTAAGAACACTTGATTTTCTTGTTTTATCATTTTTGTAGTGTCGAGTCAAGTAGTTGTATCTGGCTACTTGAATTCTTCAAGTAGTGATTTTGATTATGGAAGTTAAAATAAGTAACTATTTGAAGAGTTCAAGTAGTTGTATCTAACTACTTTAACCCTTCAAGTAATTACTTGTTCACTACTTGGGGGGTTCAAGTAGCAGTATTTGATTACTTGAACCCTTCAAGTAGTCATTTGTTTCTGGAAATCATAACAAGTAACTACTTGAAGGGCTCAAGTGCTTATTTTGTGTATAAATAAATCATGAAACTTACTTTATATTTGCATCTTTTAACAGATAATGACATATTCATCAGTCTCTATATGAGTAACAATACTTGGATTCTTTGCCTCTAACATGTGATAGTAGGATGTGAGCCTCATATATGAACTTTCATGTGAACCTTGAATTAGAGCCAATGCAACTTCCCTAGCCCTCCAAGCTTTGTCATAGCTTATATTGATGCCATAATCCTTACAAACATCTTCAATGATATCTTTCGGCCTATAAGTCTGTCCAACACCAATGTATTTTGGCTTTATGGAATGACTAACCAATAAGCTTGTTGCTTGACGGTGATCATGTTGTAAGATGTTAAAAGAGCACGTATGAATATTTATGAACTTTGTTATCTTAAAGTACTATGAAAAACACACCTTAATAGCTCGTAGCCTCCATGAACATATTTTCTTAGCATAAACAATCGCCAACAATGTCAGCATGGATTTGAAGACTTTAAACTCAAAGTTTTGACTGATTGCCAAGAGTCCAACAATTCTTTGGAGCTCTTTTTTGTCTTGTTAGAGTTCTTCTGTATCTAACTATCTGAGACACTTACATGCTCGTAATCCTCTAGTTGTGATAATATCGGAGCATTAAGATGGTTGTGACGAAGATGCAATGTTACTTAGCATTGATGAAAGATGTGCCTTAGCCTTTGGTCTTCTATTCAAATCTAGTAAGGTAGAGGGATCATCCTGAATCGCTTCTTCATATAGCCCAAAATCAAGATCATCATCAACACCAATATCAAGCCCACCATCACTGTCAGGATGTTCAAGTTCAACTTAATTAACATCTTGTTGACAATCATCATCATCATATCTCCCACAGTAATACCCGCTGAATGAAAATTGTCATTATCACTGTCAACCATTGTTTCACCCATAAAACATGGATTGTGACCATAACGATCTTGTTTCCGGGGAGCTGCTTCACGAACACGACCTGTTTCACCCATAAGGCATGGAATGTGACTATAACGATCTTGTTGTAAGAGAGTCATTTCAGGAACCCGACTTTGACATGTAAGATTATCAACATTTATCCTAGGTTTTGGTTTGAGAATGACATATAAAGGAGTACGAAGTGTTTTAGAACTATTCTCGGCAATTAAAACCCTTACATGATGATCATTTAAAATTTCAGCAGGTGGGGAGGGCACATGAGTCTTGTATAAAAACTTCATTAAAATATTGTACTTTGTGGATCAACATTTATTTCATCGTATATGATTTTGGATAACTCTTGGTAAGTACAGCTTGATGGTATGTCTAACGATTTAAACCATTCGAGCAGTTGATTTTATTATGACAATAGTAAAGTAGTAGTAAAGCAGAGTCCACTTGACTATTTGAAGGGTTAAGAACTGATCTTTAACTACTTGAACCCTTCAAGTAGTTATTTTTCTTACATCAACAACCCAAACATCAGTGGCTATTTGAAGAATTCAAGTAGTTCTTCCATCCAAATAGTTGATTTCATTCTGTCATTACTCGAACCATTATTTGAAGCATTTTATGCATAAAAAGTAAGAGAGAATGGGTATCCGCATGCTCTCATTGAAGAAGAAGAATGGGAAGAATGGTTGGGTCTTGATAAAAAAGAACGGGTCATAGGGTCTCGAAGAAATAGAAGAAGATAAAAAAAGCAGCAGAAGAAGAAGAAGAGAAGAAAAAGAAGTAGTACGTGTTTGTTGAAAAAGAAGAGAAAAAAAGTCAGAAATGAGAGCTAAGAGTGGGGGAGTGAAAGGGAATGATGAGGAAAGAGAGAGTTGCCATATTGCTTGATGTTTTGATAGTAGTGAACTAGGAGTATAAAATTTTGAGTTTTAGAAAAAAGGTACAAAAATCTTAACAAAAAATGAAAATGATATATTTATCCAAATAACTCATTCTGATTCCCATCTATGCACATTATTTTTAGATTAATATCATAATATGCCTCTTGACTTTTGCCTTAATTTAATTTATTCCCTTAAAATTTAATTCTTTGTCTATTAGTACTTAAATTCTCTCTATCGATAAAAAAACCTTAATCTTTCCAAAATTCTGTAATAAATGTTTTATAATGCAATTTTATCTCAGAATTACTCTGGTTAATTTAGGGAATAATTGATTTTCGATCAAAGTTTAAGAACATTATGATGTGTAATTAAATTAAATGTATATAAAAATATTAATTCAAAGCACCTATTTCACACTTTTTTACCATTTATTTCTATTATAAAATTCTTGAAATTAATCTTGGTTAAAATATTTTTCACCTTTTTAATCTCAATTATTTGTTCACCGTTGATGTTTAGTAAAAGACATTTATATGTAAGCCATATATTTGTTTTGTACCATCATCACATCACCTAAATGTTTAATAAACCAAATATCATTTTTGTAGAATAATTTATTTTTTACACTATAATGCATGTATAATTTCAAGAGTCATTAATTACATACATACACTAGAGTCGTGAGTGTAAAATTTAATTATAGAGAATGAGTTTATTTCATTTTTACATGCAATGCACAAATCCATCATATCATCTCATATATATTTTCACATACAATGCATATTGTCCGATTATAAAGCTTGCTTACACGAGGGAGACGCAGGATGTATCATTTACATCCTGACAAAATATATCTGAGCTCTTAAAAAACCTCTAAATTGGACAACAAAACTTAAATAAGCTCAAGAAAATCAGATTCGACAAAAACAACAAGGTTCTGGTCAAACCAACAATAGTTTCTTCATACAAAGCAGCCTGATAATCAAAGTTGAATAGTAACCCTCAAAACTCTTCACAAAAGCACTAATTATATTGCCAAAATGATCCCTTTAATAATCCCCAGCTCCACATGCATTCATATTAATCTCCACATACATTCATATTAGTCGCTGCTCCACGTTAAAACATTATCTGGAAGAGCTAACTCAAAATAAGTCATGCGCAACACATGTTTTCCAGATCTAGTATATATAAGTGAGGCTTAAAACGTAAAAAAAATTGATTGATAAAATAGTCCTCAATTTGAAATATATAAGACAAGAATAACTTTTTTATTTTATTTCATTATTTAATAAAATTCAATGATATGTATGATTCCTTTTTACGTTAACATTTTAATGACCTGAGATAAATTCATGATTTTATTGCTAATGCATAATCAGATAATGAATCCAACATAAAAATTTGAATCATTAATTCAAATTTATTGTTATTTGTGAACGATTCATTAATCTAAGGAAGATTGAGTACTTTAAATTGATATATTATATTAAGAAAAAATTCAGATAATTCAAGTTTTGTGAAACATTTTCATTGCTCTTTTTTGTCCATTTCTCCCAATAATATGAGTTATATATTAGTTATCATTTCGTTCTTTCTTACAACAAGAGGTGGCAGATATAAATTTCTAATTTGATTTGATTTTATTTGAAATTTAAAATTTGTACAAATTCTTTCTCATCTTTTTTTCCTTCAAATTTATTCAGGGTATTACGCTAACTTTAATCTAAAATCAACTTACTCCCTAACATGAGTATTTTTTTTAGATAAAATCAAGTTTTAACACCGTTGTCTCAGAATTTTGAATGGAGGGGGGTTTTCTAATTTATGAAAAAATCTAGATATCAATAAGAAATGAATAAAGTTTAGGATGGTAAACTGATTTCAAATCAAAATTCAGCTGATATTGTGGTATAAAACCCTTTTTTCAGAATTATTTAATTTTAGTGTTACACAAATCATTGTATTATTTAAATCTATGATCATTGATATATTATTTTATCATAAAAAATTTGATCAATTACTCAATCAGTATAAAATAACAATTTACCAACTAAATCATCATGTTGCCCCTAACCCTTACACAGCCTATGTCCCTGACACTTGCACGTTGTTATAGTAAATTGTAAAAGTTCATTATTTAGGAGAAACAAAGGCTTAGTCGCAATTGTAAATGAGGATCTTACTTATCCCTCTTTTATCATACTTCTCGACATATAGTTTTAAGTACATTATTTTTCTTGGCAAATAAAATGAAGACCTTGTTTGCTCCTTCCATTCGTCTTTTTAGCTGCATTCACAAATTTTCCTATACAAACTGCATTTTGAAGCACTAACCACTGCAAAAACTCAACTGTAAGACATCAAACTCGACGCGCATTGAATAACTCGATCCATTCATCGAGTACTTCAATAACTACGTAGGCACCCCATTTCACAAGGCAAGAGTTTAAAACTAAAACTGGATACATGAAACGTTCCAAAAATGGATTTAAACCCGAATTAGGCTAGCTAAGCACACCAATATACAAACAGAAAAGTAAATGTTTTACTACAGTGGACTGGAAGCATGTAGCTTTTCAATACCTAGAAACAGAAGCACAGGGTCATACAAAGCTCATCTGGCGAAAGCAACTTTTGGCTTTTAGTATGAAAAATAAAAAAGGATACTGAATTGAATTAGCAGATAAATATGTTCAGATCGTGAAAATAAGGGAGGAATATGATTCTGCTATTTGCCTCTCCATATTCAAACGGAACTAGAAGACAGATATTTACAATTGTTTCCTTTTTCGTATAGCTTCTAAGAGAGCACAAAAATAAATGGTAGCTAAGAAAAGGGAAAAGAAGAATATATATATATATACTCAAGTAAGATATGCCATTAATTCCCTTTCATTTTCCTTCACACACACACACATCTATATAATATAATACAGTTGACAGAAGTTCGGCCCCATCCGGGCGAACTTCTGAAAAGAGTAATTACTACTGAAAAGAGTGATTAGCAACATGTTTCTCAGCACAGCACAACAATCTAGAAACTGAATACCTGCAGTCTATCAAACGTCTCATTTTCGTGCTTCAGCTTCCACAATCATCATTGTTATGCTAAAAAAGAATTCAGCTCAGACCATCTTAACATGGATCACAATCACACCTTACACTGTGTAGCCTTAGTCAGCAAGCGGCCAACCGTGCAGTTCAGGACAGTGATTACCATCTTTCATCTCCCGCCCAATTGTTCTTTTCCTTTGGTCCAGTAGGACCCTCCTCCCCGTACAGCTCCACCGGAAACTTATCGAATATATTTTCAACAGAATACCGAATAGTTACAGGAAGACGATTAATTATTTTTTCCAGTTCTGTCCTTGACCCATAGACAATAGTAGGACCCCACTCTCTCATGAACTGCAACCAACATGGCTCATCCACAACTTCATCTCCTAAATACTCAGCTGCAATAAGTTCATAATGAACACACGAATCGACGTAAATATCGCTACGAGCACAATCATTTCTTATTCCAATCCAGAGCTTTGCAGATCCCTGAATGTAGATTCCCGGATGAGGATAACTCGCGTGTCCACTTTTTGAAGCGTAAACAATTGCTTTGTTTCCCTCTATGTACTCTAAATCATAAGCATCAACCCACAGTCCGCCACTGTGCTGAGAGAAGTATATACTCCAAAGCTCACCCGTGAAGTTGCTTATGCGGAGCGTGAAGTGCTCCCAATCGCCCACATGCTCTCCGATCCTCGTAAGAGCGATATTCATAATCCCAACTTTAACAGTGGCTGGCCCATTGAAGGGACAAAAGACCCACATGGCAATGTCTGTAAATGTTCCACCGAATGCTGGCTTCACATGAACATAGAGTTTAGCACTTTCCAAGTTTCCACGTTTGACTAAATCTCTATGATCATTGTCAGATGGCAAGTCTATCCAAAACTCTCCATCATTTGTTCCCCCACGTGGCAAATTCGATCCTCTAACGTCAATGGCCTCGCCATACGGCTCACCGACTTTGTATAATAAAGCTCCGTTCTCGAAAAACCATGAAACAGAAGATGGCAAGTAGACCTCTTCAGGATGAAAGAATACAGTGGGTCCATAGTGGTCAATTAGAGCATGAATCTGATCAAGGGTAGGCATTGCAGGTAGATTATGATTTAGATTCTTCAAGCATGATATTGGAAGCTCGTCTTCTTTACCCCCGTAACTTCCACAACAAAATGTTCCCATGGGAACTCCTTTCCCCAGCATTCCTCGATGAACAGGTCTCGTATTCCAGAGCTGAACTCGAAAATCTGGAAATTTAGAATTGAAATTCAGTAGTAAGCGGTAAGTTTCACATATATCAGTTAGATCAGCTCGAATGCACCTCACATCATCCAACTCTGGCTTCTTCGGATTGTTTGTAACCAAATAGCCCATAGACTTGTAACCATCAGGTGGAATAGGTAGCCAAATGTAGCCACATTTGCTATACTGTTCTTCATTTCCGTCATCAGAACTCCATATCAACGAATAATCAAGGGGTTCCCTAAGGCCTGGCAAGCGCGGGTCAGTTACACGAGCAGTTTCTGGTAAGCAAGCTGCTCCTTCCCTAACCACAAGAAGAAAACGATGCAGAGGCCGGTCATTAGGTTGGCAACAGTGACCAAGGCAAAGGAAACCATCAGGTATTCCTATCGGTCTATAAAATGTAGCACCCTTATTTTTGCCTTGTGTGCAGCTCCATATTGATTTGAACCTAGAGACTTGATAAACTTCCAGTTCTCCGAGGCTTATGATTCCATTAGCAAAACCTTGACCTGGAAATACAAGCATATTATGTAAATCATTGGAATGAGATAAGCTACAAAGAGAAAAAGAAAACTTCTCTTTGGAACAAAGTTAACAGCACCTAGACCTCACTTTCTCGTAGTTGAATTTCATTATGCACCAAAAAAGAAACTAAAAAGAATTATCATATAAACAGAAAGAAAACACTTTAAAGGATCGACCATAAGTTCAATATAAGAGAAAAAAATAATCATAAACCAAACTAGGAGTTACCATTCAACTACATATAAAGAAAAAGTCACCATCATAGAAGCACCAACAATAACATGGATATGACACAGCACTATGACTAAGACAGAACATGAAACCAACATGGTTGCGATCAAACTATTATCAAAAGATTAGGACACAGCGCCTAGAGACATATTAAATAAAACACATTTTCCATGTTACCATTCAAATCAGAGTAAGTATCAAGTTTTATACATAAAGAGCAAGTTACAGAAAAAATCCGAGCAACTCAATCCATAAATCAAAATCAAGGTCTAACAACAATATTCTGAAATTGAAATTACAATATGTGCATGACATAAAATATTTGATGAATAGAAAAGGTAACAAAAAAGTCTCATCTCAATCATCATTTGACCCATCGTTCACATCTTTTATCGCCTCTGACAACTTCAGCAATATCATCGGTAAATATCATAGCCTCAAACTCAGGTTCATCAAGGGATAAATTAGCGATCTCAATTATCCCGACATCCTAAATGCATCTCCAGCAATGTCCCACATCTTATTCTTGCCTTTCGAATATTGCAGTGTCCTCCTTGACAAGAGACAGATTATTATGAACAAATAATAAATCTTGTGCAAGTTGTGGAGTCACCTTGTTCCTCCTGGTTGAGTGCACGAAGGAGTAAGTACTCCAATTTCCCTCTAAACCTGATGAAGAGGAAGGTTGCACAAGTAGCTTCAAAGCCAATGTTTGAAGCATAGGCGCACAAGCACCATAAACAACCCACCAGCTCTTAGTATTCATTTGATTACGACTATCGAGGGAATCACAATCTCCAAAGTCTCCTACGTTAGTAGAGAACCTAGCATACTCCAAATTGACTTTAATGCACTCTTCTTTCATAAGAAAACAATTGTATAGGCATTTCTTTCTTTCTCCAGAAACCTCCAAGTCTTTATATGGAGGTATTCGATCAGTGTCTTCTAAAAGCCAGTCATCGGTATAATACCTTATTACCTTAAATAAATAATAAGAAATGATATTTAATTCATTTAATAAGTTTATTATATAAGCAGAGTCAAAGATTTAGAAATAACCTGGGATTCAAAGAATGTGCCAAACAATGAAGTGGAGTATTGTTCGTGTTCCAATGATCAAGAAGTATTTGGTAAATCACATCATAGAAAGCCGATGACTCATCTAGCTGCTTCCCTTCATGTCTACATATTGATACTTTCACCTTTTCAATCGTAATTTTCCACATGTCATAAACTAATTGAAGAGAAGGTTTACTCGTATCACAGGCTCTAAGCATATTATCAATAGGTGACGTGAAAGACAAGATGTAGTCAATTGTATCCCACCAAATGTCATCAATCACTTTTTCCTTCAAAAGTCTTCCGTCTCTCACATCCTCCTCCTTGTAACTCGGCCATTTTTTGCTTATAACAATCGCTTGAAGACCACCTTTCATAAGTTTGAACCTCTTAAGTATGACAATCATTGAAGCAAATCGAGTCTCAGCTATAGAAAGCAATCTCAATGGCACAAACTCTTCGAATATGTCTACACTCATAGAATGATTGATGATGATTTTCTTAACCATCATTACATCTTTAGCAATATCAGAAATCCAACCACATGCCTTACAGGTTAATTGATTATTTTCAACATTCTCAGCGCCACAAATACTTGTCAGGGCAAGATTAAGGATATCAACCACATACGGTGTCCAAAAAATATTCAAAAATTGTGATTCAATTGTTTTACCTACACCCTTACCATGTGGAGCATTATCAGTAATTACTTGGATCACCTTTTCTTGACCCACTTTTTTGATGATTTCCTTAATAACATCTGCTATGAAATATTTGTCTTTTGCTTCACCGCAACAATCCACCGACTTTAGAAACATTGAGTAACCATCTGAAACATTGGGTAACAATCCACCGCCTTTAGAAATATTTGTCTAGCAACCCATCACTCACAATACTTACACCTTTTTCAGTCGAAGTGTCTTTAATTGGTTGAAACTGCCTCTCAATATTTGCCTTCTCCTTCTTAAGAAGACTTGTTCTCAATAAGTTGGGACTTGGAGGCAAATAACCTAACAACGAATTATTGCGGAAAAACTGTAAGAACTCACATAGTATGGGTTCTTTGCTAGTTGAAAGAGCAAACCGGCTGAATAAAACAATCTAGCAATTTGAGCATGCAACTGATCATGTGCTTGCATATTAAGTTCCTTCTCAATAGGTAATCAAGTAGCACAATTCTTTCTCTTCTTTTCCCCAGTTCCCTCTTGAGTAAAACTACTTGTACTAGCCAAAGAGACACCAGGAGAAAAAGGCAAACTCTTTGGGCAGTTCCTTGATTCCATGTCATAACTTCCTTCAATTTTTTGCATCTCGTAAATATCTTTTGTTGAAACTTCTGAACCCGGTCTAATCCCTTGACCATTTAATTTTAATAAGTGAGCCCTAACTCTTGTATATGAACTCTTTCTCCTTTCATGACAAAACTTGCACTCCCAGGACAGATTCCCACCCCATCTTTTATTCTATCAGAATTAAAGATAATCTCCAAAGAGGCTTATTACTATCTTCATCAATAAGACAGGGAACGGAAGAGCTACTGGCACCAGAAGTACTCATGTTCCTAAGAAAGTGAATCAAATTACTCATTTTTTTACGTTACACTTACGACAAATAACATGTATGTTGTATCAATGTCAGGAAATAAAAAGTAGAATTAATGACAATGAGATCCCTTCTTCGCAGTGTTAAATAATATACACACAATTGCCAATAGAAGGAAAATACCATAGACTAGAAAAAATGTGTCAAACAGCATATATTTTCACTGACTTACACAGTGAACACCTTTATTGTCTTTCATTACAAAAGCAGCATAGACACATCCCAACATGTCAGAGACCTAATGTCAATGCATTTTACTTTTAACTAATGTCTGACAATCTACAACCCCCAGGCCTCGTAACTAAACGGAGATATGAGAACAGAATTCATCACAAAGATACGGGTCCAAGATCACCAGGTTCCAAATGAGTAGGATTAAAAAATTAAAAAAAGTGCCAAAAGCCTTGATGATGGAAATCAATGGCAGCACCTTTAAAGACCATGAAAGATGAAGGAAAATGAGATTCCAAGACTCAAAACATTAATTTGAAATGATGTAAAGGTGTGAAATCGACTTGGGAGCTTCCCTGGTCTTATATCTAATAGAAGTGTCTTCACTTATTTTCTTTTAGAACTGAACTTGTATAGTTCATATTTTCTTCAGTTTTAATTAGGGTATTTTTGGTAAATTTATAATTATAACTGTTCTACTGTTATTATTGGGTCATTTAACATTGTTAGTTAAAGTCTATTTAGGTGATGCTAGGGTTTTAGAAGTCTAGCCTTGTTAAAGATGTTAAGGTTTCTCATTGAATTCCGAGTGATTTTGGAAGGTTTTCCAGCAGCATCTCTATATCTATATCTACGTTTTCTCTTATCTTGGACTATTGATCAATAAAGAGATTTTTCAACAATCAAGACTTTGAATGATATGTCTGTGGCAATTCTGACCCTAGGTGTGACGCCTATTAATTTCTACATTCTTAATGAAAAAACCTTTTTTTCTTGTTTTCCTTGCAGTGATTTCAGCTTTCTTTTTCAAAATAATTACCTCACTCTAATCTTGCTTTACTAACCTTAATCTCATAACATAATTGCTATTTCACAATTTCCAGCTCCAGTTTATTTGATTCCAATCACTTTACTCTAATCATATCTCCTCTCAACCATTAATATTCACCAGGTCTAAATCAGTAAATCCACTTCTTCTAATTCCCAATAAACATTCAACACAGTCTTCCGCCACCAAACCTTCATATAACAGATTGACAATTGAGATTTTCCGAATCTGTTCTGCATCACTTAAGGATCATTGTTCTAAACTCAACAACGTCCAATGACTCCATCAGAGGAAAAAGTTTGCAGCAGAATGACATAGGAAAGGGAGGATGCAAGAGAAAGTTTATAAGTCAAGGTTTGTGTTCTACAGCTGCTAAATGAGAAATATTTTCCATTGGTCCATATTAAGAAGTTTGTACCACAATAGAGAACTATACATAAAAGACAAGGAAGCCACTATGAAGAACCTTCTCTCTGTCGGTTCTTCAATATTATTGTCAATCTATCCGCCACTCTAAGTTAATATTATTGTCAATCTCTTTGCTCAAACTATCCCCACTCTAAGTTAATATTATTGTCAATCTCTTTGCTCAAACAACCACCCTACTACAACACTCTTTTTAACAAAATATGATAACAATTACATTAAGGCATCGAACTATGAACTTGAGTTCATCAGCAGGTATTTTAAGAAATCATCGACAGATTTGGTAAATCAGACAAGCGATTATGGTGAACCATCCCTTTATTCGTATTTTGGACCGATGGGCATAAAGAAACAACAGATTTTTCGACGGTGCTCATGCCCTTTTTTTTCTTTTTTCAATTACTTTGTTCTTTCATGTAAAGAGTGGATCTTTTCTCTAGACCCTTTTCTTGAATCTAGACTCCTTATTTTGATTTCACAGTTGTACATCCCTAAGCGGTCTTTCCTTTTCTAATACATTTACACTTTTACCAATCAAAAACAAATATCAAACCAAAGTTACAATTAAACAAGTCAATATAAAGTTTTAATGCCATAAACGTACAATGCTTAAACTTCCAATAATCAAATAGAGTTACGGAATAACACCCTACATATACTGATAAAGAGATACTTCGTACAGTTAGACGCTTACGAAAAGGCGAGCCTTCGGTTCACATAAATTTTCCCATAATTTTTTTCTAACAATTAGAGAAATCTTGATGAAGAATATCAAGAAACAAAAACTTCGAACCATCCTAAAAATGCAAACGTCCCGAAACGCCAATGCTGATAATCAAAGCGAGCAAAACGAAAATAGCTCCAACACTCAACGAAATCAGACAATATTTCAACTCAGCCAAAAGAAAAAGAAACCGGGACAGAAATCTTAAAATTGATTAAGAAAAAATTATTGTACCTTTGGGCCATTTGGGAATCGGAGCAGGTAATGAGAAGGGCTCGAGCTCAGGTGGGGAGAAATCAGGAAATCTGTTCCAATGGAAGCACTTGCAACCGAACATCATCTTTGCCCAAAACTACTGACAAGCATTTTTCCACAGTTCTGGGAGTTCTACTTCTAAGTTCTAATGGTAGTTTGGTTGGGCCCTCGTTCGCATGATGGATTTTTTTTAGATAACGAGTCATTTTATTAAAATCTAAATTATAGTACATCTATTTATTATTTTACAACGCACATGAACAAACTTGAGAGAGTTTGTTGAATGTTTATATATATATATATATATGATAATCTATAACATTTGTTTTTAATTTTATTAAAATGATATTTTGTACTCAATTCATGATTGATATCCTTAACATGAATTAGATTCTAAATTACAATGAAAATAATATATATGAGTATTACAATGCGCGCATTTGGTGGAATCTAATCATGTCTCTCTCATTGCTAGGTTGGTTTCTGAGGAGCTGGGATCAGTTGTTGGTGGCCTTCTCGAGAATATCAAGCAGAGCTCCGGTTTTGTCCAAACATTTTTTCACCATATTCTGAGGTCCGTTAATTCTGTGGCAGAAGCTCACATAACATCCCCTCATTTTCCTCTTCAGTGGTGGGAGAAGTCTAATCCTTCCTGTGTTGCTGATCTTTCATTTTTGAATTTGCTGTAGGAGTATTAAGATGCAACAACAGTTAGGAGTAAAGCAACTTTGGTTTAGTCCAGATATAAGTAAAATCACTCACAAATAGAGGTCTAAATACATTTGTCTTGTTAACCCTGCGAGATGCAAGATTAATAAATTTTAATGATAATATTTTATGACTAATTGAATTATCACTTTGTAATGGTCCAATCCATTTTGATTGTTTCTCAGATTTTTCTGTTAGTTTAGCAGACCCTCATATTTTAAAATCTTTAACTTTAAATATTAAAATTAGTGATTACTAAGTCTTAGAATACACTCAACCCCTAGTGTTAATATTTAGAATTCATTACAAAGTTACTAAGAATAATATGAATTTTCAAGCCATCAATAGGAGTCCAGATAATAAAACCATATTGATCCAATCTAGCCAAAGTAATGTCAATATTAGAGTTCCTAAAATAATTAGATGGTCTGATATTACTTTACTTTCAAATTAGCTTTTAACCAATGAGAGTCAGCCTACTATTCAAAGACCAATTGAAGATGTAGATTACATCCAACAGTACATGGATGATACTATTAAAATTAACTTCCAACATTCTAGTTCTAATCCATAAATTAGGGAGTACAGCCAGTCTAGTACCCCTAAAAATTCTTTTTATGGATCATCCATTAATAATTATCAAGATCTTAGGATTCAACAATTAGAATAAGAATTTTAAAATTTAAAACTTAAAGTCATAACCACAAATTCTCAAGTTAGTCAGCGAGTCTTTGATAATAAGTCTGAACAATTTGACGAAGTTGAAGCACCCACTGAATCAGGTTTCTAAGGAAACCTTCATCCTGTTAACCTCAACTCTTAGTCCTGAATATAGGTACCATGAGTCAAGAATATAAACCAGATTGGGAAAGATTAACCCAACACAATGACGACCCAGCCAATCTTGATATACACAATAGGTTCAGAGAAAAATATAATATGGACCAAAGAAGAATCATACTTGCTGAATGGAAGACATTCATGCAAGAAGTTAGAGTTGATATGTTTTTCTTTGATTATATCGAGAATATTTATGAGAAAAATATCAAAGTAATTTTAAAATATAAATGGGTCAAGGAAAACTTCAGTGTAGTATCTGCCGGTCATCCACTCCTAAGAAAATTATGATTAATCATAAAAATTCTTTAATAACTGCTTCTCCTTTCAAGATTTCAAAAGAAGAAGAACCCAATAAAAAAGTAGTTGAACAGCTCAATTACACAAATCAAAGTCTAATTATAATAAGTAAACAATTAGACAAAATTGAGAATAAGGTTGATGATCTTCATGAACCTAAAACTAATGAAGTTCTGAAAGAAAAACCTTTAATAAATCTTTCAGATAAAATCACTTTAAATATTGTTCCCATTAATAAACATATTGGTAATGTGCTTCAAGAATTACAGAATAAATCTGTAAAATCATCTTCTTCTATTAAGGTTATTAACCATGACAGTAGTTATGAGTCAGATAGTCATAGGACAGAATCCTCCTATGAACCATCCATAGTCCATGAATCTTCAAAAATTAACAATATTGAAGAAACATTTAAAAATTTAGAAATGAATAAATTAGAAAGAAAATGGCATAAGAAACCTACGCCTCCATGTATACAAATTACTGAATCTTCTTTCGTTAATCAATTTTCTGTATCTGTAGAGAAATTATAAGAATGGAATATTGATAGACTTTCTAAGCATAAAGTTCTCAATAAATTACAACATATGGCAATGGTAGCCAACAACTACATGACCACTCACAATCTACCTCATACTGAGATAATCAAACTCTTAGTCACAGGAATCACATGAATGCTTCATTCCTGGTGGGAAAAATATCTCACAAAAGAATCTAAAAATTTCATCCTTTCAGCAGTTAAGATTAATGCTAAAGGAACCATAATTATTGGTGAAGACCAGGAAACAATGCCTGATACCATTAATACACTTCTTTATATAATATTTGAACACATCATTGAAACGTCAAGTGATATCACTATGCGTATCCATAATCAATTAACCAATCTTAAGTGTCCAACTTTAAGTGATTTCGACTGGTACAAAAATATATTTTTGTCCAGGGTAATGACAAATGATGATAGCAATCAACCTTTTTGGAAAGAAAATTTTATTAATGGATTACCCAAGTTGTTTATTGATATAAACAAATCAGAAAAGAAAATAAAACTGTCAAATATGAATTAGACAATTTTTGTGAACAATATAGTTTATCGCTATTGCTCCTTCTCAAAGAAATAGAAAAAAATTTCATTTAAGCCCTAGAAGGTCCCACAAGCCTTATATGAGAGATCACCATAAAAATAAAAACTTTGACCAATACTTTTCAAAGAATAAAAACCTTGATAAACATTTCTCTAAGAATAAAAATTATTCTAGAAGAAAACTCAATAAAAGATTTCACAAAAGTAAAATTAAGTGTTTTAAATGAAGTCGGAATGGTCATTTTTCTAACACCTGTTAAGTTAAAAAAAATTAATCAGTTAAAATCTATGAAAAAGATGAACACAAATTGTTTAGAATTTTAGAAACAATAAATTATTATGAGAGTGATAGTGAAGATTTAGGAGAATTTGAATCACATGAATCCTCTGAATATAACTATTCAAGTTCTCACAGTAACTCTCCTAACATCATTATAGGGTGTAGGGATGGTTGTTGTCAAAAAATTAATATCTTAAATAAAAATGAAGAACAAGAAAATCTCTTGTTAGATTTAATTAGCAAAATTGAGAATCCAGAATTAAAACAAGAATATTTAGAAAGACTTAGGAAAGTAATTCTAAAGAAAGAAAACAGTAAGTCTAATAATAACAGTACTGCAAGCCTTTCGCAAACACATGAAAAATTCAATAAGGTTAAAGGAAAGGAAAAAGAAGTTACCTTACAGGAACTTAAAAAAATTAAAAATATTAAACTTGAAATAAAAGAATTAAATAAATCACACAGAAATAAAAGATAAATTAAACCATTTAAAAATAGAGAATTTAATTAACAAACACGAATCTAGTAAACTACAAGAACCTAGTGAACACCCAAATTCTGATAATGAGGATAACATCAACAATCAAGAAGATGATAACTTCATCAAAATTCTTAATCACACCAAAATCAAGAAATGGCACATAATGGTCATAATTATGATTCAAGATTTTGATTTCACCACAATGGCTCTTATTGATTCAGGAGCAAATTTGAATTGTTTGTAAGAAGGACTCGTTCCTACCAAATACTTCAAGAAGACGAGAGAATCTTTGTTTTCTTCAAATGATACTCAAATGCATATTAATTATGCAATCCCTGAAGTTCATATTTGTCAAGACAATTTATGTTTCAAAACATCATTTATTTTAGTGAAAAATATGGCGGATAAAATAATTTTACGTTTACCATTCATTTCTTTGTTGTATTCTTTTACCACAGAGTATGATGAGATAATTACTTATCTCTTGGATAGACCTGTAAAATTCAAATTTCTTTCTTTTTTTCACAATGAGAAATTGAAAATTCTAAAACAAAATTTTGTTTTCAAATCCATAAATTTAATTTATTGTAAAGAAAAACATTTGTGTTTCTCCAAGGAGAAACGAAATTCAGAAGAATTGAAGAACAACTCCGAATTCCTACTCTTCAAGATCAAATTATAAACTTAAAAAAAAAAGAGTTCATCGTCTAGTGATTAATTACAAGCTTTTTAATGATATTTTGGGGAGGATAAAATATCCAATACCAAACAGAAGAGACTTAATTGAAAGACTTAGAAATACTTATGTATTCTCTTAGATAAACATAAAGTCTGGATTTTGGTAAAATCAGATAAATAATATTATTAAATACAAAATTACATTTGGTAGTTATAAAATAATGCCATTTAACCCTAGAAATGCTCCAAGTACGATAAATGGAACTTTCAACCAATTCACTAAATTTATTATTAATATTCTTACTAGACAATACTGGTTAAATTTCTTGATTGTTTACATTAGTGAATATGTTAAACAATACTAAAAATACTTTAAACTATTTGCCAAAATAATAAAATAAAATAATTTAATTATCTCTACAAAATTTAAGAACAGATTTCTAGAATTTGAAATTTACTATTCCATTATTAAAACAATTGATCAAATCATATGATTTGTTTTGATTAATGACAAACCTACAAAACATATTTTGAAATTTATTTCAAACAAAGTTTTGTCAGGTAGTAACCCATTCTTAACCATTCTGATTTCAATATTTAATTTATCCAATATATTAATGATTAAATGTATGACTCCCTTATTTGTAATATTTTGTAGGGAATCATTCCAGGATTCTTCAATGGAGGGATTTGACCTCCTAGAATATGGAAAGGTAGAGGCTAAAATACTTAATCAAAATTCTTTCAAGAAACGACTGGATTAATGAATTGGATAGAATTTTGAAAAATGTTGTGCTGAAGCATTACTTCAATACAACATTAATTCAATGGTACGAAAAATGTGAAAAAATAAGTTTTCATAAGGATATTGAAATCTATTATGATAATAGTAAAATTTTAATTGTAAACTTATTAGGACAAGTAATTTTTAAAATTGAATTTTCAGACAAAACAATAAAACAATTTCTGATGCTGGAAGGAACTTTCTTCGCCATGCTTGATGGATTTCAAAAAGGTCATAAGCATGTTGTAAAATCCTTAACCAGAAGAATCAGCATCACTTTAAGAAATCAGGTGACAATGATGAATGGTTCAATAATAGAAAAGTTTTCGACTCAATAATTGGCCCTTAAGGCCCAAATCAAATAAGAGTCTCATACTCCTAACCAAGCTCAATCAACAATACTCGAGTCCATCAGACCCAATCACCAATCAACCCTAGTCAACCAATTTGACCAATTCTCAATATCCTTTGATGCCCAATCACTTTCAAAATACAAGAAATCATCATTTTATTTTCAAATAATGCACAACGAAAATCGCTTTCACATTGAGCTTCTATTTGATCATTTGAAGGATCCTGCTCAAATTGTCAAAGCCCATTTCATTCCTAAATTCTATTATGTCCTTAGACATAAAAACAAAAATCTTAATTTTTACAGAAACATTCTTTTAGAAACAAAATCCATAAAAATTAGCCCAATAAAAAATTCTGAGGAAAGAATCGTTTACCATTCTTTCTCTATCTTGATGATCATAACTATGGAGGATTGGAAAATTCATCCTTCAGTTTCAAAGTACTTTTTTCTATAAAACAATACGATTATTTTGACTATATTGATGCATGGCACAAGATTTTCTTGCATCAAAATAGTAATTTTTCTCACTTTTGGTTTTTAAATTTTGATAACAATTTCATAATTGATTTTTCAAATTAGTTCTTAAAATGATGGTCCATTCATGGTCTTACCTTAGAACTTTTCTCAATTGATTTACAATAATGTTTCAATTTGTTTTTAAAAGTTTATAAGCCCTCACCAATTGAGGTTTCCTTTCCCCAAATACTTTATTTTTCAATCAAATACAAAATATCTTAGATACTGAAATGAAAATACTCGTAAGTGTCCATCCCATTATGAGACTAGCAAATCCTTTTATCCAAGCTCCATTAAAAATTAATGAGCCTATTCACCCAGGTCCACAAATCAAACCATTCAGTCTAAATCCATCCAAATCTAAATCCATAATCAAATTAGAACCCTCTTTAAAGGATAAATCAAAGGTCGAGAGGCCAAAATCTAAATTGGAGAAAAAATAATCTAAAAAATGTTTCTCCTTTTAGAAGACAGTGATAAACCTGACTCGAAATTATCTGCAGAGTCAAGTCACCAAATTAAATAAAAAAGATCAATCACACGTGAACAATTGAAGGACCCATTCAATAATATTGATAATGAACAAATTCGGATCAATCAGTAAATGAACAAAAGAATTTGTCCTTGGCAAAATGCCAAAAAACCAAGAAGTTCATAAATATATCATAATAGTCCTCCAATGTAATGACATAATGATATCCAACTTTATAGTTAGTTTTGACAGACGTAATAGGTTTAGAGAAAAATATAATATGGGTACTAGACTGGCGTCTATCAAGATTGGTTGGGTCATCATTATGTTGGGTTATCCTTTCTCAATCTGGTTTTTATTCTTGACTCAGGATACCTATATTCAGGACTAAGAGTTGAGGATTAACAGAATGAAGATTTCCTTGGAAATCCGATTCAATGGGTGCTTCAACTTCGTCAGATTTTTCAGATTTATTCTCAAAGACTCGCTGACTAACTTGAGAACTTGTGGCTATACCTTTAAGTCTTAAATTTTTAATTTTTATACTTTTTAATTCTTGTTCTAATTGTTGAATCCTAAGATCTTGATCGTTATTAATGGATGATCTAGAAAAAGAATTCCTAGGGGTACTGACTGGCTATACTCCATAATTTATGGACTACAACTAGAATGTTGGAAGTTAATTTTAACAGTAACATCCATGTACTACTGGATATAATCTAGATCTTTAATTGGTATTTGAATTGGAGTAGGTTGACTCTTATGGGTTAAAAGCCAATTTGAGGGCAAAGTAATATCAGACCACCTAATTGTTTTAGGAACTCTAATATTAGCATTATTTTGACTAGATTGGATCAATAAAGTTTGATTCTTTGGACTCCTATTGATGGCTTGGAAATTCATACTAGTCTTAGTAACTTTGTAATGAATTCTAAAGAATAAAGCTAGGGGTTGAGTGCCTTCTAGAACTTGATAACCACTAATTTTAATATTTAAAAGTTAAAGATTTTAAAATATGGGGGTCTGCTAAGCTAACTGATAAATCTGAGAAATAATCAAAATGGATTTGACCATTACAAAGTGATTCAATTAATCCTAAAATACTATCATTAAAATTTATGAATCTTGCTTCCCGTAAGGCTAACGAGATAGAAGTATTTAGACCTTTCTTTGTGAGTGGTTTTACTCCTATTTGGACTAAACCAAAGTGAAGAAAATTATATCATTCTTCAATGTGATGTTTTATTGCATTAGGAGAAAGTAATTGACAAGTTTCATGCTATTTCCCAAAAGCATATATTTTTTCAATTATTTTTACATGATGCTGAGACTTGAAGGAAGCAACAGACCTACTTATGATCTACTTGATCATCTGCTATTTGGACTAAACCAAAGTAAATATTTGGACTATTTGGACTAAACCAAAGTAAATATTTTTATTAAGGATCTGGGTATATTTCATACCCTATGATCTACTTGATCATCTGCTAATTCAAAGTGTTCCTCATTTATTATGTTAGATATTGAAGTTATTGTAGAACTATTACTACTAGAAGAATTGCTTCTAAACAATCTACTTATGGATCAAATAACTAAATTATTCTTATGATTGAAAATTTCATATATTTTGATTGATAATCTCTTGTGACTTCTCTAAGAGGTCTTATTGTGGTGCCTGAAACTAAACAAATAGGAGTGATACGTCAACCTCTGTCAAAGTAGATTCACAGATTAAGTAATTAAATATTACAGAGAAATAATCAAGTATAAAAATAACCAGTCACTTAGACGGAGAATGAGATTAAATATAAGCAATTATTCAAGTAAGCAATTGATAAACAATAATAACAATAATCAGCCATAACAGGCAATGAACAGATTAATTATGCAGATAATTGTAGAAAACAGAAAATATCCCCACCATGTTTAACTCTGATACCAAAAGGCGCGTTCTCACCATAATGTATAGTTTGGTAGTGACCACTTGTGGTCCCTCTAAAAACCACTTTTTACGCGCGGGCCTTTCGACCTTTTTACTTTTGACGTGCAACCCACGCCAGACCTTAACCGGAAGGGATACTCTGAGGGTAAGAGTCTATGCTTCGTCACTAATCACACAGTGAGAACCCCTCATAAGTCTCAATGCCTTTTATCCTATAAGGTGAGGTCTTACATGATAATGTCTTTGTAAAAAACAGAAAATATCCCCACCAAGGATATTTCATACTATATTTTGATTGATAATATGTTGTGACTTCTGCAACCTCCTACCATGTTCTCTCTTTGCCACTTTGCCCTTACAACCACCATACCCTCGAGATTTACGTCTCTAAGAGGTCTTATTGTGGCGCCTGAAGTTAACCAAATACGTCAGCCTCTGTCAAAGTAGATTCAGGTTAAATAATCAAATATTACAGAGAAATAATCAAGTATAAAAATAATCAGCCACTTGGGCGGAGAGTGAGATTAAAAATTATGTCATAATGATACATAATTATATTTAATTTCATCATAATCATACTTAATAACCAAAATACAGTATGAAATTCTCAATCCTAAGAATAATTTAGTCATTTTGAGCAATGAGTAGGTTATCTAGAAGTAGCATTGGGTATAAAATATCTTCAATATCTGACATAATGGATGAAATACACTTTGAATTAGCAGATGATCAAATAGATCATAAATATTTTGAATATCTTCCAAATGATCAAGAAAATCATTATGAATACTTTGCAGATTATCAATTAGATCATAGGGTATGGAATATACCCAAAATCTCCAATAAAAATATTAACTTTAAATCATCTTCTAGATCATCCATTAATAATGATCAAGATATTATGACTCGAATAGAGCAAGAATTAAAAAACTTAAAAATTAAAAGTCTAGAACCTAAAGGAATAAGTTTCAAAGGAAGCTAGACAAACCTTAATAATAAACAATCTAATAAAATTAATTACTAATCTCTTAATTCTGAAACTAGGAAGTATAGCAGTCTAGTACCCTATGAGTTCCTTTCCTAAATCATCTATTAATAATTAAAATTTTAGGATTAAAAAATTAGAACAAGAATTAAGAAATTCTAAAAATTTGAATCCAGATACCTTGAATCGAGAATATAAACCAGATTGGGAAGGTATAACCCAACACAATGATCACCCAGCCAATCTTGATAGACTCGATAGGTTCAGAGAAAAATATAATATGGACCAAAGAATAATCATACTTGCTTAATAGAAGGCATTCATGCAAGAATTTAGAGTTGATATGTTTTTCCTTGATTATATCGAGAAATATATGAGAAAAGATTAAAGTAATTTTTAAATATAAATGGGTCAAGGAAGACTCCAGTGTGATGACTGCTAGTCATCCACCACCTGAAAAAATCCTAATTAATCATAAAAATTCTCAACCTAAAAAAGAATTCATTGTACCCTTCCAAATTCATTATGAGAAAACTCTTGATAAAAAAATTTAAATTTTTTTTTAAATTTAAGAGACAATGTCTCAGAATCAGATAGCCATAAGATATAATCCACCTATGAGCCATCCACAATTCATGAAACTTCCAACAACAATATTGAAGAAAATTGTAGGTCAGAATCCCATGAATTTTCAAATAATATTGAGGAACCATCCAAAGATTTGGAAATTAAATCATTTGTCAAGGTTATTGACCATAACAATATCTCTGAATTAGATATACATACATTAGAATCCACCTATGAATCTTCCATAATTAATAAATCTTCAAATATTCAAGAAATATTAAAGAATTTAAAAACTAATTACTCATCTTATTCTGGTAGGATTGACAACCAAAATAATTGTTCAGAATTTGAAAAACTTACTAATGATAAACTTCAAGAATTGAAGGACAGTAGTTCAAATTCAGAAAGTCATAGGTTAGAATTAATCTATGAATCTTTCGCAGTTGATAAATCTTTAAACGTTAACAAAGTGGAAGAAAAATTAAAAAATTTAGAAATGAATAAATCATTCTCTGTTAAGGACATTAACCATAAAAATTCTTTAATCACTACTTCTTCTTTCAAGATTGCAATGGAAGAAGAACCTAATAAAAAATTAGTTGAACAACTCAATTACACCAATTGAAGTCTAATTACAATAGGAAAATAATTAGATAAAATTGAGAATAAGGTTGATGATATTTATGAACCTAAATCTAATAAAACTCTGAAAGAAAAATATTTAATAAACCTTTAAATATTGTTTCTCTTAATAAACAGATTGATAAAATGTTTCAAGAATTGAAGAATAAATCTGTTGAATCATCTTCTACTGTTAAAATCATTAATCAAGACAGTAAATCAGAATTTGAAATTAGGCATGAAAATTTTCTTAATAAATTGCTTAAAGAATTAAAGATTGATTATCAAGAATCCGCCAATAAATCTTCCACAATTCATGAATCTTCAAACATTCATAATATTGAAGAATCACTTTGAAATTAATAAATTAGAAAGGAAATGGCCTAAAAATCATATTCCTCCTTATATTCAAATTTCTGAAAATTCTTTAGTTAATCAATTTTTTATGTCTGTAGAGAAATTATACGAATTGAATATTGATGGACTTTCTGAGCAAGAAGTTCTCAACCATTTACATCACATGACAATGGAAGCTAACAGTTACATTACCACACATAGTTTTCCTCACAATGAGGTAATCAATATTTTAGTCATAGGATTCACAGGAATACTTCATTCCTGGTGGGAAAAATATCTCACTAAAGAATAAAAAAATATCATCCTTTCAACGGTGAGGATTGATACTGAAAGAACCCCAGTTATTGGAAAAGATCAGGAAACAATGTTTGATACTATTAATATACTTCTCTACACAATAATTGAACACTTCATTGGAACGTCAAGTAATATTACTTCGCGTATCCATGATTAATTCACTAATCTTAAGTGTCCAACCCTAAGTAATTTTCACTGGTTAAAATATTTTTTTTATCGAGAGTAATGACAAAGGATGATAGTAATCAACAATTTTAGAAAAAAAAAGATTCATTAATTAATTACCCAATTTGTTCACACACAAAATTAGAAAAGTTCTTAGCAATAACCTAGGTAATATAGACTATAATAGTCTCACCCACGGTACAATAAAACATAAGGAAAGTCTGAAAATGTGTATTGACATAAAAATCAACAAACAAATTAAAAAAATTAAAACTACAAAATATAAATTAGGTATTTTTTTAGCAGTATGGTTTATCCACTATTGCTCCTTCCCAGAAAAATAAAAAGAATTCTCATTTAAACCCTAAAAGGAATCATAAGCCTTATAGGAGATAATACCACAAAAATAAGTATAAAAATTTTAACCAATACTTCTCCAAGAATAGAAATTCTGACAAACGTTTCTCTAAGAGTAGAAATTATTCTAGAAGAAAATTCAATTAAAAAATTTATTAATAAATTTAAGTATTTTAAATATGGCCCAAATGGTCATTTTTCAAATACTTGTCAAGACAAAATTAATCAATTAAAAATCTCTAATGAAAATAAACAAGAATTTTTTAGAATTATAGAATACTATATGAGTGATAGTGATGCTTTAAGAGAATTTGAATACCCTCAATTCTCAAAATCTAACTCTTCCAGTTATGATAGTTTTTCTCCTAGCATCTCTATAGGGTGTAGGGATAGTTGTTGTCAAAAAGTTAATGTTCTAAATAAAAATGAAAACCTCTTGTTGGATTTAATTAGCAAAATTCAAAATCCTGAATTAAAATATACCTTGAAAGATTTAAGAAAGTAATTCTTAAGAAAAAAAATTATAAGTCTAATAATAACAATACTACAAGCCTTCCACAAAATCTTGAAAAATTCAACAAAACGGAAGGAAAAGAAAAAGAAGTTTCTATACAGGAACTTCAAAAAGAAATTAAAAATATTAAAATAAAAGACTCTAACACAAAAATAACTAAAAAATTAAACCTTCTAAAAATAGAGAGTTTAATTATAATTGGAAAATAATACAATTTGATCTTAAATTTGCTTCAAGTAAATTTTAGAATATAATGATTGAATTCTTTAATCAATTCTTAATTGACTGCATTCTTAGTAAATAATACTGGTTAAATTTCTAGATTGTTTACATTAATAATGATTCCTTTAAATATGACAAAAAATACTGGAAATAATTTAAATTATTTGCTAAGATAATAAAACAAAATATTTTAGTTATCTTTGCAAAAAGAGTCAAATTGTTTCAATCCAAAATTAGATTTCCAGAATTTGAAATTTATTTCATTATTAAGGCAACTAATCAAGTCATACAATTTGTCTTATTAAATAAAAAATCTGTCTTAATTAATTATGAATCTGCAAAACAAGTTTTGAGTTTCCTTTCAAACAAAGTTTTGTCAGGTAACAATCTATCTTCATTAATTTTGATTTCAAAATTTAATTTATCCAATGTATTAAAATTAAATTCTTGACCCCGTTACTTGTAATCTTTTGTAGAAAATTATACCAAGATGCCGCAATTGGGCAATTTGACAATCCGGCCTACTAGAATACGGAAAGGTAGAGTCTAAAATACTCAATCAAAATCTTTTTAAAATCAAGAAACTCAATGACAGGATAACTGCTTTTTGTTCAAACTCACATTCTTATTATGGTCATGATAAATTTGAATATCTAAAAATGCATGGATTAATGAATTAGATAAAAGTTTAGAAGAAGTTGCATTAAGGCATGATTCAGTACAACCTTAATTGAATGGTATGAGAAAAATAGAAAAATAGGTTCTCACAAGGATAATGAAATCTGTTATGATTAAAGAAAAATTTCAACTGTGAACTTTTCAGGACAAGGAATTTTTAAATTTGAATTCTCAACATTCAAAAAAAATTATACTAAAAGGAATTTTCTTTGGATTCAAAAATGTTATAGGCATGTTGTAGGATCCTTAATAAAATAAATCAATAACACTTTAAGAAATTATGTGAAGAATGGATCAATAATAGAAGAGTCTTTAACTCAACAATTGGCTCTTAAAGCCCAAATCAAATAGGAGTCTTCTACTCATAACCAAACCTAATCAACAATATTTGAATCCATCAGACCCGATTATCAATTAACTCTGGTCAAACAATTTCACCACTTCTCAAACACTCAATCCTTTAATGCTCAATCACTTGACCAACGAATTTATCATAATCTCTTTTATATTAAGCCTTCATTTGCTCATCTGAAGGATCCATCACAAATTGGTAAAGCCCATTTCATTCTCAAATTCCATTATGTCCCTAGACACAATAACAAAAATCTCAATTTCTACAGAGATATCCTCTTAGAAACAAAATCCATAAAAATTAGCCCAATACAAAATTCTGAGGAAATAGTATTTTACCATTTGTTCTCTATCCTCGGGATCATAACTATGAAGGTTTGGAAAATCCATCCTTCAAGTTTCAAAATATTTTTAAATAAAAACAATAATTATTTTGATTATATTGATGCATGACCTGAGAATTTCATGCATCAAAGTAGTGACTTTTCTCACTTTTGGTTTTTAAATTTTGATAACAATGTCAAAATTAATTTTTCAAATTGGTTCTTAAAATGGTGGTCGAGTCATGATCTTACCTTAGAACTTTTTTCAATTAATTTAAAATAATGTTTCAATTTATTTTTAAAGGTTTACAAGCCCTCACCAATTGAAGTTTCTTTTCCCCAAATATTTTATTTTTCAATAAAATACTTGGATTATGAAATGGTAATACTCGATTGAAAATGGAATCCTCACCAGAGAGTATTATGTTAAATGGTGAGATAAATTAAATACTCAGAAAATTATTGCATCCATTAATTATTTTGTGAGTGTTCATCCCAATATAAGACTAGCAAATCTTTTTACCCAAGCTCCATTAAAACTTAATGAGTCAATTAACCTAGATCCATAAATAAACTTATCAAGTTTGAATTCCTCTAAACCTAAATCAAAGCCTGAGTCTGAAACCTCTTCAAAGAGTAAATCAAAAGCCATCAAGCCTAAATCTAAATTGGTGAAAGAATTAATCCAAGAAATGTTTCTCCTTTTGGAGGACAAAGACGAATCTGACTCTAAACCATCCATAGAGTCAAATTACCAATCATCCAGAAAAGTTACTCCTCAGTAATTGAAGGACTCATTCTATAATATCAATCTCAGTGATAATAAACAAATTCAGATCAACTAATAGATTAGACAATCAAGTAATGTTGAATATGTATCATAATGACACCTCAGCATAATGCAATGATCATAATGATCTTCAATGCCTTCTCCAAATTCAAGGAATCCAATGCACAGCAATAAGTCACAATAACATTTTTAAGCAACAATCAACATTCAAGACACAACATCCAAGATAGAAAAGGATGAAAGTAATGACACTCTCCATTATACAACAAACAAGTCGCAATGACTTTCAACAACAACAATTATGACAGACACGAAGATCAAGATAATAATTATCGAGAGAATCTTTGTAAATTATCATTTTTTGTAATTATTGTACTAGTCAAAGAATTAGGCAACTATTTATGTCGTTTACTATTCCTAGTCAAAAGTAGGCAAAAGTATAAATGTAAAATATTTTTACTTTTGTAGAATAGAATAGTTTAGGTAAGTGATGGGTTCACGGTGAACTCCACTTTCCTTGGCTATAAATAGGTAGTCCTCTCCCATTTGTTCCTCATAACTCGTTTTCAACTCTTAAGTTATTTGAGAGAAAAACTAGTTTTGAGAGCAAAGCTCTCTTCTTCTTCCTCCCTATTCTGTAAATATTTCTTATTTTTCTTCAACATTAAATACTGAGCGAGAGCACTATTTAATTGTTTCCAATAAAACTATTTGTGTAAGTTCTTAATCTTACCCCTTAATACAGTATTTACTATTTTTGTGTATTTAATTCTTGCATCTTAATACCCCCTATTGAATTTCATTATAATTATACTTGATTTCGCACCTTTTGGTATCACAGCCACCAGGTTTGGCTCTGATACCAAAAGATGTGCTCTCATCACAATGTATAGTTGGGTAGTGACAACCTGTGGTCCCTCTAAAACCACTTTTTACACACAGGCCTCTCAACCTTTTTCACTTTTGACGTGCAACCCACGCTGTCGGACCTTAAACAAAAGGGATACTCTGGGGGTAAGAGCCTATGCTTCATCCTAATCACATAGTGATAAACCCCATAATTCTTAAGGCTTCTTATCCTATAAGGCGAGGTCTTACATGATAGTGGCTTTGATATCAAAAGGCGCGGAATCAAGTATAATTATGATGAAATTAAACATGGGGTATTAAGATGTAATAATTAAATACACAAAAATAGTAAATATTGTATTGAGGTGTAAGATTAAAATCTTACACAAACCATTTTATTGGAAACAATTAAATAGTGCCCTTGCTCATTATTTTACGTCGAAGAAAAAAAAGAAAGATTTACAGAAGATGGAGGAAGAAGAAGAGAGCTTTGTTCTCAAAACCAGTTTTTCTCTCCAATAGTTTAAGAGTTGAAAAATGAAACCTGAGGAACAAATAGGAGAAAACTACCTATTTATAGCTAAGAAAAGTGGAGTTCACCGAGAACCCATCACTTACCTAAACTAGTCTATTCTACAAAAGTAAAAACATTTTACATTTCTACTTTTGACTAACAACAGTAAAAAGTATAGATAGTTGCCTATTTTTTTGACAACTAGTACAATTATTACAAAACGACAAACTGCAAAGATCTTTGATAATTGCTATCTTGGTCTCCGTGTCTTGGTCGTTGCTTCATTCTTGTGGAGATACTGTTATTAATCCTAACAGTGTGCTCTCATCTTAGCATAACATATCTTCAAATTATTTGGTTCCATTTATTGGCATTTTGCAAAAGGTGAATTATTTTCTTCTGTTCGTCACCATTGAAATTTACACTATCATACAGGTCTTGTGAATCATGAAAGGGATCATGGGCCCACTGGGGGAGAGTGCGAACATGTGATTTTCCCTTCAATTGTTAAGAGGGAGTTTTGGATGATTGACTCTTTTTATTTTTAATTGGATGATTCGACTCTACTGAAGACTTAGAGTCAGAATCTTTATTATCTTCAAGAAGAAGGAGCATTCTTTGTATTAACTCATGCTTTGCTTTTGACTTTGTAGCCTTGGTCTTTCCTTTTAGGGAAGGTTTTGATGTAGGCTTCGATTCTCGAGAAGAATTTGATGATTCAGATTGGTTTACTTATGGATTCTGCTTGTCGGGCTCCTTAATTTTTTAAGGGGTCAATTGGAGGTGGTTTGAGTAATTTCAATTGTGGGTGAGTTTTTGTAAACTCATAATTTATGGCAGCAGATATTTTTAGAGTACTGAATTTGTCACACCATTTAATGTAGTATTATCTGGTGAGAATTTCATTTTCGATAGCATACTGCCACTTCAAAATCCATGAAATTTTATATTTATTCGTGAAATAAATTATTTGGGGAAAAGGAGCCTCAATTGTTGAGGGTTCAAATAATTTTAAAAATAAGTTAAAATTTTGTTGTAACTCAATTGAGAAAATTTCAAAGATAAGATTGTGGTTTGACTACCATCTTAAAATCCATTTTGGCAAATTGGTTTTGAAATTCTTATCAAAGTTCAAAAATCATTAGTGAAAAAATTCACTATTTTGATGCAAGAAAATTGTTTGCCAAGCATCAAAATACTTAAAATAGTTGTATTATTTTTTATTTAAAAGGGATTTTAACCTTGAAGGATGGATTTTTCATTTCTCCATGGTTATTATTTTTCGAAATATAGAATGAATGATAAAGGATCTTCCTTTCTGAACTGTTAATTGGTTTGATATTTATTGATTTTGTCTCTTAAAATGAGAATAAAAAAGGAAATGAGCTTTAGCTATTTCAATTGGGCTTTTTAGATTAGTAAATGGAGGTTCTATGTAAAACAATTTTTACCAGGGGTCTTCATGTGATAAGGAGAAGACCTTTTATAATTGGTAATTGGTTGGTTAATGACCAATTGTGGGTCAAAGGGCTTGGAGCCTGCAAATAGGTCAAATTGGGTCATCAGTGTAGATTAGTAGTCGGGCCTCATGGACCTGGTATTGTCATTTGGGTATTTTTCATACCAGAAGGCTCCTCTTTGATTTGGGCCAGAATGGCCAATTGTGGAATCTAGGACTCCTCTGGACCCCATCTTAATCTTGCTATCCTCGCAAAAATTCACGAGTCAAGAAGCCAGAAACTGAGTCATTTTTAATGAATTCAATATTAAAATAAAAAATACTAAGTATGGACTGCCATCTAGCAAAAATTTATTTTGAAGCAATATTTTTACGTCCAAAAGGCAAGCGAAATTTAATGAAGAGTTCCTCATTTAGTAATCAATTATAAGCCCCTTCATAATATTTTGGAATGGATTAGATATCCAATACCAAACAAAAAAGGGATTTGATAAATAAACTTAGAGATGCAGTGGTATTCTCTAAATTTGACATGAAATCTAGATTTTGGCAAATCCAGATAAAAGAAATAACAAATATAAAACTACATTTGTAACTCCATTTCTCCATTATGAATGAAATGTAATGTCTTTTGGTCTTAAGAATGCTCCCAGAGAATTTCAGAATATAATAAATGAAATCTTTAATCAATTTACTGATTTCTCAATTGTTTACATTGACGATTTGCTCATTTTCTCTAAGACAATAGAGCGATATTGGAGACATTTTGAATCATTTGCTAGGATAATAAAATAAAATGATTTAGTTATCTCTGCAAGTAAAATTAGATTGTTTCAATCTAAGGTCAGATTCCTAGGATTTAAAATATACCATTCTATAATTAAACCAATTGATAACGTAATACAATTTGCTGACAAATTTCTCAATGAAATCCTAAATAAAATACAGTTGCAAAGATTTTTAGGATCTTTAAATTACATATATGACTTTTACAATAAACTAAGAATTGACTGTAAGCCTATCTTTAACACGCTTATGAAGAATCCTCCCCCATGGATAAACGTCCATACTAATATGATCAAAAGAATTAAGGCACATGTTAAGACACTACCTTGTCTTAGCATCCTTACTAATAATTCTTTTAAACTTATCCAGACTTATGCCTCTGAAATAGGTTATGAAGGTATTTTGTTACACAAAATCACCCCAGAGTCACTTGAACATATTGTTAGGTTCACATCTGAGACTTGGACTCAATCCCAAGTTAATTACAGTATGATTAAAAAGGAAATATTGTCTGTCATTCTGTGTATACAAAAATTTCAGGATGAATTGTAGATCTGGGTGAATAGGCTCATTAATTTTTAATGGAGCTTAGATAAAAGGATTTGCTAGTCTCATAATGGGATGGACACTTGCAAATTCATAAAAAATGGATGCAATTATTTTCTGGGTATTCAACTCATCCCACCATTTAACATAATACTCTCTGGTGAGAATTCTATTTTCAACCGAGTATTGCCATTTTAGAATCCAAGGTATTTTATATTTTATTGAAAACAAAGTATATGAGGAAAGGAAACCTCAATTTGTTAGGGCTTGTAAATTTTTAAAAACAAATTAAAACATTTTTGTAATTCAATTGGGAAAAGTTTTAAGGTAAGACCATAAATGGACCACCATTTTAAGAACCAATTTGGAAAATCGATTTTGAAATTGTTATCAAAATTTAAAAACCAAAAGTGAGAAAAATTACTAATTTGATGCAAGGAAATCTTGTGTCATGCATCAATATAGTCAAAATACTTGTATTGTTTTCTATTCAAAAGTATTTTGAAACTTGAAGGATGGATTTTCCAACCTTCCATAGTTATGATCATGAGGATAGAGAAGGAATGGTAAATGATTCTTTCCTCAAAAATTTTGATTGGGCTAATTTTTATGGATTTTGTTTTTAAGAGAATGTCTCTGTAGAAACTGAGTTTTTTGTTATTATGTCCAAGGACATAATGGAATTTAAAAATGAAATGGGCTTTGGCAATTTGATCAGGATCTTTCGAATGAGCAAATGGAGGTTTAATGTGAAAAAGATTTTTGCTGTGCACTATTTGAAAATCAAATGATCATTTCTTGTATTTTGAAAGTGATTGGGCATCAAAGGATATTGAGAATGGATCAAATTGGTTGACCAATCTTGATTGGTGATTGGGTCTGATGAACTCGAGTATTGTTGATTGAGCTTGGTTAGGAGTATGAGACACATATTTGATTTGGGCCTTAAGGGTCAATTGTTGAGTCGAAAACTTTTCTATTATTGAACCATTCATCATTGTCACCTGATTTCTGAAAGTGATGCTGATTCTCCTGATTAAGGATTCTACAATATGCCTATGACCTTTTTAAAATTCATCAGGCATGACGAAGAAAATTCCTTCCAGCATCACAAATTATTTTATTGTTTAGTCTGAAAATTCAATTTTAAAAATTACTTGTCCTAATAAGTTTACAGTTAAAATTTTACTGTTATCATAATAGATTTCAGTATCCTTATGACAACTTATTTTTTCACATTTTTCATACCATTGAATTAATGTTGCATTGAAGTCATGCTTCAACCCAACATTTTTCAAAATTTTATCCAATTCATTAATCCAGTCGTTTCTTGGATTTTCAAATCCATTATGACCATAATCAATGAATTGAGATTTTGAACAAAAAGTGGCTGCCTGCCATTGAGCTTCTTGATTTTGAAAGAATTTTGATTAAGAATTTTAGACTCTACCTTTCCATATTCTAAGAGGTCAAATCCCTCCATTGCAGAATCCTGGAATGATTCCCTACAAAATATTACAAATAAGCGAGTCAGACATTTAATCATTAATTTATTGAATAAATTAAATATTGAAATCAGAATGGGTTAGTGCCTGGCAAAACTTTGTTTGTAATTAATCTCAAAACATGTTTTGTAGCTTTGTTATTAATCAAAACAAATCATATGATTTGATCAATTGTTTTAATAATGGAATAGTAAATTTCAAATTCTAGAAATCTATTCTTAAATTTTGTAGAGATAATTAAACTATTTTGTTTTATTATTTTAGCAAAGAATTTAAAGTATTTTCAGTATTGTTTAACATATTCACTAATGTAAACAATCAAGAAATTCAACCAGTATTGTCTAATAAGAATATTAATAAAAAAATTCGATGAATTGTATGAAAGTTTCATTTATCGTACTTAGAGCATTTCTAGGGATAAATGGCATTATTTTATAACTATCAAATACAATTTTGTATTTAAGAATATTATTTATCTAGTTTTGCCAAAATCTAGACTTTATGTCAATCTTTAGAGAATACATCAGTATTTTTATATCTTTCGATTAAGTCTCTTTTGTTTGGCATTGCATATTTTATCCACCCCAAAATATTGTTAAGAGACTTGTAATTAATAACTAGACGATGAACTCCTTTTTTAAAGATTTTAATTTGATCTTGAAAAGCAGGAATTTGAAGTTATTCTTCAATTCTTCTGAATTTCATTTCTCCTTGTAGAAAACATAAATGTTTTTTTCTTTACAAGAAATTAAATTTATGGATTTGAAAACAGAATTTTATTTTAGAGTTTTCAATTTCTCATTGTGAGAAAAAGAAAGAAATTTGAATTTTACAAGTTCATCCAAGGGATAAGTAGTTATCCCATTGTACTCTGTGGTAAAATGATTCAACAGAGAAATAAATCTTAAACCTAAAATTATTTTATTCGTCATATTTTTCACTAAAACAAATTATGTTTTAAAACATACATTGTCTTGGCAAATATGAACTTCAGGAATTGCATAATTAATATGCATCCGAGTATCATTTGAAGAAAACAAAGATTCTCTCATCTTCTTGAAGTACTTGGTAGGAACGACTCCTTCTTACAAACAATTCAAATCTGCTCATGAATCAATAAGAGCCATTATGGTGAAATCAAAATCTCGAACCATATTTCTGACCATTATGTGTCATTTCTTGATTTTGGTGTGATTAAGAATTTTGATGAAGTTATCATCTTCTTGATTGTTGATGTTATCCTCATTATCATAATTTGGGAGTTCACTAGGTTCTTGTAGTTTACTAGATTCGTGTTTGTTAATTAAATTCGTTATTTTTATTCTTCTTTTATTTCTATATTTGAATTTTTTAATTCTTTTATTTCAAGTTTAGTATTTTTAATTTTTTTTGAAGTTGCTGTAAGGTAACTTCTTTTTCCTTTCCTTTAACCTTACTGAATTTTTCAAACGTTTGCGAAAGGCTTGCAGTATTGTTATTATTAGACTTAGTGTTTTCTTTCTTTAAAATTATTTTCCTAAGTCTTTCTAAATATTCTTGTTTTAATTCTGGATTCTCAATTTTACTAATTAAATCCAACAAGAGATTTTCTTGTTCTTCATTTTTGTTTTATTAATTTCTTGACAACAACTATCTCACACCTCATAGTGATGTTAGGAGAATCACTGTCAGAACTTGAAGAGTTATATTCAGAGGATTCAGTTGATTCAAATTCTCCTAAATCTTCACTATCACTCTCATAATAATTTATTCTAAAATTCTAAACAATTCTAGTTTATCTTCTTCAGAGATTTTTAACTGATTAATTTTATTTTTAACTTGACAAATGTTGGAAAACTGACCATTCTGGCCACATTTAAAACACTTAAATTTACTTTTGTCAAATCTTTTGTTGGGTTTTTTTCTAGAATAATTTTTATTCTTAGAGAAACATTTATCAAAAAATTTATTCTTTAAAACGTATTGGTCAAAGTTTTTATATTTATGGTAATCTCTCCTATAAGGCTTGTGGGACCTTCTACGGCTTAAATGAGAATTTTTCCTACCTTTTTTAGAAGGAGCAATAGCGGGTAAACCATATTGCTCACAAAAATTATCTAATTCATATTTTATAATTTTATTTTCTTTTCTAATTTGTTTACTGATTTTCAAATCAATACACATTTTTAAACATTCTTTTTGTATTGTACTAATTATTGTATCATAGGTAAGACTATTATAGTCTACATTTCCTTGGTCATTACTAAGGACAGTTCTGGTTTTTTGTGCGAACAATTTGGGTGATCCATTAATGAAATTTTCTTTCCAAAAATGGTTGATTGTTATCATCCATTGTCATTACCCTGGACAAAAATATATTTTTGTACCAGCCGAAATCACATAAGCTTGGACTCCTAAGATTGGTTAATTGATCATGGATACACATAGTGATATTACATAGTGTTCCAATGAAGTGTTCAATTATTATGTAAAGAAGTGCATTAATGGCATCAGCATTATTTCCTCATCTTCACCAATAATTGGGGTTCCTTCAGCATCAATCTTACCTGCTGGAATGATGGAATTTTTAGATTCTTCTGTGAGATGTTTTTTCTACCAGGAATGAAGAATTCCTGTAAGTCTTGTGACTAAGAGTTTGATTACCTCAGTATGAGGCAGATTGTGAGCGGTGATGTAGTTGTTGGCTACCATTGTCATATGTTACAATTTTATTGAGAACTTTCTGCTAAGAAAGTTCATCAATATTTCATTAGTATAATTTCTTTGCAGATACAGAAAATTGATTAACAAAAGAAGATTCAGTAATTTTTATATCAGGAGGCATAGGTTTCTTATGCCATTTTTTTTTCTAATTTATTAATTTCTAAATTTTTAAATATTTCTTCAATACTGTTAATTTTTGAAGATTCATGGACTGTGGATGGTTCATAGGAGAATTCTGTCCTATAGCTATCTGTCTCAGAACTACTGTCTTGGTTAATAACCTTAACAAAAAAAAGATGATTCTACAAATTTATTCTTTAATTCTTGAAGCATTTTATCAATATGTTTATTAATGGGAACAATTTTCAAAGTGGTTTTATCTGAAAGATTTATTAAAGATTTTTCTTTCAGAATTTCATTAGTTTTAGGTTCATGAATATCATCAATCATATTCTCAATTTTGTCTAATTATTTACCTATTATAATTAGACTTTGATTGGTGTAATTAATCTGTTCACCACCTGTTATGGCCGGTTTTTTTATTATTGTTTATCAATTGCTTACTTGAATAATTGCTTATATTTAATCTCACTCTCCGTCCAAATGGCTGGTTATTTTTATGCTTGATTATTTTTCTGTAATATTTGATTATTTAATATGTGAATCTGCTTTGACAGAGGCTGACGTATCAGCTTTTATTTGGTTAACCTCAAGCACCACAATAAGACCTCTTAGAGACGTAAATCTCGAGGGTAGGGTGGTTTAGGGGCAAAGTGGCGAAGAGAGAACCTGGTAGGAGGTTGTAGAAGTCACAACAGATTATCAATCAAAATACAGTATGAAATTTTCAATCATAAGAATAATTTAGTTAATTGATCCATGAGTAGATTATTTAGAAGTAATTCTTCTAGTAGTAATAGGTCTACAACAACTTCAATAACTGATATAATAAATGAGGAACACTTTGAATTAGCAGATGATCAAGTAGATCATAGGGTATGGATTATACCCAAAATCCCTAATAAAAATATTTACAAATTAACATGGTCTTCAAGTCCCAGCATCATGTAAAAATAATTGAAAAATATATGCTCTTGGGAAAGAGCATGAAACTTGTCAATTACTTTCTCCTAATGCAATAAAACATCACATTAAAGAATGATATAATTTTATTCACCTTGGTTTAGTCCAGATAGGAGTAAAACCACTCACAATGAGAGGTCTAAATACCTCTGTCTTGTTAGCCTTGTGAGATGCAAGATTCATGAATTTTAATGATAGTATTTTAAGATTAATTGAATCATCACTTTGTAATGGTCCAATCTATTTTTATTATTTCTCAGATTTGTCAGTTAGCTTAGCAGACCCCCATATTTTAACATCTTTAACTTTAAATATTAAAACTAGTGGTTACCAAGTCCTAGAAGGCACTCAACCCCTAGCTTTAATCTTTAGAATTCATTACAAAATTACTAAGACTAATATAATTTACAAGCCATCAATAGGAGTCCAAAGAATCAAACCCTATTGATCCTATCTAGCCAAAGCAATGCCAACATTAGAATTCCTAAAATAATTAGGTGGTATGATATTACTTTGCCCTCAAATGAGCTTTTACCAATGAGTGTCAACCTACTCCAATTCAAAGATCAATTGAAGATGTAGATTACATCCAGCATTCTAGTTCTAGTCAACAAATTAGGGAGTATAGTCAGTCTAGTACCCCTAGAAATTCTTTTTATGGATCATCCATTAATAATAATCAAGATCTTAGGATTCAACAATTAGAACAAAAATTAAAAAGTTTAAAAATTAAAAATTTAAGACTTAAAGGCATAGCACAAGTTCTCAAGTTAGTCAGTCAATCTTTGATAATAAGTCTGAACAATCAGACGAAGTTGAAGCACCCACTGAATTAGATTTCCAAGGAAACGTACATCCTCTTAGTCGTGAATATAGGTACCCTAAGTCAAGAATATAAACCAGATTGGGAAAGGATAACCAAACACAATGATGACTCAGCCAATCTTGCTAGACGTAAGAGGTTCAGAGAAAAATATAATATGGACCAAAAAAAATCATACTTGCTTAATGGAAAGAATTCATGCAAGAATTTAGAGTTGATATGTTTTTCCTTGATTATATCGAGGATATGTAAATATTTTGAATATCTTCCAGATGATCAAGAAGA
Source organism: Datisca glomerata (assembly GCA_003255025.1). Lineage (NCBI taxonomy): Eukaryota > Viridiplantae > Streptophyta > Magnoliopsida > Cucurbitales > Datiscaceae > Datisca > Datisca glomerata. The sequence continues at coordinate 222,763 of QANY01006056.1, forward strand.
TCATTCTGAATACTTTACAGATGATCAAGTAGATCATGAGGTATGGAATATACCCAAAATCTCCAATAAAAATATTAACTTTAATTATCTTCAAGATTATCCATTAATAATGATTAAGATATTAAGATTCGAATAGAGCAAGAATTACAAAATTAAAAAATTAAAAGTCTAGAACCTAAAGGAATAAGTTCCCAAGAAAGTCAGACAAACCTTAATAATAAATAATTTGAAGAATCATTTTTAACATCTTTCTCCAAAACATGTTTCGCAGATTTACAGTCAATTTTTAAAAGGAATTTTTTATTTAACAAGTCATCCCAAAATTTTTGTATACACAGAACAATAGACAAGATTTCCTTTTTAATCGTACTATAATTAACTTGATATTGAGTCCAAGTCCTAGATGTGAACCTAACAATATGTTCATGTGACTCTGGAGTAATTTTTGTAATAGAATACCTCTATAACCTATTTCAGAGGCATTAGTCTACACACTTTTAAAAGAATTATTAGTAAGGATGTCAAGACAAGGTAGTGTCTTAACATGAGCCTTAATTTTTTTATCAAATTAGTATGGACGTTTGTCCATAAGAGGGGGCTCTTCTTAATCCTATCAAAGAGAGGCTTACAGTCAATTCTTAGTTTATTGTAAAAGTCAGATATGTAATTTAAAGATCCTAGAAATCTAATTGTGTTTTATCCAGGATTTCATTGGGGGAATTTGTCAATAAATTGTATTACCCTATCAATTGGTTTAATTATTGAATGGTATATTTCAAATCCTAGGAATCTGATCTTAGATTGAAACAATCTAATTTTACTTGTAGAGATAACTAAGATATTCTTCTCATCAAATCCCTTAATGTAAGGTAGACTATCAGTATGTTGCTTCATGTGTTAGAAAGCATTTGGAATATCATAAGATAATTCTTTACAGATTTTTTGTTTAAATATTTTAATTTTGTTTTGAAGGGCATGACTTTGAAATTGTTCTTCAATTCTCTTGAATTTTAATTCATCTTGTAAAAAATATAATTGTTTTTCTTTACAAGAAGTTAGATTTACGGAATTGGAAATTGATTTTTCTTTAAAAGTTTTCAACTTTTCATTGTAAGGAAAAGAAAGAAATTTGAATTTTATAGGTTTACTCAGGACATAGGTGTTTATCCCATAATACTCTGTTGTGAATGGGTATAACAGAGAGATAAATGGTAAACCTAAAATAATTTTATCAGTCATATTTTCTATTAAGACAAATGATGTTTTGAAACATACATTGTCTTGGTAAATATGGACTCTTATCTTCTTGAAGTACTTGGTAGGAACTTATCCTTCCTACATACAATTCAAGTCTGCTCCTAAATCAACAAGAGTCATTGTGGTGAAATCAAAATCTTGAATAATTATTCTAATCATTATGTGCCATTTTTTTATTTTGACATGATTGAAAATTTGGATAAGGTTATCATTGTCTTGATCGCCAGTAATAGGTTCTTCAACCTCATTATCAGAAATTAGTAATTTACTAGATTCACTAGATTCTTGTTTATTAATTAAATTCTCTATTTTCAAGAGATTTAAGTTTTTGATTATTTTTGTATTAGAATCTCTTCATTCTCTTATTTCAATTTTAATGTTTTTAATCTCCTTCTGAAGTTCCTGTAAGGTAACTTCATTTTCTTTTCTTAACCTTATTGAATTTTTCTAAGGTTTGTGAAAGACTTGCAGTGTTATTATTATTATTAGACTCAATTTTTTTATAACAACTATCCCTACACCCCATAGTGATGTTAGGAGAATCACTGTCAGAACTTGAAGAATTATATTGAGAGGATTCAGGCGATTGAAATTCTCATGAATCTTCACTACCACTATCATAATAATTTATCGTTTTATGATTCTAAACAATTCTTATTTATCTTTTTTAGAGATTTTTAACTGACTAATTTTATTTTTAACTTGACAAGTGTTGGAAAAATGACCATTCTGGCCATATTTAAAACATTTAATTTTACTTTTGTCAAATCTTTTATTGGGTTTTCTTCTAGAATAAATTTTATTTTTAGAGAAACGTTTATAAAAAAATTTCTTCTTTGAAAAATATTGATCAAAGTTTTTATTTTTATGGTTATCTCTCATATAAGTCTTGTGGGACCTTCTAGGATTTAAATGGGAATTTTTCCTATTTTTTTGGGAATGAGCAATAGCTGGTAAATCATATTGCTTGCAAAAATTATCTAATTCATATTTGGCAATTTTATTTATTTTTATTTGTTTATTGATGTCCATATCAATACACATTTTTAAACCTTCTTTTTGTATTGTAGTAATATATATTTATATATATAAGTAGAAATAGTAAATGAAGAGTATGATCCCCACTAGGTTTGACTTTGATACCAGAAGGCGCGGAATCAACAGTAATTTAGAGAGGGGGTATTAAGATGCAAGAAGATAAATAGTAAAAACTATATTAACAAACAGTAATTATAAAAGTTGTATTCTGGTGTAAGTTTAAAAATTTACACAAACAGCATTTATTGGCAACAATAAATTAGTACTCCTGCTCACTAATTTATGTTGAAGAAAAAAGAAGAAAATATTTACCAAAGAGGAGAAGAATAAAACTTTATTTCACAAAACATGTTTTAGCTCTCAAATAGTTAAGAGTTGTAAAACGAGTTCTAAGAAACAAATGTGAGTGGGCTGCCTATTTATAGCTAAGGAAAGTGGAGTTCACCGAGAACCCATCACTTACATGAACTATTCTATTTTACAAAAGTAAAAATATTTTACATTTCTACTTTTGACTAAAAATAGTAAAAGAATAAATAGTTTGCCTAATCATTTGTGAACTAGTACAATTATTACAGAAACTGAAAAATTGCAAAAATTCCTTGATAATTGTAATCTTGGATTTTTGCATCTTCATTATTATGTCTTTGAGAAGAATCATTGTAACTATTGTTGCTTTATTTCGGTGGAGCCACTGTTGTTGTTCCTTGACAGTTGTTATCTTGGATTTTAGTGTCTTCATTACTGTTATCTAAAAAACCATTATAACTAACCATTGTGACTTTTGCAAAGTCATTGTTGTTATTGATTGATTGATGGGTATCGTTATAGTCGTTGCATTGAAGGACTATTATGATATATCTTCAAGATTACTTGATTCTTTGATTTTGATTATTCCGAACATTGGCATTTTGCCAAAGGTGAATTATGATTACTGAGATTGATGTCATCAAATAAGTCATTCAACTGTTGAAGGGTAATATTTCTGGATGATTGGCCTTTTGGATTTTTGGTTTGATTGTGAGACTTGACCATTCAGGTGATCTAGAGTTAGAATCGTCATTGTTTTTCAAAATTAGATGTATTTTCTTTTGGATCAATTTTCTCTCTAATTTAGATTTTGGCCATGTGACTTTTGATTTACCCTTTGAAGAGGGCTCATTAATCTTTAATGGAGCTTGGATTAAAGGATGTGCTAGTCTCATGATGGGATGGAGACTTGTAAATTCATAATTTATGGATGCAATAATTTATGGATGCAACTTATCCCACCATTTAACACATTATCTGGTGAGGATTTCATTTTCAGCTGAGTATTGCCATTTCAAAATCCAAGGTATTTTATATTTTATCAGAAAACAAAGTATTTGGGGAAAGAAGACCTCAATTGGTGAGGGCTTGTAAACCTTTAAAAATAAATTAAAACATTATTGTAAATTAATTGAAAACATTTCTATGGTAAGACCATGAATGGACTACCATTTTAAGAACCAATTTGGAAATCTGATTTTGAAATTGTTAACAAAATTTAAAAACCAGAAGTGATAAAATCATTATTTTGATGCAAGAAAATCATGTGTCATGTATTAATATTGTCAAAATAATTATTCTTTTTATTTAAAAGTATTTTGAAACTTGAATGATGGATTTTTCAAACTTTCATAGTTATGATCCTGAGGATAGAGAAATAATGGTAAAAGATTCTTTTCTCAGAATTTTTTATTGGGCTAAAATTTATGAATTTTGTTTCTTAGAGAGAGGATATCTCTGTAGAAACTTCGATTTTTGTTATTGTGTCTAGGGACATAATGGAGTTTGGGAATGAAATGGGTTTTAGCAATTTGTGTTGGATCCTTTAGATGAGCAAATGAGGGCTCATTATGAAAGAGATTTTCATTGTGCATTATTTGAAAATGATAAAATGATTGGTTAACTGATTGAGCATTAAAGAGTTGAGTGTTTGAGAAAGAGTCAAACTGTTTTACTAAGGCTAATTGGTAAGTGGGTTAGATGGACCCAAGTATTGTTAATTGAACTTGATTAGGAGTAGAAGACTCCCCTTTGATTTGGACCTTAAGGGCCAATGTTGAGTCGAAGACTCTTCTATTTTTTAACCATTTATCACATATTTTCTGAAAGTGATATTGATTCGTTTTATTAAGGATTTCATAGCATGCTTATGAAATTTTTGAAATTCATTAGGCATGATGGAGAAAGTTCCTTTTAGTACCAAAAATTCTTTTATTGTTTTATTTGAAAATTCAATTTTAGAATTTACTTATCTCAATAGATTTTCAGTTAAAATTCTATTATAACAGATTACATTACTTTTGTAAAAACCTATTTTCCTACTTTTCTTATACCGTTGAATTAATGTTGTATTGAAATCATACTTTAACCCAACATCTTCTAAAATTTCACCCAATTCATCAATCCGGCCATTTTTTGGATATTCAAATCCATTATGACCATAATTAATGGATGGGAGTTTTGAACAAAAGGTGATTGTCTTGCCATTGAGCTTCTTAATTTTAAAATAATTTTGATTAAATACTCTGACATTTATCTTCTTATATTCTAGTTTTCCAGGTTTCTCAAATTTTCCTATTGTAGAATCTGGGTATGATTTCTTGCAAAAGATTACAAGTAAGGGGGTTATAAATTTTAATTATTAATACATTAGATAAATTAAATATTGAAATCAAAACTGCTATAAATAGATTGTTATCTGGCAAAACTTTGTTTAGAAGAAATCTCGAAACATGTTTTGCAGATTCATAATTAATTAGAACAATTTTTTTATTTAATAAGGCAAATTGTATGAAATAAATTTCAAATTCTGGAAATCTATTTTTTGATTGAAATAATTTGATTCTTTTTGCGAAGATAACTAAAATTTTTTGTTTTATTATCTTGGGAAACAATTCAAAGTATTTCCAGTATTGTTTGTCATATTTAAAGGAAATATTATTAATGTAAATAATCAAAAAATTCAACCAGTATTGTTTATTAAGAATGCAGTCAATTAAGAATTGATTAAAGAATTCAATCATTATATTCTGAAATTTACTTGGAGTAAATTTAAGATCAGATAGCATTATTTTCCATGTATAATGATCAAATATAATTTTGTATTTAACAATCTTATTTTTCTAGATTTGCCAAAATCTAGATTTTATGTCAAACATAGAGAATGCAATGACTTCTTTAAACATGTTGATTAAGTCTCTTTTGTTTGTTATTGGATATTTTATCCATTCCAAAATATCGTTAAGGGGCTTGTAATTGATTACTAAACAAAGAATTCTTCGTTCAAAGATTTGATTTTGAAGAACCGGATATTGAAGTTGTTCTTCAATCTTTTTGGATTTAAAAATAGAATTCTGTTTTAAAGCTTCCACTTCTCATTGTGAGAAAAAGAAAAAAATTTGAATTTAACAGGTTCATCCATAGGATAAGTAATTATCCTATCATAGTCTATTGTAAAAGGATACAGCAAAGAAATGAATGGTAAATCTATAGTTGCTTTATCATTCATATTTTTTACTAAGACAAACGATGTTTTAAAACATACATTGTCTTCACAAATATGAACTTTGGGTATTTCATACTTGATATGTATATAAGGACCATTGGCAGAAGACAAAGATTCTTTTGTCTTCTTGAAGTACTTGGGAGGAACTAGTCCTTTCTTGCATATAATTCAAATCTACTCCTGAATCAACAAGAGTCATTGTAACGAAATCAAAATCTTGAATTATTATTATGACCATTATACACCATTTCTTAATTTTGATATGATTAAGTATTTGGATGAAATTATCATTATTTTGATTGTTGATAATAGATTCTTCAACCTTATTAATTGAAATCGGGAATCTACTAGGTTCTCCTAGTTTACTAGATTCATAAGTTTTAATTAAACTTTTTTATTAAAAGATTTAATTTTTATTTAATTTTAATATTTTTAATTTCTTTCTGAAGTTCATGTAAGATGACTTCTTTTTTCTTTCATTTACCCTTATTAAATTTTTTTAAGGTTTGTAATAGGCTTGCGATATTGTTAGACTTAGTATTTTCTTTTAAAATTACTTTCCTAAGGCTTTTGAGGTATTCTAGATTTTTAATTTTACTGATTAAATCTAACAATAGATTTGCTTCTCGTTCTTTATTTTTATTTAGAACATTAATTTTTCGACAACAACTATCCCTACACCCCATAGAGATGTTAGGAGAATCATTATCATAACTGGAAGAATTAGATTTGAGGATCCGAGGTATGCAAATTCTCCTAAATCATCACTATCACTCTCATAGTTTTCTATTGATTCTATGATTCTGACCATCTTTGTTCATCTTCATTAGAGATTTTTAATTGATTAATTTTGTCTTGACAAGTATTTAAAAAATGACTATTCTGGCCATATTTAAAACGTTTAAGTTTACTTTTATCAGTAATTTTTTTATTGAATTTTCTTCCTAAATAATATTTATTCTAAGAGAAACGTTTGTCAAAATTTTTATACTTTGAAAAATATTGGTTAAATATTTTATGTTTATTTCTGTCGTATTTTCTCCTATCAAGCTTGTGAGACCTTTTAGGGTTTGAATGAGATTTTGGGGTAAACCATACTGCTGACAAGAATTGCCTAATTCATATTCTATAATTTTATTTTCTTTATTGATTTTCATATCAATGCACATTTCAAAATCTTCCTTTTGTAGTGTAGTAATAATTGTACCATAGGCTAGACTATCATAGTCTATGTTTCCTAGGTTATTGCTAAAGACTACTCTTATTTTGTGATATATATATATATATATATAACATATCAGTTTTTATTTGGTTTACTTCAGGCACTCTAATAAGACCTCGTAGATACGTAAATCCTGAGGGTATGGTGGTTGTAGGGAGAAATGGGAGAAAATTCGACTTGGTAGGAGGTTGTAGAAGTCATAGAAGCTTTGGACTGCAAAATACAATATGAAATTTTCAATCATAAGAATAATTTAGTTATTTTGAGCAATGAGTAGATTATTTAGAAGTATTTATTCTTATAGCAATAGGTCTACAATGTATACAATACCATACATAATCAACGAAGAACATTTTGAATACTTAGCAGATGATTAAGTAGATCATAGGGTATGAAATATACCCAAAATCCTCAGTAAAAAAATTTATAAATCAACATGGTATGGTGCTTTATTCAAGTCTCAACATCATGTCAAAACAATTGAACAATATATGCTTTTGGGAAAGAGCATGAAACTTATCACAGGTGGATTCAGCATTATGGCATTCTAGGGGTACTAGACTGACTATACTCCCCAATTTGAGGATTAGAACTGGAGGATTGAAAATTAATTTTAACAGTACCATTTATGTACTGTTGGATATAATCAACATCTCTACTTCTGTTAAGATTATTAATCAAGACAGTAGTTCTGAATCAAAAAGCCATAGGTCTGAATCCACTTATGAATCGTCCACAATCCATGAATCTTCAAACATTCATAATATTAATGAAGCCTTTAAAAATTTAAAAATTAATATATTAGAAAGGAAGTGGCATAAAAAGCTCATTCCTCCTGATATCCAAATTACTGAATCTTCCTCTGTTTCTGCAGAAAAATATACGAATGCAATATTGATGATCTTTGTGTACAGAAAGTCATAATAAATTATAGAACATGACTATGGTAACCAATAGTTATATTACCACACACAATTTATCTCACAATGAGATAATAAATTTTTCAGTCACAGGAATACTTCATTCCTAGTAGAAAAATTATCTCACAGAAAAATCTAAAAATATCATCCTTTCAGCAGTAAAGATTGATGCTGAAAGAACATCAATTATTGGAGAAGATCAGGAAACAATGCTTGATGCTATCAATACACTTCTTTACACCATAATTAAACATTTCATTAGAACGCCAAGTAATGTTACTACGTGTATCAATGACCAATTAATCAATCTTAGGTGTCTTACCCTAAGTGATTTTGACTGGTACAAAAATATATTTTTGTCAAGAGTAATAATGAGGGATGACAGTAATCAACCATTTTGGAAAGAAAATTTTGTCAATGGCTTACCCAATTTGTTTACCCATAAAATTAGGACAGTCCTTAGTAATGACCTAAGAAACATAGTCTATAATAGTCTTACCTACGGTATAATAATTATTACAATACAAAAGGAATGTCTAAAAATGTACATAGACATGAAAATCAGTAAACAAGTAAAAAAATAGTCAAATATGAATTAAGCAATTTCTGGGAGCAATATGGTTTATCCGCTATTACTCCTTCCTAAAAGAATGGGAAAATTCCCATTTAAACCCTAGGAGGACCTAAAAACCTTATAGGAGAAATTACCACAAAAATAAGAACAAAAATTTTGACAAATACTTTTCAAAAAATCAAAATTTTGACAAACACTTCTCTAGGAATAAAAATTATTCTAGAAGAAAATTCAATAAAAATTTTATTGATAGAAGTAAAATTAAGTGTTTTAAATGTGATCAGAATGGTCATTTTCCAACACTTGTCAAGTCAAAAATAAAATTAATCAATTAAAAATCTCGATAAACAAAAAATGTTTAGAATCTTAGGATTAATAGAATACTATGAGAGTAGTAATGAAGATTTCGAAGAATTTGAATCTCCTAAATCCTCTGAATCTAACTCTTCAAGTTCTGACAGTGATTCCTAACATTTCAGTGGGGTGCAAAGATAGTCGTTGTCAAAAAATTAACGTGTTAAATAAAAATGAAGAACAAGAAAATCTCTTGTTAGATTTAATTAGTAAAATTAAAAATTCTGAATTAAAATAAGAATATCTTGAAAGACTTAGAAAGGTAATTCTATAGAAATAAAATTCTAAGTCCAATAATAACAATACTGCAAGCTTTTCACAAGCGCTTGAAAAATTCAACAAAATGAAAGGAAAAAAACAAGAAGTTACTTTACATGAACTTCAAAAAAAAATTAACGATATTAAAATTGAAATAAAAGAATTAAAAGAACCTAACACATAAATAACAAAAGAATTAAATCTTTTAAAAATAGAAAATTTAACTAAAAATCATGAATCTAGTGAACTAGGAGAACCTAGTAAATTCTCAATTTCTGAGAATGAGGTTGAAGAACATATTATCCGCAATCAAAATGATGATAACTTCATACAAATTCTTAACCTATTTTTATGCTTAATTTTCCTCACCACTTGTAAGTTTTTATGCTTAATTTTCTAAGGTGGAACATTTGTGGAATTGGTTTGGTGGCCTCATTAATTTTTAATGGAGCAATAGGAGGAAGATTGGTCAATTTTGATTGTGGATGCTTTTTGTGAATTCACTATTTACAGAGGCAGAGATTTTTAAGGTATTAAATTTATTTCACCATTTAACACAATATTGTCAGGTGAAAATTTTTCCTTTGATTGAATACTGCCATTTTAGGATCCATGAAATTTTATATTTATTTATAAAACAAAATATTTGTGGAAAAGAAATCTCAATTGGTGATGGTTTGTATAATTTTAAAAATAAATTAAAATTTTACTGAAAATCAATTGGAAATAATTCGAAGACAGAGACATAGATTGATCACCATTTTAAAAACCACTTTGAAAAATTACCTTTGAAATTTTTATCAAAATTTAAAAATCAGGAGCGAGAAAATTCTAAACAATTCTTATTTATCTTAATCAGATATTTTTAATTGATTAATTTTATCAAACATATATATTATATATGTATGAGTATTACAAGATTAGATAATGACCCTAAAATTGTAAAGATTTAGTATCAATTAAATAATACACATCATTAAGTATCTTATATAGATTAAAAAATCCATTAAGAATTCCATAAAAAGAAAGGAAAATGCTTATTACATGTCAGAAATTTCTCTGAAAGATCAATGTACTTGTTCTCCAATCATAGAAACTATCTGCCACGTGTACAACAATGAACACGTGATGATTAGCTGTTCTCCCACTTGAACCTTCGTAAGAAGACCCAAGTGCGACAACAGTCAAACATGCCCCGTTGATTTTTCAACGCTCTACTATTAGCATCGGACGGCGGATATACCTCCTAATGAAAGCGCGTGTCACGCCCCTATGATTGATCAACCATTTTAAAAACAAGATTTTTTTTGTTGTCCAGCTGCAATAGAAGAACAAGTTGATATTATGCTCTACCTTCTCAATTTGGTTCTCTCAACCAACACCATTCAAAAATAATTTATTTTTTTAAAATAAAAATTGAAAAAAAAAACATATGGCAATTGATTATGAAACACACATGACATGACATACCCTTCTTCTCTCTGATATAAAAGTGGGACTGCACAAGACTCTCATGGATTTCATTCAATTCGTAAACTACTAAATTTTCTCAGCGAAGTACAGATTTTCTCGGGAAAATTGTTGTCATTGGAAGTGCTTTTATTGCCACTAGAGATACCTTTAGCCTTTAGATCTCATTTCTCAACAAAGGTACACTTTCTCTTTTTCTTTTCTTTTATTTTCTCTCCATGTTTTCATCAGTTGAGAAGCTTTGTTAATTATATATTAGGGGATGTATTTCTAGTTTCGAAAAACAAAATTAAAAAACAAGGTTATCATATGCCAAAGTGTGATTTTAATTTATTTAAAACTATTTCTATATAATTTTCAGAAAATTTATATTAAAAATAAATTTAAGAATCATATCGTGTTTCTTAATAAGATGTTATGACATTATTTACAAGTTTCATTAAAATATATGAGTATATTGTCAGTATTGTTTGTTTGATCAATCACTTGATAGTTAATTTGGTTCATCTTTACTTATGGTTGCTCAGCAGGAACAGAAGTTTAAGAAAAGAAAAAAGAAAATGCTGCTAAGAAGTTCATCAACACCAGTACTTGGCTCCCTTCTATCATCATTCTCAGAAACACCAAACAATAGCCACTTTGAAAGCAATTCAATCCTTAAAAACTCACCATCACCCTTTCACCACGCCCACGCCAAGCTCTCATTTCACCAACATTCTTCTTTCAATCTTAATACTAATATGTCCTGCAATTCTTCCCCCATCTCTCCCTCCGTTTCTGAATTCTCCGACCATGCCCGACTTTCCTTTCGAGGTTTCCGAAGAGCTCAGTCCGAAGGAAACTTGGAAACACTTGCCTATGTTGCTGAGGATAATGATGAAGATCAATTCCTTGATCGTCCCTTACCCATGAAGTTCTCAGGAAAACATAAGCATTCCTTGATGTTGCAAAGCATACCGTCTTTTTCATTTTACGGTTCAAAAGGAAGGCATGAAGAAGAAGATGAGAGCGACGTAGAAGATGATCAAGAAGAGGAAGAGTTGGAGGGTTATGAAGAAATTTCAAGTCAGATGAAGGGTTTGACTTCGACTGAAGAGGTGGGAGCTGGGAATGATACATGGAATATGAAGTTTGAACGGGGGAAGGAGTTAAATGGTCAAGAGATGTATCTTGCAAGAGGGCTTGGCATAGACGGAGGAGACGGCAGTGGCAGAGGTGGCGGAAGAGGGGAGTTTAGTCCAGCAGGCTCCGGTGGAGAAGGGGGTGAAGATCATGGAGTTCAGGAATACTATAAAAGAATGGTGGAAGAAAATCCAGGCAACCCTCTTGTTTTGAGGAACTACGCTCAATTTCTGTATCAGGTAAAGCCTTATTTTCATGTTTATATTCTATTTTTTCTGATAATAAGTCCTATTTTTATGTCTAGCTTCAAGTTTTCCTCTGTTCTCTGGTCAACTCTGGCCTTTTAGAATATAACTTAATCCATCAGATTTGTATAAAAATCAAACATCTTGTTAGGTCTGCTGAGGAACTAATATAACTTGTACTTCCTAGGAAAATTATTTTCCAGGAAAGGGAAAGGAAAAGAATACAATTCCTCTTACCATTGTGAATGAATAGCTTTTATCTGAGCAGTTTCACTTGGTTTCTTTGGCAGTCAAAAGGAGATCTTCAGAAAGCCGAAGAATATTATTCTAGAGCAATCCTAGCAGATCCTAAAGACGGTGAAATTTTAACACAGTATGCTAAGTTAGTATGGGAGCTACACCAAGACCAAGAGAGAGCTTCAAACTATTTCAAACGAGCCGCTCAAGCTTCACCACAAGATAGGTATATGTGACTTTGCGTTTATGAGAAACTATTGAAGAAGAATATGTATATAAAAACGAGCATAGTCTTAAAAAACCTCACCGTGTTTCCAATGTGTTTCAGCCATGTCCATGCTGCATATGCTGGGTTCCTGTGGGAAACAGAGGAAGATGAAGATGAATGTAGCGTAGTGCAAGAGCTTGCCACCGCCCCCACCACCACCATCGCACATCTTAATCAGAATCACATGGCTTCCGCAAACGCTTGAAATCTTGTAACATAGTTTATTTTCCTTTATGTGCTGCTATGCTGTTAAACTGTATTCTAGTTCCAAATTGCTTAAGCCTTACTAAGATTATAGAGAGATAGAAAGGGAAATGTGGGGGAAGGGGGAATTGTGATTATCTATGATTCAGAAACAATCAAACATTTCAGTATCTATTTATGTCAACATTTTCTTCATGTAATGCAACAAAAGTGGGTTTAACTATTAAGTCATGTTTCAGAATTCAATAAGAGAAGTACAAACAAATAACAAAATCACATATGCTTCATATATTGTAGATGAAACAAGCCTTCTCTCAAACATCACAACATGGGTTTAACTAGAAAAAAGAAGTTCCCACTTGAATTGCATCATTAAAAAAAACCATTCAAGGGGAAAATAACCTTTATCTTAGAAAAATAAATAAAATACAACTGACGAACCCTAACATTTCAATTTATGTCAAATGAGACACTGATGAAAGTACAAATATATTTCCTGACAGCTGGAAGGAAAAAAGTTTTCATCAGAAATCTGCATCCTAGAAAGCATAAAATAACTTAAAACCATCATTAACTGGGAAAAACAAAAAAGTGGCTGCACCATTGAAATGTCCTTTTGATGAGTGAAGACAATGTGCAAAACCTTGTGATGTCTATCGTGTGCTCCTCTGAGGAAAACCATTGCCTCTCAGTCTGTTGTAATCACCACCATCTTGGCTGCTTCCCCTGCCCAAGCTACGAGCATTAAACCGTCCCCTAGGGGCTTCAGTCGGGTAACCGCTTCTGCCTCTTCCCCTTCCTGATCAAAGCAATTAAATGCATATAAGAAACCACAATTCATAAAAAAAATCCATCCACATTGAGCCGATGATGGCACCAGGCAGATCGTGATCCTATAAATGTTGATCATAAAATAGTGGCATAACGGTTACATAGACAAAAAGGTGTTCCGGCCAACTATAAAATTCATGCAGTTAAAAGACGAGAACAGCCACATTATTGGACTCATCAGCATATCGTTTCTTCTCATACATTGACACACATCACAAACACCAAAAGTAAGAACTCTCTTGCTATTTGCCCCATATCCAAAGTACCCCCAAAACCTAGAATGAATAAGTTTTAAAACACCGCCACTACTCAATGCAAACCCGAACACAGCAAGATGAACCGAAAAATCCACCGCTATTCACCAACCACATACTTCTGTGTTGGCAATGCTTTCCAGGTGGATAGAGAATTTACATAAAACAGTTTCCCGTTGTCGGAGACTGAAATGAGAACAACAAATAACGAAATCCAGGTATCCAGTAAAAATTTGACAACTGTACCGTTCCAAATTTCAATACTCTTTTTTGTACACGTTAAGTATGAAGAATGCTTGCTAACGTGTTTCACAATTAAAGGGTTTCTTTGTAATTACACCTCAGGGAGTTTTTTTTTTTTATACAAGCCACCCGGCTAAGAACTCGACTACAAGAGACATATATCAGCAACAACAGGTGATGTTGAATCCCACCACAAGGACACAGAGCAAGAGAGGCTAAAGCGCACTAAACGGTGAGCCGCTTCATCACAATATCGGAAGATATGATTAAGTGAAGGACCATTAAGAGAGGATGAAAGACAGCTGCACGAATCGATAATAAACCAACCTCCAAAAAAATCTCCGTACTCGAGGAAAAGGCCTTGAAGCCCAAACAATCGGATTCAATTTCATCAACCTGCAGGCCTTTTTCATTGGCCAAAGATAATCCTTCAAGTAAAGCCCAAGCTACCACAAGAAGAACATCATTCCTCCAGTCTAATTTTCTGCCAAAAGCACCAATCACACCCCCATTGCTGTCCCAAAACAGCCCCCCCCCCCC